>CM031919.1:30588166-30815163 GCA_018703695.1 Prunus fruticosa
GACAGTAATACTGACTTCCCTAACTAGCCTAACTCACTTGCTGAACAAACCATATAAGGACCCTATCCTGATAGGTGACAATTCATTAATTTGCTGCAACTTTGGTTGCTACTTTAATGATTCAAGGGACAACCAATTGGTGCAATCATGGCTCATGTTTATAGTTGGTATATGCTTTCGTCTTAGAGGTCGACATTCATTCACTCAGGAATACCGATACCTTATCATGTTGGAAAGTAAGATAATTTAAGAAAGTGACTTTCCCAAACTTTTAAGTCCTACTCTGCTAGTTATATCGCACCAAGTGGAAACGTTGCTGTTCGTCCGCAGAGGGTGACATGCGTATGCACATCCCATGTAATTTTAAACTTTAATGTGAAACCATGGAAACTAAATTACCTTCAATGACACCAAAACAAATATATATATATATATATATTATATTAAATGCATTCTAATACTAATGTAAGTCTTCACCGTACAACGTTCTGCAGAATGCCGAAAACGAGATGATACCATGCAGCCTAAAAATCAACTGAAATTCAAGTAGCTTTAAAGATCTCCACCATAGAATACTCAGACTATGATCCAGGACACTTGCAATCCTCTGTAATAGCTGTCTAGACATGAAATCAGAGCTTAGTGACAGTTCAATTTCAAGGGAGCGCCCTAGTTTTCAACTAAGAGTCAGTCACAAATCTGCTGCCAACGAGACTGTCACCGAAGGTACCATGAGATTTTGGAGCAGACTCCGAATTTACTCCACTAGCTCAAGGGAATCCGACCACGAAAAAGTTGCAAACCTGAATTGGAATTCTCTAAGGTAGAAGAAGATAAACGTTACCAAATGAAAAGTGTAATCCAAAAAATACGTGTAAAATAATGGGGCAGCTCTTTAAACATGATAAAACATAAATTGCAAATTGAAATATGCAGCAGACTATTTGAAGTTTATAATAATGAACACAAAGAACAAAAAAAATTAACAGTTACTAAATAATTAACCAAGAAATGACTTGTGTCCAACAAACTTTTTGAGGAAGGACTGGTCTTAAAATATATATATTTAAAAATGATATTAAAAAAATAATATATATTAAAAAATTAGTTAATTTAAATAATATATATTTAAAAGATGTGGCAAGTATTTTAATTGTTCCTATTAACTGTTTGGTATATATTCCTGTTTTTCAATTTTTTTGAGAAAAGTACAGCAGTAAACTTATACTATTTTTTTAAGAAATAATATAGCCAACAGCAGATATGCATTTTTCCTAATTTATATAAAAATCGTATAAGTGAGCGGTTTTACTGTTTTGACACAATTAACCCTCCTCACGTTCAGTGCAACCTTTTTTTTACATATAAATAGTGCTTTGTTTATAAACATTTTTATAAGAAGTGTAGATTTAATTTTTATAATTTTTACAAAAGGCACCTAAAAAGGATAGACCTCCAAGAAATATATATTTTTATTGTTGATGCAATGATAAATATATTTAAGAAGCCCGTCAAGGTCTCCCATAATGCATCTAATGCTCTTAAGGTATGAACATGATATTATTTGGACCAAAGCCATTTCCTTCATCTGGTTTATTCCTTACGGGCTAAAATCTCCATATAGTTTAAATTTAATTCACTTTGTTACTCTTTTCTTATTTCAATTTTTATAGATTAAGGACAATTCCCCAATTTCTAATACTTTATTGAGGGCATCCAATTCCCCCAAGCACAGCCCCTCCGCAACCACCTCCACAGCCATACACCATCCAAAATCCCCTCCCTGTACTAGGCAAACATTAACAATTCCACCGTCTAAACTTCAGCAACAAACAATGCTCCTTAAAATCGTACCATTTATACAACCTTCATCAACAATTTTTTTAAATTAATGTTGCAAATTTAGTAATAAGAAACTATCAAAGCTTGTAACACTGGCACAAGGTGCAATTGGAGCTGCAATTGAATCAGCAACTATTTTAATCCTGGCCCACTTTATGAAACTACAAAAGACCAAAGTAGACTTGTACTAGCTACCTCTTTTTCTTTTTTGGTTTGGAGATTGGTTTAACAGTTTATGAAGAAATGGATTATCAACTCAGAGTTGTCAGTTTTCTTGGGTTCAGAGAAAAAATAAATAAAGAAATGTATTTCCCTTGTGTAATCCTAGATCCGCTCGATCTTGATTTTGTTAGTTGATGTTTATGTGTAGACGTCCATAATTTATGAGACAAAAATTCAAATGGAGCATTGTTTTGTTGCTGGGTTACAACAGAGGTAAGTTTTTGGAGGGGCTGCTGGGTGGCTGTAGGGGGGGTTGGGGAGGGACTGAAGTTCAACTGAAATGCCCTTCAATAAGTGTCAGGAATTGTCCGTCCTTAAATTGCTTCAAATTGAAACCATATCTAAAAGGAGATGAAAGTGGCAAACTCCAGGGTCACCTGGTAAAACCTGGAGATAATCTTAACGAAAATAATTTTCGGCCTATTATTTTGGCTTCTTATCTCAGCTGAAGAAAAAACATGCTCATCTGCAAAAGAGTACATTTATGTGCTGTAGGAGGGGCAGAGTTTTATGGTTTTGATGTTAACTTCCATTTCTTTGTAAATATGGGAACCAAATGAAAAAGATACCACACATTTTTGCCTCGCCTTAATAACAACCAGAGGAGCTGGCTTACAAACCAACTTATAATTTTCCATGACGGGCTCTTGATGGTAATCCGATGCCGCCTTATGTTTGGGAAGCATATTTAGGAATAATTAAGAAAGTGACTTTTTCCCCTCAAACTTTTTGTCCAACTCTGCTAGTTATATCGCACCAGAGCTGATATTGTTGCTGGTGGTCCGCAGAGAGTGAAAAGCGTATGCACATCCCATGCAATTTTAAAACGTTAAATGTGAAACCATTAAAACTGACCTTCAATCAACACCAAAAACAAATCATTTCATTGAATAATTAATTATAATATAAGTCTTACACCGCTGTACAACATTTGCAGAATCCGTAACAAGAACGATACAGAGCGCAATGGCACTCTTTAATGGCCTGGATGTGAAATTCCTATATGTCATGACTATCCCATGCAGCCTGGACTCCTGGAGAGTGGAGAATGAAACACCAAGAGTTACTCTAGAAAATCTCCACTGTAGAAACTTCAATGAGAGCAATGATTATCCGGACACTTCAATCCTCTGTAATCTTGATACAGCAGGCATCGACACACAATCACTTGTCTCTAGACATGAAATCAGAGCTTAGTGACATTTCAATTTCCTCAAGGGAGCGGCCTTTATTTTCAACTATGAAGTAGGTAGCGAATTGCCGCCAACAAGGAGACTGCACCGAAGGTACCATAAACTGGAGCAACTCCAAATTTCTCCACTAAGTCGAGGAAAAATAGACCCACTGAAGAAGTTGCAAACCTGAATTAAAAGTTACAAATAAATATAGCAAATAGCACCAAATGCAAACTATCATCCAAAAAATACGTGTGGAAATAATTGGGCAGCTCTCAGCCATGACAACATATCAATTGAAAATTGGAAATATAGCAACTATTGTACTTAATCAATCACAGAACAAAAAGAAAAAATAACACTTATTTTAAATAATTAACCGAGGAAAAAAACTCAAGGGCTTACCCAATGAGCAGAAAAACTGAATCCCATAATCTTCCCACGTGACCGGTTGCTGCTAAGTTCGGAGTATGATAAGACCAGTAACTGGGCCAGCACCTATTGCAAAGGTGAATATGTACCTACCAAATCATGTGAAGAAAGAACATCAATAGAGTAAGCACAATACGTGTCTGCTTAACAGAAAGCATAAATAGAGAATTCTGAACATCAGCAAATCTTTATAGTATTTGGTGGTGTTAGCCGTCCTGATAATGAAAAGCATTACCCTCCATCCCAAATGAAAGAGTAAGAACAAATGACAATTTTTTGTTAAAGAGGAGCTACCGGTTTACCTGCAACTGTAATATGTGAAATCTTACATGCTGCAGAGAGAACAAATGCTTACATGACAGTTCCCAGTATTGATAAATTGTCACTTAGTTGCTCATCTAATGGAAAACTGATAGCACATACCACAAGAAACATCGAAACTGCCTGCACATAGACAGAATCTCTTAGTAGGACATGTCCTTGCTAAATAAAATATATGCATTAATAAATACATTTGATTAATATTTTCCATGTTTGCATTTTCAAACTCATGAACAGAGAGTTGCCCTCCTTTGTTCAATGTACGCAACAACAGCGACATCGCTCTCACAAAGACACCAGCACTATATGCATAGTAATGTTCTATTCATCTCAAAAAACTTAATTCCAAGTACAGCTCACCATTCCCAAGTAACTTCCAATCAAGAGCTTCTGCCTCCCTTGCTTATCAATCAAGTACAAAGCACAAAGTGCCCCTGAATGACCACAATTGATGTGAATGAGAGGTTGATCAAGAAACATTTTTCATTTTACAAACATAGACTATCTCAAACCTGCAAAGTTGGTAACTCCAATAAGCAAGCTTGCCAAAGCGCTACTTGTGATTCCAACATCTTGAAAAGTCAATGATGAAAAGTAAAGAACTCCATTTATACCCGCAAACTGTTGAAGTACAAAAAGGGAACCACCAATGAATGCAACTGCAACCAAGAAAAAATCATCTCAGTTCACAAGTAGAATTCCCAAGTTTGTGAAAATTGATTTTTTAAAAACCTGAATATAATTAAGAGCGGCATATAACATCGACCAATCAAAGTTGTTCCCTATAATTTTTTTTCATATTATTAATTGCCTTGATTAAGATGAGGCAAGGTTTTCAAATTTAGTTCTGATGATTTTTCATGTGCAAAAGGCGACACTAAATGGCAACTGCTGCAAGTCTTATTCAATGTTCAACACAAAGATGCCATCACATGCTGGCATCCTAAGTCCACCACCTTGATACAACCTCTAGAGTTTGGCTCCTTCAAAAGTTCCAACCAGCTGCTGTCCAAATCACTACCATCATTCTTGATAACTGACTGAAATTCTTCAATTGCCTTTTCAACCTCAGATGCTCCCCACACATTTTTTATAACTGCTTTAGCATCGTTCAATCTGCCTACCTGCACAAACAACATATTAAAGCTTCAGGAACAACACACTTGAAAATAAAACGCCATAATTTCTATCATAAAAGATAAAAATCTTACCTTGCATAGCCAACGGGGGCTATCTACAGCAAACTGCATTCCAAGAGCGAGGATAAAACCAGGGATACTTGCAATATAAAGCATCGTCCTCCACCTAAACAAGATATGCCAAAATATTAGTCGACACTTGACAGGTTCAGAGATTGAATTTATGCTTGATACACTAAATGTTCCAATAATTGTGGAAATAATAATTTGTTCTTCAAAAATTCATACATAAGCAAATTTCATATGTATCACTCTTTGTGGAAGGAAGCAGAATTGCGTACGCTCTCTGAAACCCAACCATTTCTGGCTCCTTTATCCCAGTATCTCTCAGAAACTTTGTCCATTGTTTTGAAGGCTATTAATGTCTGATATATAGTCTCTCTCTCTCTCTCTCTCTCTCTCTAGAGAGATAGAGTCACTGTTACTTGTCATTCAAGTCACAGGCACAAACCAGAAAAAATAAGTCAACAGAATCTCACCAGTGTGGATCACTTTCAGAGGGAATGCCAAGAAACAGTGATGAAATAATCCCAGACATGTGCCAATTTGACACAAGGTTCCCAATGAACCCTATATTTTGTTGGAGCAATCTGCAAGGTGAACAATAGGAATAGATGAGTAAACTTCTCTTCAGATACATAGTGGATATAATGCAGAGGAAAAGTATGACATAGTATAACCTTCAATATCTCAATCTCAAACAGAGGGCATGAAATCCAAGTTAACCTGTCAAACAAGTTATGAATCTAGTGCGTACTAATTTGGGACTGTATTGGTGGCTTGGTGGTAAGCTCAATGAGCACTTACTGAAGGTTCAGCAAAGTCTACATGCTAGTGTTGCGAATTACTAGAATGAAGTAGTTTGGTCAACTTACATAACTTTCTCCCAGAATTCTATATATGTCATACTTAATCATCATCCATATCAACCAGAACCAATGGTTTGCAAATACAATTTCACAACAAGTTAACTATCCCACCCGCCCCTATTATCTAATAGCCTCTACAAATGGAAGATCAACAATAGCAGTAGCAGAATCCTTGGTTTTGACTAAATAGCATTATTGTATTGGAAATTTGCATGAACAAAGTATGTAGAGACAACCCATACCTCTGAGTATATATTGGAACAAGAACAGTGTTAACACCTATGCCAAGGCCAACAAGAAATCTGCCCAAAATTACTTCATCCAAGGAATGAGCTTGTGCACTGTCACAAAATGAAAGGAACCCATCATCAAAAAACTGTAAGTGAACAACACCAATACAATACATTGTTGTGTACCAACAAGGACACAATGTTGAACTTGGAAAACTGCCAAGTCCTAATTCGATTAGCAAAGTTAAAATTACCTTATCAATGCACCCAGAATCAGAGGAATTGTAGCAATTTGAAAGGTCCTCCTACAGCCAAGTTTATCAACCATAAAACCGCAGCCTATGCTTCCGAGGAAGGCACCAACAATGAATATGCTCACTACAAGTCCCTCAAGAATCGAGTTTCCTTCAAAACCCAGTTCGCGGGCAATTGAAACAATAGGACCATTCATCACTCTGCAAATAAAAAAAAAACCACACCAACTTAAAACTAATCAGAAAGCTGAATGCTTTGCTTGTAATTGCAAGTTACAGAGACAGAGACTCACCCAATGTGATAACCAAAGAGAAAATTGGACATGGAAGCTATAAACACGTGAGGAAAAGCAGCTAACCATCCCAAATCAAAACCTTCACCTTTCTCTTCTCCTACCCTTAATTTCTCACTATCTGCAATATTTTATATCATTAATTCCAAAAACTATAATAATTACTGTGAATATTCTAATTATCATAATATGATTTGCATGAGTTGAGAATAGATGACCTGGTTTCTGAGTCTCTAACTCGGGGAGCTGCTTCTTCACTGCCGACACTTTGTACTTGTAAAGGCGGAGCCGGATACCGAAAGCTCCGAAACGAAACGATTTCGGTTTCGGAAGATACTGACAAACGAGTTTCGGGTTTGGACGGGCGGTAAAGACCGTCGGAACCGGACCGGCCGGTTGGTAGGGTACTGTAGCCACCCACATCGGTTCACTGTGAGCAGAGTGAGAGGAAGTTCATTTCCCGATGAACGCGATCATCGAGAAGATTTCAGAATAAATATTTTGTCAATGCCACATGCACAGCATGTGATCCACAGGAGGAATAAGCGCCGGGGCGGGACCCACAGCAGAAATTTGCCTCGGCAGCTAGCAAGTGCCATGTGTCCCTCAGCTTCGGAGGGATAAATACAGGGGCCCATCAATCAACCCATTTTATTGATCGAATGAAACGACTTACTGATTTTTTTTCTTCCCTATCTGGGCTTTCTATTTGTATTTCATTTGGGTCCTGAGTAACCCAAGCTCAGCCCATTAATCAACTCAATAAGTTGAGCCACACTCGGCCTCAACTGAATTTTGTCTAGCAAGTCCCATTTTATATGAATTGTAAAATTTTCCCCTGTGATGTGTTCAATTTTCCATTATCGCTGTATGTCCGGTTGGTGTATATTTGCTGAGGATGGAACAAAAAATTTTTAAAGGATGAACTAGCTAAAGTTATTAGCTTAAAATCTAATGATTTTTTGTTTGTTTTGTAATTACAATTTCTATAATTTTTCTATAAATAAAAGTATAAATTACGTTAGTTCATAGTTCAATCCAACTAATTTTCAATAAGTTTTAACAACAAATTTGAAACTATATCTATTCAAATTTTGCCCTACAATTATTGATGGAATTAAATACTTTATTATTACATCTGTAATTGATATTGTAAGCAAGTCTTTTTTAATGTAGACAATCATATAATATGCAGGAAACTCATTTTCCTTATGAACCACACTGCGGTTACCTCTAGGGCTAGGTAATTGTAAAGGGTGTTATGATTGACATTAACATGAATATTGACGACAAATTAAGAAAATATTGGGAGAAAATAAGAAAAGGTTGAGAGTCAAAGTCATGAGTTTTTATAAGCGATAATGTTTTCTAGTTGAGCAAGCATATTAATATAGGCTACATTTGAATGAACAATGTTTGCTAAGGGAATATAGGCCTACAAAGTGGAATGGACAATGGGTTACTAACTTACTAGACTATATTTCATAGACTATTAAGGGTCATTTGATAACCATTTGAATTTTTTAAAACTGAAAACTTGTCTAGTAACTAATTTCAGTTTTAAAAAAAGTGAAAACTGAACAAAAGTTGTTTGGTATCATAAATTGATTTTTTTTTTTGGGGTCAAATTGTGAATTTGATATATAAATTGAAAGTGTATGTTACAAAGAGTTCATAATATTTTTCCTGGGAATATTTTGGAATTAGGATGATTTTTCAGTGAAGTTTGAATATGGAGTTCATGAGGCTTGGATTGGATCCATAGTTAAACGCAAGAATCGAGCAGGCTGGTTCAAGTTGGGAAGTCCCAAATATCAAGTTTTGGTAATTGGAGTGCATTTTATGTATGGTGATCTAAAATTAATGAAATAAAATAAGCGCCAAAAAAATGAAAATTGAAAAATACATTCAAGTTGTTTAAAAAAAATAAGGGTGATTTTGAAAACTGAAAAATGAAATATGTTATTTGGTAAATTAAAACTTAAAATGGAATAGTTATCAAATAGCCCATAATTGAGGGAAACTATTACAATGAAATATTTTAATTTTAGTCAATATAAATAGTCAAACAAGATACTACATGAAAGTAAATTAAAGTCAACTTATTTTGGCATAGTTGCGCCGGAAGGGAAGGGGAGTCAAATAGAGTCATCAGTCAAGAGAATCTCACCGGTCATGAAAATGTACATTTCGAAAGAAACACAAAGGGTAAAAATTATTGACTTTTCTTTCCAATGTTTTTTCTTTTAAAGACACGTTTCAATTGTTTTGGTGGGAAGTTTCGCATTTTTTGTGTTGTAGTTGAAATCAAATTTGGTCCGTCACTCACCGTTTCCGTAATTTCCCGCGATGTCGGCGAGGGAACACGCCCAGGTCCACTGCCAGTCGGTGCTTCCATTTGACCGGCTCAGCCGGTTTCGCTTTCGACACTCCTCCAGTCCCACCGCAAAAGAGGAGCCGGACCTGGGCACTGCAGGCCGTACGGTCCAACTTCTTACACGTGGAGGTTGCACCGACAACTAATCAACGGAGTCAAAACGCGGCCGTATCGCACATTATCCCACCAGAGCTAATGATCAAATTAGCAATTTAAGCACTACCAGATTTCCGGAATTGCTCTGCTTTTTAGGAACACGCCCATTCCAACCTGCCAGTTTATGGTTTCTGACGATAGCTTTCATGTGAACAGTAATCACTTTCCTTAATTTTGCTATAATTTGCAAGCTTTTCTACTAAACACCATGATTATGACATGATATGTTACCATACAAAGACCACCACCATCATTTTTGATTGATTGCTGTAATCAATAACAAAATCCATGTTCCTGCCTTCATAGAAATATAATCTTTTTCTTAATGAAATAACTCGGTTTGTTATTTTATGTTGTTAGATTATTAATCCAATACTCTAAACCAAATCGTGACCCTATAAATTATTGTCAACCTATGTGATGATGAAGATATAGTTATTTACAAGACAACATTGAGAAGAACCTTGCCCAAAGCATTTATGAAGACAACTTGGCACCTCCCCTTCTTGTAGAGACCAAGATGCACTGGACCCAGAATTATATACTTGGAAAGAAACTTCTATGCTATACCCCATGGTCCTGCATCACCATTATTTTACACCAAACAATTTATGCATCAATGTATGGATCTTGCACAATCAAATCCTCTAATCCAAGCGATCTTTTAGAAAATTCATTGGCCTTTGAACCACTCTAACATACTTTTATGAGTCTTCAATCATGTGTCGGGCTACTTAACCCAATGGTTCTCTACCTATCTGTCAAAATTCCACAACAATAATATGCCAATTTGGAGTAATGGTTCATGAATTTGTTGTATATTAGCTCGATTTTTTGTTTATGTAGTCCTTCAAAATAAAAATTAAGGGAAAAAAAACATTACACTGGTACATTGGATGTAGTTATACTTAGAATGAAATCATATATTTTGAAAAGAAAAAAAATCACATATTTTGACAACGAAAGAATGAAATCAAATACGAAGGAATGAAATATTATCACATCAATTTTGATCTAAAAAATTAAAATAATAATATAATTACTTCAGATAAAATACTGTCACATCAATCAAGATCTAGAAAACTAAGATAATAACACAATTAATTCAAATGAAATACTGTCATATTAGTTAAGATCTAACAAATTTTGATAATAAGTTGATAGCTTGAGTACCATTACGCATTACATAAAGCCTTCCACAATGGCACAATCCATGCCTCTTCTTTGTGTTTTGTATATGTAGCAACAAAAAGAGTGTCAAACCGTTGCAAAAATCACGCTTTGTGTTGTGCTGGACTAAAAAGCCACACTCGCCTCACGTGAAAGTCTACATGCACAGGACACCTATCAGCTTCTACACACAATTTTAGCACACAAACAAAGTAGTTCTGGAAGTGACAGAGAGAGAGAGAGAGAGAGAGAGAGAGAGAGAGAGAGAGCTTTTCCCACTTCCGTTTCACTGTTTCACAACAAAAGGGTCTTTAGGAGAGGAGAGGGAGGGAGAGAGACAGATACGATGGAGAAGAAGACGAAGCCGCACCATTGTGGAGCTTCAAAAAAATCAATCACTTTTGTTGTACAATTGTATCTTCTTCTTCTTCTACTCATCACCCTCAATATTTCCACCACCTCCCAAGCCTTCAATTACACAGATGCCCTCTCAAAGAGCCTCCTCTACTTCGAATCACAGCGCTCCGGCCGCCTGCCCTACAACCAGAGGGTCACCTGGCGTGACCATTCCGGCCTCACAGATGGCCTAGAGCAAGGGGTATGCATGCCCAAAATTGTCATTTCAACCGCTCACTAACTTCCTACTTAAAAAATTAAGTATGAATGAGGGTAGAGGGTAAGTGTTAATTTATGGCTGGTTAATTATATGTATTTTGTGTAGGTGGACTTGGTCGGAGGGTATTATGATGCAGGCGACCACGTCAAGTTTGGGCTACCAATGGCATTTACAGTGACGATGCTCTCTTGGAGTGTCATTGAATTCCGGCAACAAATTGCCGCCGCCGGTGAGTTGGAGCATGCAATGGAGGCAATAAAGTGGGGCACCGATTACTTCATCAAGGCTCACACCAGTCCCAATGTGTTATGGGCTGAGGTACATCTAATTATTAATTTTTGCTACTTTGCTTTAATTACCTAGCAGCGCACATTGAATTAATTAATTAAATTAGCCCCAAACTTCTGTTTGGGCACATGTAATTAATTACTCAATTGTTGTGACATGCCTAGGTGGGTGATGGCGACACAGATCATTACTGTTGGCAACGGCCGGAGGACATGACAACATCAAGGCAAGCCTACAAGATTGACGAGACTCATCCCGGGTCGGATCTCGCCCGGGGAGACTGCGGCGGCAATGGCGGCAGCAGCCCTAGTGTTCAAGAAGACTAACCCACATTATGCCCACCTACTCCTACACCATGCCCAACAGGTACTCTAATTTAAATTTTTGAGCTAGCTAATTGGTCCAATTAATTAGGTTAAAATAATAGTGTACTAAGTGAGGTTTTAAATGCTCAAGTAGATATTTTTTTGTCTGTTTGGTGCTGTGTAGTTGTTTGAGTTTGGGGACAAGTATAGGGACAAGTATGATGGGAGCTTGGGAGTAGTGAAGAGCTACTACGCGTCGGTGAGTGGGTTCAAGGACGAGTTGTTGTGGGCAGCTTTGTGGCTATACAAGGCCACCGACAATGAGAAGTATTTGAAGTATGTTATTAGCAAGGCTCATAGCTTTGGTGGCATTGCCTGGGCAATTACAGAGTTCAGCTGGGACGTTAAGTACGCTGGTCTTCAACTCGTTGCCTCTAAGGTAAGTAAAGTTTCTCCTTCTTCTGAATCATATTTACGAATCATATTTTATTTTTATTTTAAAATCTATGAAAATGAGGTGTAATCTAGTTTTCCCCAAAATTATTGCGGCGTCTACTATTTTTTGTGGGTCTCACATCTTTTTATTAACAGCTCACACATTAAATATATTTAAAAATTCGAGAATAATGCGATAAATAATATGATCAGTAACTATGTCATAACTTATGTCTAGTGTTAGAATTGATCCTAGTTGCTAGCCAGTTTTGATTTCTTTGGCATTTCAAATTTTCAATTTGAGTGTTGTTGTCTAGGTAGTCATAGGTGCCTCAATTTTACCCTCACAAATCTTTTTGGGATTTGCCTTTTCCACCATTCAAACATGAAATAATAAAAGAAACTTTATATCACGCTTTTACTTTATAATGTTCGTCCATCCATGGAGTGAGCCCGAATTAAGGCACATAGCCAGGATTTAACAAGAACAAAATTAAAAATAATCTTCTGCCACAAAGCCATGTGCAAAAAATGATGCTCTGCATGGAAGTTCTGAGGAAAGGCGTGCCACGTGGCAAAGCCTAAGCGGTTACAGAACGTACATAGGTCATCCCACGGTCCCTGAGTGGAGACGATACCCTGCATTCAGATTAGTAGATGTCATCATGGTAGTAAAGATCGCTGATCTAAATCAGTTCTTGTCTTCAACCTTCCGCAAATGGGGCCCAAACGTTGCATGTGGATGGCCCACTTGTGAAACTGAGTGGATACAGTCCTTTCATTTAAGGCTCTTCGTCTGGTGGACGAGGCACAGCCTTTCCAGTTTGACTATCAAAAGACCCACGTCATATCAAAAAAACCCAAATTAAAGATGTAGATTTGAATTAGGTCAGTTTGAAAAAACGGTGATTCCGTCCGTTCGAATTATCCCACTTTTTGTAGTTGGAGATAGTTCTAAACAGTTAATTGGCGAAAAATAATGTAACACATGGGTCACATGCAATGGTCTAGAACTATGATTCAAATGGGTTGCATCATACATGCATATTTTGTCCCTGGGACCCTTTGAAACTCTACCCCATTAATTTTGGATTTTCATAGTAATTGACCCTAATATTTAGGAGCTAATCATGTTTTTTTTTCCTTAAGCAAGTTCAATGTTTCATCTGCAGTTGCTGATTGAAGAAAAACACAAACAACACTCTCACATTCTAGAGCTGTACAGATCAAAAGCAGAGCACTACATCTGCTCATGCCTAAACAAAAACAATGACACCAAAAATGTGGAGCGCACACCAGCAGGCCTGTTGTACATAAGGCAATGGAACAACATGCAGTATGTTTCAACAGCTGCTTTCCTCCTAACAGTGTACTCTGATTTCCTCAAAAGCTCAAACCAGAAGCTCAGCTGCCATGGAGGAATGGTGGGCCATGAGGAAGTTCTGGATTATGCAAAATCACAGATTGATTACATTTTGGGCTCCAACCCAATGAACATGAGCTACTTGGTGGGGTATGGTCCAAAATACCCTCAAAGGGTGCACCACAGAGGAGCCTCTGTTGAGTCATATAGAGAGAACAAGGGGTTCATTGGGTGCACCCAAGGGTATGACAATTGGTATGGCAGGGAAGAGCCTAACCCAAATGTTCTGGTTGGGGCTTTGGTTGGAGGGCCTGATTGTCAAGATAATTTTGTGGACCAAAGGGACAATTATATGCAGACTGAGGCCTGTACATATAATACAGCTCCATTGGTTGGTGTTTTTGCTAAGTTTTCAGAGGTAGAGGTCCAAAAGATGGATCAAAATATGGGTTTGGTTGCTTCTTATTAGATATACAATATCGTTTGGGGAAACAGAGTGCTGGGTTTATTTGTTATAAGCCCTTTTTTTTGGCTTTGTAATGGTGGCTGAACAGAAGTGTTCTAGCCCATTTTGTACCCTTCATTGTTGCAAGTGTTTATAGCTTTTAAAGTATAAAAGCTCCACATTCTTACTTTAGCTTTTAAATAAAAAAATAAAAAATAAAAAACCCACAAAGCCCAATAAATGAGGTATGAGGTTTTATTATAAAAGATTTCGATGATATTAATAGTGAAATTATTTATTATATATAGTATTTTATTTAGTTAAATTTCTAATATGAGACTTATATTCTTCAATAAGTAAGACTGTAAACGGAAATGGAAATATAAAATTCAAATTCCCAAGTTAGAATTCCCGTTTTTTGTAAATTAGAGTAATTTAGAATGATTGCGAATGTCGCTTATATATTAAAAACAAAAGCAAAAAAAGACACGGCGGAAATCGTACTTTCAGTTGTGTCTCTATCTGACCTCTTCATTGATTATGAAATTGAAGTGGGCAAAAGTTTCTTTCTATGGGGATTGGATAGAATCAAGATTACAAAGAAAGTACAGCCCTACGATTCACGTATTATTGTCCTTCATTATGCGATACCCCCTCTGGACCTAAGTTAAAGGCAACCTCTCAATTTTAGACCATGGATTTCATGTTTATCAGGAAATGCATGGACACCCACCACATGCTTCCAAATTTTGCCAAAGGTTCACGTAATGTTCAAATGGAACCCACCCAATTCTCAAGCTGATACATGAACATAAATTTACACTATGTTTGGATTATGTTCAATCCTAAATTACATGGTATTCAGCTCTTATATTGTACCGATATTGTCTTTGATCATCTTAATATATTCGATGGTTGATGTTCTCTGATACTAGCGAGGCCCTCCTATGGAGCACTGAGGTCTCTTCAATGACAACTTAAACAGTAAGACACTACTGAGCCGATTGGTAAATGCTAATTAGTAAATCGGACCCCCATAATCAATATCGAAGAAGGAAATGGGACGAGTCATTAATGTCACATGACCTAGAGAAAAAGATACTTCACCTGTACACGAATTTTGGCCGGTCCAACAAAAATGGCTCACACTTTTTTTTCCGGTTATATCTCTAAGACTGTAAAGTTAAAATTATTATTGAGGTGCTTTTGTTTTATTAATCATCGCAGATGTGACATTGTGACCGATCAAGTGTCAAGAAGATTGGAACACTTGCAAAGGCAAAAGGATTCAAATCAAGCACGTAATATACTAATACACCAAATTGTGAAAAAGAGTAGTTTATACCAGTACACCAAGAGAATTCAACCGTCAAATCCTCAGAGAAAAATGAAAAGTACAGTTATTTTTGAATTTTTGTCGACACGAAAATATCCGAGTCTACTTGATACATACGGTTTATAAGTGATTACATGAAAACATACGTAGTGTGGACCATTTGATTATCCATACGACAAAAAGTAGGCTTAGCATGTGGATGAGTCCCATACAAAAATATACTGCTCTTTAGGTGTGTCATATAGCTTAGGTGCTTTTGTTTTGAATTTCTCAACTCTCAATTTCGCAATGATGGAGAGGAAGGAAGGACAGAAGGAGTGTCACTTTCCATTTTTTGGGTTGCAAGCATAGAAACCACAAAACATATATACGTATGTTAAAAGTGTTCACATGCTTCAAAAATGTGGTGTAGCTCAGCTACTCTTAACCACTAGAAATTGTGGAGACGACGACAAAGCCAGTAAAACACAGTCCTTACAGTGCTATATATAACCCCAATCATACATGCACTGTCATGCTACTACTGCTCTGCTGCAAATCCTAAAGGAGAAAATCTCTCTCTCTCTCTCTCTCTGCGGAAAGATGGTAGCTACACACTAACTCAAACAAATCAAATATCATACCAGAAACTTGAAATTTCAATGAGTTCTCGCTTTTGGATTTTTTTTAAACAATTTTTTTTCCCTACATTTCAACAGGTTTTGATATCAAGGGATGGTGAGAAAGAAGGTGCAAGTGATGGAGCTGTGGTGGATTTTAGAGGGAACCCCGTGGACAAGTCCAAAACTGGTGGATGGCTTGCTGCAGGGCTTATTTTGGGTGCTTTATTCTAACTTCCACTCAAACTTTCTCTTCTCAATCCCATGTTTAATGCTAACTAAATGATCACCATGCTGCAGGAATTGAACTGGCTGAGAGGATCTGTGTGATGGGCATATCTATGAATCTAGTAACTTACTTGGTTGGAAATTTGCATATATCTTCTGCAAAATCTGCAACAATAGTAACCAATTTCATGGGCACTTTGAACCTCCTTGGCCTCCTTGGTGGGTTTCTAGCAGATGCTAAACTGGGAAGGTACTTGACTGTTGCCCTTTCTGCAACAATAACTGGTCTGGTAAGTTTTCAGTCAATTTGGTTCACAAGTCCAATTCTGTAGTATTTTGAAAAGAACAAAAAAAACTAATTTTTTTCTTGCTTTAGGGGATAATTTTGTTGACATTGGCAACATCCATTCCTAGCATGAGACCACCTCCATGTGATGACTACAGAAAGCAACACCATGAATGTATTGAGGCCAATGGAAAGCAATTAGCTCTGCTCTATGCTGCTTTATATACTACAGCACTAGGTGGTGGTGGTATAAAATCCAATGTCTCAGGTTTTGGGTCTGATCAATTTGATGCCAGAGACCCCAGGGAAGAGAAGTCCATGATCTTCTTCTTCAACAGGTTCTACTTTGGCATTAGCATTGGCTCTCTGTTTGCTGTTATTGTGCTGGTGTATGTACAAGATAATGTTGGCAGGGGGTTGGGTTATGGAATATCGGCAGGGGCGATGATCATTGCACTTGTTGTGTTGCTCTCCGGGACGCCGTTTTATAGATTCCATAAGCCTCAAGGCAGCCCTTTAACTGTCATATGGAGGGTGATATTTTTGGCTTGGAAGAAGAGGGCTTATTCTTATCCTGCTCATCCAAGCCTTTTGAATCAATACCAAGAAGCCAAGATCCCCCACACACAGAGGCTCAAGTAAGTTTATGTAAATCATCTAATGTATCTAAGATCTATGTAGAAAGTCACGAAACATGTAATATCATACATCAAATCCAACTAAAACCATCACTTTCTCATTAAGGTTCTTCACTGCCATTGACAAAGGTTTTGTTTCCCTATGCATGTGAATGGTTAGGCGTCTAGACAAAGCTGCAATCCTAGACGAATACGCTTCTGCTGAAGGAAACAGAACCAACCCATGGATAGTATCCACAGTGAACCAAGTTGAAGAGGTGAAACTGGTTTTCAAGCTCATGCCAATCTGGTCGACATGTATCCTCTTTTGGACAGTCTACTCTCAAATGACTACCTTCACCATTGAACAAGCCACCTTCATGAACCGAAAAATAGGCTCCTTTGTTATCCCTCCGGGTTCTTTCTCTGCCTTTCTCTTCATCACCATTCTCCTGTTTACTTCCTTAAACGAGAAACTCTTTGTCCCCCTTTCTCGAAAACTCACCAACACTGCCCAAGGAATAACAAGCCTTCAGAGGATTGGAATTGGACTCGTTTTATCAATGGCTGCTATGATTGCTGCAGCAATAGTAGAGAAACAACGAAGGGAATTCGCTGTTCACCAAAATACCAAAATAAGTGCTTTCTGGCTTGTCCTACAATACTTCCTAGTGGGTGCTGGAGAAGCTTTTGTCTATGTTGGACAACTTGAATTTTTCATCAGAGAGGCACCGGACAGGATGAAGTCCATGAGCACAGGGCTTTTCTTAAGCACCATCTCAATGGGGTTCTATGTTAGCACTCTGTTGGTGACTGTGGTGGACAAAGTGACTAAGAAGAGCTGGCTGAGGAGTAACTTGAACAAGGGAAGGGTGGATTACTTCTACTTGGTGCTCGCAGTGCTCGGAGCTTTAAATTTCTTAGTGTTTCTTGCCTTTGCAATGAGACACCAGTACAAAGGCCAGCAGCACGGTAGCCCTAATGATAGTGTCAAAAAGGAGCATAAGAGCTCAAATGGCATAAGAGTTGAAGAGATGGCAGAGATAAGAAGAATTGAGGCAAAGGACGGACCCTAGGACGTATGCTTCCAAAAGGATCTTGTGTAATATGGAGAAAAGACAGATAATTTGTATCATGCTTATTAATCCCTATTAGATATTTAATCCTATTTTGGTCTGCAGTCTCTCAGTCTAAAACTTAAATACAGTGTGATCTAGAATGCAATGTGATAATAGATTTTTATTTATTTAAAAAATAAATAAAATTGCAGCACAACAACAGATCCATGGCGCATGTCTGAAAATCAGCCATTCATCAAATCAAACCATCCACCGTACAGCATATGCAAATAGAAGCTCTGCTTAGTTGCAATAGTACTTGCTTCAGTATGAATTCACTAGTTCAGAACCACCGCAAATTTGGAGGTACAAAGCCAAACATAGAAATTGATAAAGAACTGGATCCAGCTTTGGCTGCTTATAAGAAATACACTATAGGAAAATTAGTCTCCTCAATCAAGAGGCACATATCTAAGAAGCTGAAAGCTGACCTCTAAACAATTACATAGGCTATTAAGAAGAACCACTTGCAGAAGCAGGTAGGTGATTTATGACCAAAGGAGGACGTAGAGCACGGTGGTTTTCCAAATTTTGTTTGCGGGCCTTATACATCTCTTCTGTCTCAATCACGACCAATCTCTTAACCTGTGTGAAAAAATAACATGCTAAAATTATCAATTACAGACAGGAGAGGTGCCTTAATCTACGAATGCATCCACTATGAGCTTATATCAAACCTGTTGTAGCATTCCCCTAACTGTAGGAGTGTTCCATCGCATGACAGTTCGGTTGCACTTGCGGAGACGTAATGCCTCTAAAGTACGCCTATGAAGTCTCCTGGTTCCTGGGATTCCCCTTACCAAAGTTATATATAGATTAGGGCTCCATGCAATTGGGACACTGGCTTTAAAAGCCTTGAAAGCATTCATCTCTTCTCCAACCTACACATCCCAAAATGGTGCCTAAGCCATAACTTCAATATACGTAAAATTTACTAATACATGGTTGCATCAGAATGAAGAAAAGTCCAAAAAGCAGATAATCATAAGAAATTGGGAAGACAGAAAGCCTATGCAAAAGCACGGCCAAAGTTCTATCGTGCCGTTAAACATAGCTTACTATTTATCTATTGAAGATTTCCAGTTTACTAGAAAATGGTATAGCTTTGCTTAAAGGGTTTCAAGCACTATTAAAGCAGCATTGCAAAGATAAACATCAAAATATTAAAAACTGGCTAATGCAAATTATCTGCCTCGATTACATTATAATCCATTTACTTATCGTCCCCTCTTTTTAGCATTTCCGAACATTTGTTGATAAATCATTGAACAAAAAAAGCAGAACAAGGACCCACTTGTAAACCAAGCTCAGTGACCTTGAAACACTAATTTTTCTCCATTTTACCACAACCCACTTCACGGTTCAAACAAAGCCACCACATCATGTAACGATCCATGAAAAAAGGAAAAATGGAGACTAAGCTGAATTTTCATGAACTTTGATTAGTACCCAGTTTTAAAAAGCTAAGCTTTCCACTGAAATTATTAATTTATCCTAATCTCTGATCAATTACTCCTAAAGGTGGAAGGAAACTAAGCCCGTTGTCGCCTAAGCTCAATCTTCTCAAGAACAAACCTTTTCATCTTCATATCACCCAAAATCAGATTTTTCAACGTCTACCCGCAATGGACGAACTATAACTAAATTTAAATATGAAAAAACGAGAGCATAGAAAAATATAAAAGAGCAGATAAACAAACTCAAAATAAGGAAGAAACAGAGAGAAAATATATATATATAACCTCAACTGTGTTTTTCGACGGAGTTGTTACCTGTGATGACGGCGGCGAGGGATAGCGCCTTCCTTGTGTAGAAGAAGACTCAGTGGTGAAGTTGATTTAGCTCCTTTGCTCTGTAGGCGTAGCTGGTACTGGGGGCCTTTTTGTTGGGGTCTATCACCAAGCCCAACATATATTTCCAAACCAATGCAATATTCACCCTTTTTTTTCTTTTTGAAATAAGGCAAATACTGTTTTCAAAAAAATAAATAAGAAGGCAAATACTAACCAGGCTGTAAAACCAAAACAGAGTTGAGCAATTAACATCCCTTTCCTCGGAGGTTGCCAACCAATCCCAAATGCACAAATAGAATTTGTGTTTTAGATTACTAGTCACAAGTTCCTCAATACGTTCAGCTTATAGATGGATGATTGATGCTTTGCTCCAATTTCCCGCATCTAACTAAATACAATACATATTCATTCGGGCGTCAATCGGCTTTTCTATCTTGTAGTACCGCTCACTTAAGGACTTAAAAATTATCTTAGATTAATAAAACAAACAGTTTACTAGTGTCATTGATCACAACATTATTTTTTTCATTAGTCTTATTCTTTGGGTACTAAAATAATAATAAAAACTTGACTACATACCAAGCTGTATACTAGATTCCATTATCCATAAACCAACTTTCCGCTTCACAAGCCAAAACCCAAAACCAGCACCGCTCCAAAACCCATCTATCTGTTTCTTCATTCTCAGAGTCTCTCACAGTTTGAAGGCGATCATGTCCTCGTCCTCTGTCAACCTCAAGGCGGTGCCTGGTCGATTGACCTCTTCGTACAGCGAGGTCCAGGCCAGTCGTCTCGACGTTTCGCTTCCTCTCCCTTCTGTTCTCAAAAGCTCCTTCAGCGTCGTCGATGGCCCTAAAAGCTCTGCTGCTGGAAACCCAGGTCCCTCTTTAATGTTTTATCAACTGTTTATTCTAATAATTTATTACACAAGCTATGTCTTATTGTCTATGTTATTCGGGCACTGTGCATGTATGTACGTTTGGCTTATGTATATGATCGGCGACTGTCTGGTTGGTTTACATGTTATTTACGTCTGTCAAGTTCATCCTGAAGACCCAATTACTACAATTGCTAAAAAAATACTTGTTAATTAATGCAGCCAGTCTTCCAAAACCAAACTGATACGAAGTTCTGAACTTTTTCTAAAAATGGGATATATGGGAGATTTTTTTAAATTCCCTCTAAGTCATTCATATATCATAGTTCATGGACTGTTCCTCTGAAATTTGACTTGGTCTATAATGTGATAATTGGATTTCCATATTGTTTTTTAAATATGATTTTGTTCAATGTAATTGCAGAAGAGATAGCCAAGTTGTTTCCTAACCTATTTGGACAGCCCTCAGCAGTGCTAAATCCAGGTGGTTCTTCAGTACTTTCAAAGGATACAAGTTTGAAGATTGGAGTGGTTCTCTCTGGAGGACAGGCTCCTGGTGGACACAATGTCATTTCTGGGATTTTTGGTTAGGCTCTTGCTCTGCTTTAGACAACTTTTAACTTCAGTTAAAACGTTGCAATAAATAATTCCAGTAATTTATTTTTTCCCGTATTTGTGGTTAGATTACTTACAGGACCGCACTAGTGGAAGTATAGTGTATGGATTTAAGGGTGGTCCGGCAGGTATCATGAAGGGTAAATATGTTGAATTGTCTGCGGAATTTGTGTATCCTTACAGAAATCAGGTAGTCTTTGTTTCTGTATTGTGATTATCAATTAGTCTTCTGCACTCTTTCCTTTCTTGTGTGGTAAGAAATATTTGGCCAAGTAGATTGCTCTTCTATAATATGTTCTTTGCAAGAGACTCTGATCTAGTTTGCTTTCCATTAAATTTGCAGCATATTTGACAAGTTCACTTTCAGAAATTTGTTTCTCACAGACTCTTTTGACAGGGTGGCTTTGACATGATTGCTAGCGGCAGAGACAAGATTGGAAACTCCCGAACAGGTTACTTAATTGCTCTTACGAAATTGATCACATGCTTATCAAATTCATTTCTGTACTGATTATCTTCTCCTGGATCAGATTTTAGATATATGGTAATGAAGTTTGGTTGTATGCCTTCCAGTTTAAGCAAGCAGAAGAAACAGCAAAGACGCTTGATTTGGATGGGCTTGTGGTCATTGGTGGGGATGACTCAAATACTAATGCTTGCCTTCTAGCTGAACATTTCAGGTACAAGTTATCCCTCCTCCAGTTAATGATCTGCTATGTCTATGCATTTCTGAAATTCCTTAGTTTCTTTAGAGATTATGTTCATATGCTTTAGTATTTACACTTGTATAATCATCCAGATATATCTCTTATGCTATTAACTTTTAGGGGCAAAAATATCAAGACACGGGTAATTGGATGTCCAAAAACCATTGATGGTGATCTGAAAAGCAAAGAAGTGCCCGTCAGTTTTGGATTTGACACTGCATGCAAGGTACTTCTTAGGTTATCATTTGATGTTGTGATACAACCAACTTTATGCTGTACAATGTATCCTTTGTGTTATCTCAGTGCAATATTTTTCACAATTGTGTGTGTGAATTAACATGCAGTTATATTCAGAAATGATTGGTAATGTAATGACAGATGCCCGTTCAACTGGGAAATACTACCATTGTAAGTGCTCTGGTTGCGAAAGAATCAAGTTCGGACTACGTCATGCTTTATTTGTTGTTTTCATGAGGAAATGTTTTACAAAATTATCACAGTTTTTCACATTACTTTTTTTTAATTTTATTTTAAATTTTAGGAATCACATCACATATTTATTTTTATAGATTAAGGGTGAGTATTAGCAAACAGTACTTGAAATTCAACTTTGAAGTGACCTACTTCAAGACAAGTTCATTGTATTGGAAAGCTAGCAGGTTCTCCAAGCCAATCCTGAAATTTGTGATTTTTAAGTCCTATTTTAGTAGTAACCATTGGTTAAATTGGGGGAGAAATAATAATAAAAAGTATCTATCTTTACCTAAACTATAGCTAGGTGAATTAGTATATAGAATCTGGTTTTCTCTATTTGTATCCAATTATAGGAGTGCCACTTCTGTTGCACAACCTGATTTTTGTAATGTGATGTGTTTAGCCCCCTGCCATGCATAAGAACTCATACCATAAATGTTTATTCTTGATTGTTCTCCTAATTGTCTACTTCTGCAGTTGTAAGGCTTATGGGGCGTGCAGCTTCTCATATAACCTTGGAATGTGCTCTGGAGACTCATCCAAACATTACAATTATTGGGGAAGAAGTATTTTCTGATATCCTATTCTCTCTGCCAATTAGCTACAATATAATTGAAAATGATTCTAGCCAACTTCCAACTTTTTGATAGGCCCAGCTCTCTTTTTATTTTTTTATTCTTTTTAATCACTTTTCAAATTATGCTCCAAAGTTATTGGCTCTCTGTTGACTTGTTGATTAATTGAATGCAAACTGCGAGGTAGTGACTTATCATCTAGAAATGTGCCTGATGATATTGCCTTTTCTGGGTCCTCAAATTTTTCTTCACACGTAGTGAGATATGGAAGAAAATATCTCGAAGTTTTGAGGGGCTACCGATAATTTTCTAGGTTTCGTTTCCATACATCCATTTTATAATTAGAAGAACGCAGGGTTAAGCCTTTAGTTTCTATATATCTCATACTGTTGTGACTTCACAATGTTTCGTTTCACGGCAGGTTGCTGCCAAGAAGCAGACACTCAAGAGTGTAACAGACTATATAACAGATATAATCTGCAAACGCTCAGAACTTGGATTTAATTATGGTGTCATACTTATACCAGAGGGCCTGATTGATTTCATTCCGGAGGTATCATTTTGAATAACATGAGATGATATAACTTGCTTTATTCACATATTTTTGACAGCTGGGGATTTCTTATAGTTTTTTTATTCTTTTGGTGTTACCATAAAAATTGCAGGTACAGCAACTAATTGCAGAGCTTAATGAAATATTAGCTCATGATGTTGTTGATGAAGCAGGGGTGTGGAAAAAGAAACTCCAGAGCCAATCTCATGAGCTTTTCGAGTTTTTGCCTCCAACAATTCAGGAGCAACTACTGCTTGAAAGAGATCCACATGGGAATGTGCAGGTATATTCTATTTATTGTCATATCTTTGCCCCATATCTGTTGGACTTTGTTGGAATATTGCATTTTCTTAAGTCTTACACAATGTTAAGAATTTAGGTTGCCAAAATAGAGACAGAAAAGATGCTTCTTCAGATGGTAGAAACTGAACTGGACAAGCGGAAGCAGGAGGGTAAATATAAGCGGGACTTCTTAGGAAAGACCCACTTCTTCGGGTACCAACATATTTGTGCCTCTGGTTCCTTCAGTTCTCGTTTTTTGTAATGTTTCATAGAAGATACCGTGGATCATATTGCCGTATGTTTTGTTCCTGGTATCAGATATTATATGATACTTAATTTTTTACTTTGTAGTTATGAGGGTAGATGTGGTTTGCCTACGAACTTTGATGCAAACTACTGCTATGCATTGGGTTTTGGTGCTGGAGCCCTCCTTCATTCTGGAAAGACTGGGTTGATTTCCTCTGTAAGTTATAATTGTTTTAGTATCAACTATATATTCTTTCATTTTTCTTAGTTAATCAAGTTAGTTTCTTTCTGTATTTGTAACTCCCAAGTGTTTGCCTAATTTAAATTGTGTATGCAGGTGGGAAATTTGGCTGCTCCAGTGGAGCAATGGACAGTTGGGGGAACAGCACTGACTTCTTTAATGGATGTGGAACGGAGACATGGTACCTCGCCACTCACCTTTTCACCATTCAATTTAGGCTAACTACTCCCTCCAAAACCTGTTATGTTCTTATATAATGTTTATTACTAGACTCTTCACCCCAAGATCTGAACCACCAATATGTTCAGTGACACATCATGATACTGAAGCATTTTGAGTTAAGAACCTAGAAATGCCCTTATCATGAACCCAATCAAAGCATATTTAAAATTTGAGTTTTAATTTTGCAGGGAAGTTCAAGCCTGTGATTAAGAAAGCAATGGTGGAACTTGAAGGTAAACATTTTTCTGAACTTTTCATTATCTTATTGCCTCTATAAATTGAAGATGCCTCCTGCCAGCAATTATCTGCAGTAGTAACATGGTGCACTGCTTAACACTTTCTTAATTTCTTTCCTGGTGGAATTTCAGGCGCTCCATTCAAAAAATTTGCATCTTTTCGTGACGAGTGGGCGCTTAAGAATCGTTATGTTAATCCAGGTTTGTCATAACCCTTCTTCTTTTGCCATATCCCAGCTTGGCTCCTATTTTAGTAGTATGGATTGTGCCTTAGACGTGGAGGTTTATGGAATATAAAACGCCGGGTTTCTGAATTACTCCATTTTCACTTTTGATCAGGCCCGATTCAATTTCTTGGCCCAGCAGCGAATGCTATCAACAACACTCTTCTGCTGGAACTCGGAGCACAAGCATAGGAAGAAGGAAAATCAATGTCATATTTCAGTTTTATCAAACCACAATAACAGCTTCAGCCAACATGTATCAACTGGAACTCGGATCCATTTGACTTGTAGTTGCTTAATAGGTTTCTTTTCTTTTTCCTTATTATATCTGTAGCCTTAACTCTTTTTGTTGCCTTACTGTACCTGGCTTAAAAGAACAGATAGTTCACTTTCCAGCCCTCCTCATTAATGAGGAGTAATAAAGTTGACTGTAAATATTGTTCAGATTAAATCGAGCAACATTTTCAAGCTTGGGCACAAATGGATAGGCCTATTTGCAAAGTTTTTTTTTTATCGTTACATAATCATCTCAACAACAGAAGCTTAGAAACTACTCACTATAAAAAAGACATTGTTTTTCATTAATTAGAGAGTCCATCAAAGTACTTTGTCTTTTTGATAGAGTGATGTTCAGGGAGGGGGATCGCATTCGGGTACAATGAGGCTCATTGCCATGGACCTGAATTAGCCAGGCCCCCAAACCCAAATTTGTGGGTCCAAGTCCAATGCTTTGGGTTTAAACACATCATTTACGTAGAGTGCCAAACCCAGAAGCTCAAAAGTGCACAAAAAGAAGGAACAAGTCAGAGGCAGAGAAGCTAGTGAGAAATGAGGATCAACGCTTTGTTGACATTCCTTGCTAGACGACCATCGACGACAACAACAAACCAAAACCCAAATTTACGTTGGCGGTTCTTCTGTTCACCACCCTCTTCCTCCTCTACTGGCCCAAACAATAAGCTCTTCGTTGGAGGTCTCTCCCTACTCTCATACCCGTTGGAAGTCTTGTAATTTTCGTTTTGGTTTGTTTCTATGGTGATATGGCTTTTGGGTCTTGCAGGCTTGTCATGGTCGATGGACGAGAAGTCCTTGAAAGACGCTTTCTCTTCCTTCGGGGAGGTCACTGAAGGTAAAGTTTCCTGCTTTATGAACTAACTTGGCTACCCAATTTACATATTCTTCATCAGTCATCTATGTGTTCGATGAAAGGTCCAAGTGATAGCACTTATTTTTCAATGAGTTAGAAGTTACGCATTGCAAAGTTGAATTTTTTATATAATAATTGACAGAATCGATTCTATAAACTAAATCAGCTGCACGTTTGTATTGTAGTGAAGATAGTGTATGACAGAGACTCAGGAAGGTCTAGAGGCTTTGGATTTGTTAATTTCACCAAGGAAGATGATGCCCAGGTTGCAAGAGATGCCATGGATGGAAAGGTGATGCAGAAGTTATAATTGTCATTTACCCAATTTTTGTTGTCTAAGAACATCTTCTGATTGATGTAGTTCTGTTCTGCTTGCAGGCATTGCTTGGTCGGCCATTGAGAGTTACGTATGCTCTAGAAAGAGTTCGAGGCGGACATGTTGTGGTTCCTCGCCTTTCCGACAGTGGAGATGCTAACAGTCGATATACATGAACTCATGTGGTAATTTATTTTACTTCTCAGGATGAAGAGGATGATTACTATTGATTGGTCAATCAATCCATCTATTTAATAACGAAATTTACTGAATTGTTGACTGATTATTCCAGAGATGGTTCATAAGCTTTATGCCATGTCTAATGAAAACATATTTTTAAGAGGAACTCAGTCATCTTAAAACATCTTAACTGTACTTTGAATTACAGTTGCAGTTGCAATGATTTTTCCAAGCATGTAGCTCAGATCATTGTTTCCCCAGATCCTAGTATATAACTGTTTTAGAAACTACAGCAACCAGATTGGCGGCCAACACAGTAAAATGAAATTAAAGTTTCCTGTCATGATCCATCTCTTACTGCTTGCTCACATGCACATACAAGTGCCGCATAAAAAGAGGCCCATTTTAGACTGTCTTTAAACATTCAAAGCCAGTAGTTTTCTTTTCCCCTTAGAGTAACAACTATGTAGGTTAAAAATTGTAACTTAAAATGTGTGTATGCACACTCACAAACCCCGTTTCTCGTTCTTCATCATTATATGTTTCTTCTTGATTATAAAATGCCTTCTAGGAGTTCCCTAACATCTGAGTTTTCTGTTTGCAGGTGGAATGAAATTTTTATAAAGTGCTTGAAGAATCTTGTCAAAGTTCAATTCTTCCCAAGTTGTGTTAATTCACGCCAAGGATCAAATGAAATGAGCCACATTATAAGAATACATATATCTCTACGAATGTATGAAATTATTTGTTTGTAAGGGAGCAGGGCTTTGTGCTACTTAAAATATTCTAAATTCTTGTGGTTAACCCATAAGCATAATATTTTAAGAGAGAGTATAGCCGTGTCATAAAAATAATATTTTAACAGTATAGCCGATCGGCTATACTATATAAACAGAATATTTTAAAGGTATAGCCGGGCGGCTATAATCCATAAACAAAACATTTTAATAGCGAGTCTAGCCGAACGGCTGTACAACAGAAAAAGAATATTGTAAACGTAGAGCCGAGCGGCTATACTTCATAAACAGAATATTTTAGGGGTGGAGCCGCCCGGCTGTACTCTATAAAAAGAATATTTAAGAGTATAGCCGCCCAGCTATACCATAACCAGAATATTTTTAAAAAGAGTATAGCCGCCCGGCTATACGCTAAAAATATAATATTTTACTAATATAGCCGGTCGGCTATACACCATAAAAAGAATATTTAAAAAGTATAGCCAATCGGCTCTACTACTTAAATAGAATATTTAAAAAGAGTATAGCTGTTCGGCTCTACGTCATAAAAAGAATATTTAAAATTACAGCTGGACGGCTAGACAATATTTTAAGAAATGTCATAATCTGAATTTCTCTTTTTTAATTACTTTAATTAGTAGTTATATTTTAATTATTATTTACTTAGTGAATAATTAGTATTTAAAAATTTAAAAATACTAATGACTATTTATTAAGTAATATAATTTATGAACTTAATTAAAATATTTAATACTAATTATTCACATAATAAATAATAATTAAAACTTAATTACTACTGAAATTAAATAAAGCTGAGATTTTATTGAATTACTAAAAAGAAAATTTAAAATAAAAATTTATTAATAGAAAGATACTAAGTTTATATTTATTATTAAAAAAAATCTCACCCGATTAAATGTCATCGGCATGGATCCATGTCGGCGAAAGTTTGCCCGATTATGAGAGGAAACTTTCGTTGGGAGAGGTCCAATTCGGCCAATATTCGCCAGCTTAGACCTATGTGGACGAAAGTTCGTTGGATAGGTGTTCTTGGTTTTTTAATTTATTTTTAAAATATAAAACTAGTTTCTTTACTTTAATAATACATTTTCTTTTTCTTTTTGTTGTGAATGAAATATAACAAATTAAACTTCGTTTCAATGGCTATTAGGTCAAATTAAACTTCTAGACACGCCTGTGGATTTTGGAATTATTATGGATTTTTCTTGTTTTATATATGAAATAATGCCTCTGGAACGACATGCCGTTAATCACTTATTCGACCGAAAACAGACATGCGAAGCAACACGGCGTCGTTTCACTCGTAAAGCGAAACGAGAAACAGATATAAAACATCGAGCACAAATGCCTTCTCTCCCACATCACACTCTGCACTCCGAAGTCTTGGAGAGCAATCAAAGAATCCGATCAAGAGTGGAACGCCATGGAAACTGAAGCTCAAGAATCCAATCCCCAAAACGACGCCGTCATCAACTCCTTCTGCGAAATCACCTCCGCCTCCAAACAAGAAGCCCTCTTCTTCCTCGAAAGCCACAACTGGGACCTCGATGCCGCCGTTTCGACATTCTTGGACAACAACACCGTCGCCGTCTCCGCCGACGTGCCTACCAACGCCGGCTCGTATCCAATCCCGGCCTCCCACTCGCTCTCGCCATCGCCCTCACACTCTCCCAACTACTCTCCTTCACAGTCGCCGCCGCGCTCTCGCTCGCCGTCTCCGACTCCCTCTCGCGCACCCTACCAGCTTCGATCGAAGCGCGCCGCCTCCAGTGGGGCCCAAGACAAGGCTGATACCAAGCCGCCTTCTGCGACCCGTCCACGTGGCATACGCACGCTTTCCGATCTGAATCGGCCGGCAAAGGGTGGGTCCGGCAGTGATTCGGATGAGCCCCAGGAGTACTACACTGGTGGTGAGAAAAGGTACTCTCTTTTGCGAGTTCTTGTTTGGTTCCGGAGAATGTCGAGGAAAATCACTGGTTTTTTTCCTAATAAGGAATAAGGATAGTTAGTTGCTCTAACCCTATGTTCGGTAACCGAGAAAATGCATAATGTGGAATGTAATGCTTTGTGTTTGTGTGCTGAAAATTCGTTTTCTTTGCAACCAAAACAGATAAGCTGAAAATTATGTTTGGTCGCCGAGAAAAATGAAGGTCAGTAAAATAAAGAAAATTCCAATTGTTGTCTTTTGTCTATAACAAAAGAAAATGGGAATGCATCTGAACTAGGCAGATTATTCTCGGCCTGAAGAACGTCCTAGAGAAATTAGCCTCACAGGGACCCAATTGTACGTAGTCTTACCAAGAATCAATGTTTTGTGGTTAAGGAGTTGTCTTAAATTGTATTCCAATCATTGTCAAGTTGGTTAAACATTCTTGCTTTTGTTGACCTGCTACCACGTTTTATTCCTTGCAATTGTTCGTTTAATATTTGTTAGTTTTAATTTGTCCTATTGTTGGTTCCAGCGGAATGCTTGTCCAAGACCCTACCAAAGGCAGTGATGTGGATTCAATTTTCAGTCAAGCTAGACAGTTAGCGGCTGCCCAGGGACCTATAGATCCCCATCAACCTTCTTCAAGCTCAAAAAGTTTTACTGGGACAGCTAGACTGCTTTCAGGGGAGACTGTTCCAACTGCTGCACCTCAGCCACCTGAAGTTGTTATTCACACCATTACTTTCTGGAGGAATGGGTTTTCTGTAGATGACGGTCCGTTGCGGAGGCTGGATGATCCTGAAAATGCACCTTTCTTGGAAGTAAGTTTTAATGAAGCTTCTCTATAATGGGTTGAATTATTCTCGAATTTTATGATTCTTTCTGAAAAAGAAAAAATGATTTGGTCGTTTGTATGAGTCTGCCAGCTTCTTTTCCTAGTGCATTGATATGAACTTGATTTTTTAGTATATAGAGTAAATCTAAATAAAACTTTAATCCAACCTGTTTCAAATCAACTGAAAAGGGCTTAACGTGTTTCGGGAATACTTAGGAGTATGACAATCTTGCGATCTCAAGGCATGTGCCGCTGTCACGTGACCAGGGTTTTGGGATGAGTAAACATCTTTCTCAAATTTACTTCCACAAGTTTTGATCTCATTATTTTGTTAAGTGGGTTGAAAATAGCGCAGTTGGTAGCCAAACTAGAGGTTGTCCCAAATGAAACTTTCAAAATATTGCAATTAATTGTTATGTGTACAAATTTCTTAAGTTCTGATTAGTTGCTCTCCTTTAACCTTTTCTTGCAATTATAGGTTTTCATTTTACTTGCTTTTGTATTTTTTTTCTAGTTTGATCTCTCTTCTGAGTCCTGATAATGTTTCATTGTTATGATTGCAGAGCATCAAGAAGTCTGAGTGCCCAAAAGAACTTGAACCAGCCAATAGGAGGACTGCTGTTCATGTTAATCTTATGAGGCGGGAGGAAGAATACCCTGTTTGTTCTTAGTTCTCTCCTACTTGTATATATGTTATTAATCTGCATCTGGTTCATTCTTTCTGATGTTTTCTAGCTTTGTTCCAGGAACCAGCGAAACAGCATGTTGCTTTTCAGGGTGTTGGAAGAACTTTAGGTGAGAGCAGCTCTACCTCTGCTGCAGCTACCTCTGAGTCAATTGCTGCTGATCTTCCCCTAAGAGCTGCTCCATTGCCCTCAATGGGCTTAACTGTGGATCAGTCATTACCATCAACCTCTATTCAGCTAAGGTTAGCAGATGGTACGCGTATGGTGTCGCACTTCAACTACCACCATACAATTAGAGACATCCATGCATTTATTGATGCATCAAGACCTGATGGGGCAAGAAGTTACCGACTGCAGACGATGGGGTTCCCTCCGAAACAGCTCTCTGATCTGGACCAGACAATAGAGCAGGCTGGTATAGCCAATTCTGTTATTATCCAAAAACTCTAGGAGGTTGCACTCATCAATTCCAGAGCCATATTCAAGTACATGTGTCCTAAACACAGATCTATTTTTCTGTGATGAATTTATGTTATATGTAAGGAATTTGAAAAATTAGCTATGAAACCATTCAACCGGTTTATGCTTTTTGATGCAATGACTCTGTTTTTGCAAAGCAGTTTGAAAGTAGAGTTAATCTATTGGGAGCATGAGTTTTCATTTGACGAGATGCCTTTCATTTTAATGCTGTTTATTTTGTTTTCACTCTTGCATTTTCTTCAATTGATTTGATGTTTAACAATTATGGTTGGCCGAAACCCAATGTCATGGTATTAGGCCAACAAAAATAAGGCACTACAAACATCATATTTTGACACTTCACGAAATGTGTGATAGCTTGCAACCCGCATTCGCAGTTTATGCACCACTTAGAAGGGGTTAACATGATGACTCAATGGATTGGGTAACTTAGATATGGGAATTAAGGAACAATTACTCCCTCCTATATGATCCAAGTTATAATTTTGAGAGAATTTTACTACGGATTTTAACGTAGAATTCATATAAATTTTGATTTCTTATGTGTTAATAAACGCAGTGATGTCAAAGATTGGAATCATTTTGATACCTATGTGTTAGTAAACACATGAAAAACAAGAATTATGATCATTTTAGCACTCATTCCTGATAAGTAAACATGCCAATTATAAGTGGAATTTTTGGCATGCATCTATACTATTTGGAAAGGAAATCTATTTTTCTTTTCAAAATATGAGATTGTGGATGACAATATTTGTTTTTCTTCTTTTGACGGTCATATTTTAAATTACTATAATCTACATAAAAGGGGAATTCAAACTCGAAGCACACTATCTTGCTAACTAATATAATCCACATTTGCGATAATATTTTCTTTTCAACAAACTTGTTTCTTTTGGTATAACATTGAATTTCAGTATAGAAACACATACAAACACAAAATACCATTCTCCCAGTAAGTTCTTTCTCTTTTTCTCTCAACAGTGTAAGGAAAAGTACATTATATGCTGCTTGCTCTCATCGGGGTACGTACGAGGGTTCTTTGTGTATGCCAGCAAGGTCTTTGCTTAGCTAGGCCTTGTTTGCAAGATTGCCATCTCCATATCGTAATATTTAACTTCACAGTGGGCATGAAATGCAAGAATCAAAAAGTTACTAGAAAGAAGACCGGAGCCAGAGAGAAATTGAAGGGACGTTTGGAGTGTCCCACTAACTTTCTCATCACCTTTCTCTTTATCTTCCTCTCTCCTCTCCTCTCCACAGCTCCCCAAAGCCCCACTTCTTTTTGGTCTTAAAATTATTATGAATTAGACCCATACGATATGACAGCCGCTGGCGATATTTTACTTTCGTTCTATGTATTCAGATGGAGAGAGAGACAAAGGGATACATATAGTTTCTTCTTGTCATTTAAACTATCGCTTAGAATGAAAAAATAATTTAAAAGAGAGGAATACGGTGCCGTGTGCATACCGACTTGGTCTCCCCAAGAATGCATGTCACAACAAATGCATATAAACGTGTGACTATGATCTTAATCTTAGCTTATTATTGGTGGATTATTTTTACTTAGAGAGAAGATAATTAAGTCATGGGCAGAAAGTTCAAGGCTGAACTGAAATTAATTAAAGACAGAGAAAGAGAGAAATACATATAGGGCCAGGGAGAGTATTGGACAGTCCAAAATCACCAGAGAATATTAAAATGGTTGGATAGATTATGAAATACCATCAATCAACGAGATGGACGGTTGACATCTTGATCATTTACCATCCATCAATCATAAACACAGCAGAGTAGGCCACGAGGAGAGCAGATAGTTGGACCAAACACCAGAGGCCGGTCAATAATCTTTCTGCATTAATTGGAGAATGCAATGGGAATAATACTTTTTACTATCTTAGCACAAAGGTGTATGAACTAATTTTTTCATGTGTAATATGAAAAATAATAAAGCAGTGTCATTTCTGTTATAAAAATAAAAATAAAAAATTCCTGAATTGTCAGAAATTACCATGCTCTCTCCAAGAACTAAAAGAAAAAATGTTTGTTTTGCCTGTGCATTTGTAAACTATTATTAATCAAGTTAATCATTTAGATTCACATTTTTTTTTTGGGGTCAAATTTAGATTCACAGTTTTAACAATAAAAAAGAAGACATTAATTAAGGACCTTTTTTTCTTTTTAATTATTCTCCTTCTTCCAAGTTACCACTGAGGACTGAAGAGAAAAAGGCATTCTCAAACTCAGTCAGTCTGCAGCGCAGCACCAGTGGCAGTACAATAAACGAGGAGATAGATATGTAAATGAAAATAATAATTAGTTTTGATTATTAATCTCATCGGGAAGGAAAGGTTCTCAGGTTTCTCCATTCTGAGCACACGCTAACTCCGCGTGCACCCTTCTGTTCATTTTTTAAGAACTCTAACTCTCTCTTTTTTCAGTACACTCTATGTAATTGTGAAATTATACTAGAGTCTAGAGAGAGAGAGAGAGTACTGTTTATGTACAGAAAGGAGGAAAAGAAAAGTAGCCATTTCCGAGGGAGGTCTAAATCTATCAACCCTTTTAATTTACAGATATATATATATCAGTCATGTAAATTTCTGACAGATCTCCACTGTGTCTTTGTCCGTGTGTGTAATTTAGAGGGGAGGCTTGCTTCCTTCTTTCCTTGCTTTTCAGTACACATAAAGACTGTCACATGTGTAGTTTTAGCTTAAAAACCGGGAGGCAATTCCTCTGCTGAGAAAGAAAGAAAGAGAAGTTCCACTTCCAGGCCACTAAGAGAGAAAGAAAGATAGAAGTTCCACTTCCAGGCCACTGAGAGAGAAAGAAAGATAGAAGTTCCACTTCCAGGCCACTGAGAGAGAGAGAGAGATGGAGAGAGGAGGAACCAATTGTAATAATAATAGTGGTGTTACTTATAGTGGTCTGATGATGGGGTTTGGGAACAACACTAGTAGAACTGGTAGTAGTAAGGCACAGTTTCTTTCTCTACCTTTGATGGTGGGTTGCAGCCATCCAAACTTGCAAAGTGATCATCAGACGACTGATCAGGAGATGATGGTTAGTTGCAGTGATAGCATGAAAGCCAAGATTATGGGTCATCCTCTCTTCCCTCGTCTCTTGGCCTCTTATGTCAGTTGCCAAAAGGTGATCACTAGTTTAATTCATTTTCAAACCCCATGATCTTCAAACTCTCTCTCTCTCTCTCTCTCTCTCTGACTCAGAGACATACCCAGTTTACAAAAGGGATTGAGAGAGTTTTGTGGTCCATGAAAGGAATATATATGTTATTTTTCATTTTTCGTAGGTTTTGGTTTGTTTTCTGTCTGCATGTCCTGTCTGATGTTGTTTGGGAAATTCTAATTAATTAATTAGGTTGGGGCACCTCCTGAAGTGGTGGCTAGGTTAGAGCAGGCCTGCAGTACTGCTGCTCACAATTCTGAGGCAGCATGTTTAGGAGGAGGAGATCCAGACCCAGCGCTGGACCAGTTCATGGAGGCCTACTGCGAGATGCTGACTAAGTACGAGGAAGAGCTCACAAAACCCTTGAAAGAAGCCATGCTTTTCCTCTCCAAAATCGACTCCCAGCTCCGAGCTCTCACAGTTCATTCTTCCTCAGATTCTGGTTGTCATCAACATCACCTTCTTATATATATACATATAATTCCTCTAATGTTTCTTTCCTCCATCTTCTGCTGCAACTTGAACTGTTTTAGAATGGATCTGATCAAATAAATCAAACGGTCCTGATCTGATTCTCTTCTCTTTCTTTCTAAGCTTATTTCAAAACTGTAGCAATTGAAATTCAAAACTTGAGTTTGGTGTTTGCTTGTAAAGTTTAGCAGGAAGACTGCTTGAGGTAATTATGGTAGATTAAGCATTTTGGAAGATTTTACTGTGATTAGGGTTATTCATTTTCGTGTTGACTTGGGTATATAGCCACTAATTAAATAATGGCATCCTCATTAGGCTTGATTTAGTACTTAATAATTACTATATGCATATTTATATTTTCATCTATAGTAATTTTGTGGCATGCGTGATCAGCTAGCAGTGGTGATAATATTGTTGGGAGAAGTGGGTCTCCAGAAGAGGTTGATGCCACCATGAATGAGAGTTGCATAGACCCTCGAGCTGAAGATAGGGAAATCAAAGCTAAGCTTTTGCGCAAATACACTGGATATTTAGGCAGCCTCAAGCAGGAGTTTATGAAGAAGAAAAAGAATGGAAAGTTGCCGAAGGAAGCCCGGCATCAGTTGCTTGACTGGTGGAGCAGACACTACAAATGGCCCTATCCATCGGTACACCTTATACTCAGTCTATACTAGTCTTCGTTTTTGTCCATTGTCTTGCCAAACTGTACTTCAAATCTGACAAAATAAGTGTCTATATGATAACCTAAGTCGTACAAGAGAACGTTATTGTACTCGATCTATATTTTCGTTACATAACCTAAGTCGTACAAGAGAGCATATTTTCGTTACATAACATAAGTCTAACAAGAGAACATTACATGATATATTATGAAGGGTCGATTGTAATTTGTATATCCAGGAAGCTCAGAAGCTAGCACTGGCAGAGTCTACATGTCTGGATCTGAAGCAGATAAATAACTGGTTCATCAATCAGAGGAAACGCCATTGGAAGCCTTCGGAGGATATTCAATTTGCTGTGATGGATCCAACTCATCCTCATCATCATCCCCACTTCTACATGGACAACAATCTCACCTTCCCCATGAACAGCACATCGACTCACCTTTGATATTATCACTGGGCTTAGATGCCTGTATATATGTTAAGAATTTGGTGTACCCGAATTAATTTACATCTCTAACTTGTTGACATTTTGAGACCGCTCTTAACTTGATTAGGTGGGCACAGACATCTAATTTGGTCCTACCCCTTAGCTTCTCCAAAGTGCTTTTAGCAGAAGCATGTGGTTTTGATATATTCTCAGCACCTTGATTTCTTTACCAACATCTAGAATTTCAGCTTGGCTAAGCATGGTTTTGGTCCAGTGGTATGCAAGCATTTGCAAAAGGTGAACAAAGCACACGTAAATGACATTGAAACAAGCTGTCTTCTTTTTCTACATCACACGTGATATTTCACACCACCTTGCCAACTATGTTATTTTATTCTCCTTTTTAGTTCGATTATTAACGTTAATTTGTGAACATTTAGATATGAATTAAAATATCTTGCTTGTGTTGGGAGATAATGTTGAAATTAAATTGTGAGATTAATAAAATAAAAATTAAACATTTGAGACAACCAGTCACAAGTGTTAAAAAAGCTAAAGAAAATGACAAACTAACGTGTTGGTTTGACTTTGTTACCACTTTGCTTACAGGCTTTGTATTTCAATTCTGGATCTAAATCGGATAAGATATGTTAATTACTGAAGCTAGTTCTTCAAATTAGGCCTTACTTTATAACTTAATCTTCCAATTAATTAAGGCAAAGTCGACCTATAAATTAATTTAGCGACCTATTGAGTTGAGATAAAATCAACAACTTCATGTTGGTTAAGACATGATGATGATGATGATGGTCACGATACATACTATATTCATCTATCATCAATAATGATAGGGGCACCAATTCTTATCGCAACCTTTATTTATGTAAACTCAAATTTCACTCTTAATACCATATTCGCCTATTAGCACAAAATATTATTAATAATGGTAAGGGTCATACCTCTTATCCAACTTTTAAAATTAAAAAAAATTGTATGTCAATTGAACATGGCAATAAACCTACCATATTCCAAAAAGCTCGGCTCCTTACCTAAAAATTAAGGAGCTTATCCTCAAAGTAAATGGAAACTTGCCAAATTTTTTTAAAACAAAGAAAAATAAAAGAATTTTAGAAAAAGAAAAAGTTAAATGAAATTGAAATGTCAAAATCTCATTTATTTTGAGGAGAAGCTCATCATCGGTTTTAAGGAGTCAAGTTTTTTCCTTCCAAATAATACATCTCGAATTCAAAAATGAGTTTGTTTAAAGCTATGTAAATATGCAACTAACAAAAAAAATATGTGTTGTCTTATTTAAATACATGTGTGAAATGTGAATATATTTTTATTTAACTAAGTAATAGGTTGTTGTCAGTGGAATATAGCTTAGTTGGTTGAACTCTTTCACCTCTAACATTTTATCGTATTGAAGGATGAAAGTTTGCAAAAGAGTAAATAATGAAATAAATTGGCCAAAAAGAGAATAAGAATAAGAGGAAAAACTATTAATATAATATTTGGTGAGTAGCTATTAGTATGTGAGTTATAGTACTTTTTGTGGGTAACAAAAATGTTGTCCTTTTTTTTTGTGGTAATTACCATGAGGTGTTTGGGTCAGCTTACACACACCTAGGGAGCAAACCCAACTGAACCTTAGAGCCTTACTCAAATGACAGACAAACCACTGGGGCACTCTTGGTGGTTAAAATGTTTTCATTCATTACTTAGGTTTATAAATTCTAAGTCATAGATAACAAAATAATAACTTTCCCTCGGAGTTGACAAGCGACAAGCGAAGAAACCCTCGGAGCCACCGACCCCAAGGTAGCCGCCCCATTTGGGGTCGATGGCTTCCCATCTCCCCTTATTTCCTCCTTGCCCCTGCTTTCCTTTTGCTCATTTTGATTTGTTTTATTTTATTTTATTTTTTATTTTTTCAGACTTGGTTGTGGCTGGCTATAATCCCATTGATTTTCACACCAAGGCATGTGGCAGAGGGTGGAGGAGAGTTAGAACCAGAAACTTTAGATCTAGGAATTTATTCCCTGTCGGATTTTCGGTATTCTCCTGTGCTTTGGCATACCATGATGCTCTTCTCTCCTATTGCAAATATGGTTGTCGCTGTTATGGATCTGGATGGCTTTGGTTGTGCATCATATTGTAGAGAAAAGTGTTGTTGCTCCTTTAGTCAGTGTTGTTTGGTTTCTTATATTTGGTGTAGTTTAAATTCCAGAAACCCCTATGAGTTGTCTGATTTCTCTTGTAATTCCTAGAAAATTATTGAATTTGCTAGGTGGTCTAGTTTCCCTAGGAGAGTTATGCCGATTAGTGGCTAGGTTTTATCCTTAATGTAATTGACTTGATATATTTAATGTAACTGACTTGATATATGACAACTTAGACGGTGTATAAGGGTTCTTAGACAAGGTCTTTGTGATTTTTTTTTTCTCCAGATTATTTCAGCTCTAGAGCTGATTCTGGTCACTGAGAAGCTTTACCCATGTCTCTTGTATTGTTAATCGAGATGACTCTCTATGTATATTTTTAATTGATTTAATAAAATATTATTGCTTGTTTGGTCAAAAGTCATAGATTGGTAACCTTGTATCTATACAACTCATGATAACAGTTGTAAGTAAGAAGTAGCTTTCTACTTAACTCTTAAGCATTAAACTTTGAATTCTAGTTTTGAATTTATTAAATTTGTATGCTTTAACTAGGAAGAGAAGAGTACTATATATGTCACATTAAATAATGAAACTAGGGAGTTACCTAAATACAAAATAAGAAACCATTAAATATGTAATCAATTTCCAACTGAATGTTGAAAGAGCTCCAAAGTTTAAATTCCACATATTTTCTTAATAAAGAAATGAATTTACAAAATAAATATAAAAGAGAAAAAATAGAAAAGACTCAAGAGAAAAAGAAAAAAAAAGCAAAGAAACACATTTATTTTAGTATTATAATTGCGCATGAATGTATACAAGAATGGATGATGATGTTGATGATGGTGGTGATGATACATGATGATATGCCATACATTCTGTTCATCCTCGCAAGTCGCATCCGCCCAAGCAAAAGCTCTCTCTCTCTATCGCTGTCTCCGAGCACTCTTCTCTTCCACTCTTTCCCAGTTTGTTCAAACCTTCCACGTCTAGGCTAGGGTTTCCTTTTACTTCATTAAACCCTTACCATCTAAAGCCCTCAATCTAATCGACAAAACCCTAAGTTAAACTCCTTACTTTATACAACAATCTCGCCTCATTTGGCTCACATTTTCCCTAAAATCAGCTTATTGGTCTCTGTCTCTGTCTGCCTTTCTGAAATCGCAAAACTTTGAGCTGCACAACATTCATGGCCAAGACCAAACCTGGAAAAAAGGACCTGGACTCTTACACCATCAAGGGCACCACCAAAGTCGTTCGAAGTACATCTTTATCTCTCTCCATCTAAAAAACCCAGAATTTAGATTCCAGTTTTAGCTTCGGAAAACCCAAGATTGTCTGATATTTATTAAATCTAGCTCTGAGAAACTCAAAATTTCGATCTTTACATATATAGACAAGTTATTTGTAAAACCCAGATTCAAAATTTCAATTTTAAGCTCTGAAAACCCATAACTAATCTTAGTTTTTTCAATTTTTTGGTGCTGAAGACTCGGATTTTTTTAAACATTTTATACAGTTCATGTTTCTCTGCTATGCGTGGCATTGATTTTCGATTGAATTTGTGCTTGCCATAGCTGGTGATTGTGTGTTAATGCGACCATCGGACTCCGATAAGCCTCCATATGTGGCACGCGTGGAGAAGATCGAAGCGGACCACCGCAACAACGTGAAGGTTCGGGTTCGATGGTATTATCGACCTGAGGAGTCCATCGGAGGGCGAAGACAGTTCCATGGAGCCAAGGAGCTGTTTCTATCAGACCACTATGATGTGCAGAGTGCACACACTATAGAAGGGAAGTGTACGGTGCACTCCTTCAAGAACTACACTAAGCTTGAGAATGTGGGAGCCGAGGATTACTTCTGTAGGTTTGAGTACAAGGCTTCCACTGGAGGGTTCACACCAGACCGCGTGGCTGTGTAAGCAATGTGTTCTTTTGGCCTTGGTTGTCTATTTTCCTGCTCACAGAAAAATACACATGTATATTTGATTGGTGATGTTGGATTTTGAAATTATGTTACTTTGCTTTTTGTGTTGAAGGTATTGTAAATGTGAGATGCCATACAATCCGGATGACCTTATGGTGCAGTGTGAGGGATGCAAGGACTGGTAAATGCACACCATTCGTTTCTTTTATGCTTGGTATTATTCATCCATTTCAAAGTTTGTATGCACTTTTTTCCATTAATCATCGAGTGCTTTGGCAATTATCGTTTTATAAGCTTTCATAATTAGCAGCGTGTAGAATAGAAAATGGAAATTGTGACTGCTAGTGCCATATGATTCCATTTGTAGAAGGTGATGATTGTTGAATTCATTTGCTACTGAGGTTTTGCAGATTATGAGACAAGATGTTTGTCCAAATTTCAGATCATCTTGATGGCAAACACATTGAGCTTCACATTTATCTTATTGGAGTTCGTGAAACATGTGGAATGTTTCACGACGACATTTAATTAACAGCAAATATTCAGGTCTTATTGACCATATTTGGGTTTCAGAACCTATGCACTGGTTCATTCTCAGTAGCACTCAACACTTGGAAGTTAGTTATTTCTCTTTTTTCCTTTACGAACAATAGTGAGCTGTATTGTGAGTGGGGGCTCATCTGATTTCCTTTTCTACCTTCCTTTCCAATAGTCTATAAATGTTTTCTTAACATAGTGTGCGTCTCTTGCACACAGTCTTCTTTTGGTTTTTTAAGTTTGATGATTGTTTGGCGGGTTCTTGAGAGCTTGATGTAAGGAAGGGTTTTAAATACTGATTGAGTGGATATATTGAAGGTTTGAAATTAGGGAACTCTTTATGGAAATATTGATAAAAATATAAATATCAAGAGAAATTGGATTGGAAATTTGAATTGGTGCTTTATGATTTTCTTTTTCTATGTTAAGCTTTACTTATGTTACTTTTGTCAAAGCCCATCATATTACTTAATTAATATAGGATCAGATGGACCGAATTGTGAACAAAATAGTGGTTAGTTGCTGTTAAAACTCTTGAAAATAGTGGAATAATTTCTTTTTGACAGTCTCATTAAGGTCCACAATCTATGTAATGGTGTTTTTTTTTACTGTGGCAATGCCTTTGCCTTGGCAACATAATTATTTGTTGGTGATTTCATTTGAAACTAACAATTAAATATTTGTATAAATGGTAATAACAGACATGCTTCCTTTTTTGCGTGCATCTTTTGCAGGTTTCATCCCTCTTGTATGGGTATGACCATTGAAGATGCAAAAAAGTTGGAGCACTTTTTGTGTTCTGACTGCTCATCTGATGATGATGCCAAAAGATCCTTGAATACATTCCCAGTATCACCATCTGTTGAGGCTAAGGTGAGAATTCTGTGTGTTTTGTTCATATGATTCCAAGACGTTCTTGATATAGAATAACCCTTGCCCCACCTCTTAAGCTTGAAGGTTGCGTCACTGGCCATAATCAATTGAAATTTTTTTTCCAAAAAAAAGAAGAAGATGAATTATAGAGAATTTTAATGACTTAAATTCGTAGTCAGTGTTTACTCCTCAATTGATGCCGATTTGAAATTGGAAAAATGAGGCTTCTACCTTTTTTGTAAGCTAGGAAAGGAGTTACCATCAATCTTCTAAGCAAGCTCATTTGGAAATTAGTTTACAGAAGCTTGAGTTCTACCTGTGTGGATGTTGGAGATGTTATCTTTACCTAAAATACTTGGACTTCCTTGCTCGACATTGTTGGATGACTTTATGACTAATCTATGGAATAAATAGTGGATAAAGAAAAATTAAAGTTTTGAGAGAAAGAGAGGTCCTATTTATAGTCATGATGATATCGTGCTGGTTATTGGAATTAATTTTAGGTAATGCTGTTAAAACTGCACAATATTGTTCTGTGAAGTCTTAACCAGAGCATTACGTTTTGACTGTTTCTGATGTAATTTTCTATAGGTTTCCTTGCTTCAATGAAGGACCATGGCTGATTAACCATGACGGTGTTATGTTTAAATTTTATTCTAGGTGGAGCCAAAGCGCAGGAAGAGATGACCTATTGATTGTGATGCTTAGCGAGGAGGTATCCAACTTCTTTGGCATTAGCTCCAGTGTTGTGTGTTGTGGAAATGTACAGTGCAGAGAAGATACTGTGCTTGCACAATCCAAAGGCTTTTTTTAGTTTTATCAATGTTTGTATGTGTGCTAGACCTAGGCAATGACTTTGAGATCTGTGTTGTCCTTGCAAGACATTAAAATCATATTTAAGCACAGAACACATGAGAACACACCAAATCAAAGATGTAGGAGGAACCTTGGATTTGTTGTGATGTGTTTATTGCTGGCATTACTTAGTATGCATGCAATGGCAACTGATTTAGTTTTTTTTTAGCCCTTTCCCCCCTTGTTTCATTGTCTTTCTGTTTTTGGGGATGAGAAAAAGTAGGGGAAGCAGGGGCTATTTGGCAGCTCTATATCAAGAGCTGCATCTGTGGATCAAGATCCAGAGATGCAGCTTTGGAATAGGGTTCTGTGTGTGTGACCCGAGGCATGGCGGGTGCAGTTTCAGGAGTAACTAAAACACCCATTTGGCTTAACCGATGGGTTTGCTCCCGCCTTTGTCTTTGTAAACACATCATTTGCCACTGGGTTGATCTTACGGGCTGGTGGAACTGTGTTCTATTCTATCAGCCTGCTTGAGGTCCAGCCAATTTTCATGCCATTTTCCCCCAAGATCTACTACCAACACAGACCTGTGAATGTGCAACCGTACCACCTGTTGGAAGATCATCTTGAATTGTCATTATCATAACAGCAGGTTTTGTTGACTGTATGATGGTTAAAGTATGTTATTTGTGCATGTCTCAGATTTTGAAGAATCATGTCCTGGATTCTTGTTGAGTCACATCTTGCTCTTAGTACAAAGCTCTATAGTCATTTTAATTAAGCCATGCTACCATGGTACATGTTTACATCATTTGTGTATTGCTGACTCTCTCTACATCTCTCTCTCTCTCTCTCTCTCTCTCTCTCTGGTTATGTGGCTTGATTTGCTGATATTGGACCCCAAGTATTGACTGCTCTCAGAAAACAGATGAGATGTCTAACAGGGCATCTTGATCTGATGCTATGGATGGCTCTACTATATTCCAAGTTGATGATTGGATCTCCTATCTTGGCCAGCCAGACTATTTAATTTACATTTCTATTTATTCTAAAATTTTGTTCATTGTACATCTCTTCATAATAGGGTGTGTTTGGTTTTAAATATGTTTCAGAGTGGTCCCCGGTGCCAACTTTGTAGTGGCCCTTTTGACTGTACTAATTTGTTAGACCTAACTTGTTCTTTTGCATTGCCAATGGATCTCCACATATTTATTTGAAAAAGAAAATAGGCTTTGAGTTGCATACAAGAGGTCCCGCCTTCCAATTCCCATGGTGTTTTAATTGTGTGTGTGAGAAAGAAATTCTTTTTCTTTGTAGTTTAGATTGTCGTTTGTATTAAAAATAAATATATAATGATGTAGCATGTTAAAAAGAAAATAAATTGATAACATTAAAAAATTTAAAAACTTATTCCTAACCTTCCTTATAGCCTAAGGCCTAAATTGCATCCTTACAAAGGAAAAATAATTGAGAGGATGAAGGTTATTCAACATAAAATTGATAAGTGGGTGTAAAATCTGTGGCAGAGGTTCCCCAACTCCATGCCATAGAATCTTCCTTTGGTGCAAATTTGTGCACGTTTGCAGCTTCTATCATTAAGAAAGCAATTCACCTTTTACAGTTATGCTCGTGACATTTTCAACCATTGAGTGCATTGCCCTAATCCTATTTCATTCTATACATGTTTTGTGTATATCTATAAATGAGTCTCTACCTTCTTTTATCAATGTATCTGTACGTCTCATTCCCTCCCCCAACAAGCCCTTCTCTACCACAAATTAAGCCTAAAATGAACGGGGTGGTTACCCATTTTCTTTAAAGAAGGATCATCTTTATATAATTAAATTAAATTTATATGTGAATTTCAAAGTATAATGAAATAATTAATAATTTAGACAAAAAAAGAAGAAGAAAGAATTAATAATATAAAACATTTTTTTATATAAGCGACATTGTAAACTACTCTAAATTAATCTTATCTATGAGTAGGAACACTTGAACTTGGGTGCAACCGGGAGTGAGACTTGAAACTTAGGTGCAAGAGGGGCTGGACTAATTGCCCTAATCAAACCTTAACTCATATATACATAATATAAAACTTTTTATATCTAAATCCTTAATTTTATTTTTCATCCAAATAGACTTTATGTCTTTAACATTATTGTCAATGTTTTTTCAGTTTTATTAATAAGAAGATTTTTTTTAAAAAAATCCAAAATTTATTTTGTAGAGATAAATAAAGATGAACAAAGACAATACTGTTTAAAGGGTGTTTGTGTAAATGGCAACACAATGAGCCACTCATTCCCATTTCCCTTGTTTCCCTTCCATTTTCGTTTTCTCCATCGAATCGAAACAACGATAAAAGCGAAGTTACAGTCTTTTACAAAGAGCTTTTAGATTGCACAGACTTGTAGAGGGTATACTCCTGTATTTATAACAGACATTTCGCTTTTTTGTTTAATTAATTCAAATTTTGATACTTTTTTGCTTTAGGCTTTTGCCTCTCTCTCTTCAAATTAAGTGCGCAATTAGATTTAATTAGGGTTTATCAGTTGAAGACCCGAGTTCCAGACTTCCAGCTCAGGCTTTTTCTAGGTCTTACTTCTCATTTTCTCTCGTTTTCTTTCTCGCACTTTCTCGGATCCCTTTGCTCATGTAGTCAATGTAAGTCAATTTCTCTTGTGTGTATCTTCAATTTCTTCGGAACCCACTATTTGTTATTCAATTTAAATTCTTTGTCAAAAGTTTTGAGAATTTTGTGCTCAGAAGAATCATCTAGGGCATGTTCATCTGATAGGGTTTTCATTTCTGTTGATAAATTGTCACCTCGTATGGCTTGTATTATTTGATTTTGAGAATGCCAATTATTTGAATTAGTTTCCGAGCTAGAAAGAGTTTGGGGTCAAGGTTTTTGTAGATATGATCAAACAGATATTGGGTAAAATACCTCGGAAACCCTCAAAATCATCGCAAAACGATGCGTATAATGACGGAGGGGCCAATGGGAATGGACCCAATTCATTTCACAGCTCAAAATCTACTTCGTCTTCATCAAAATCTTCAAACTTGGGTTCAGGTGCTTCACGCTCGAGCAATGGAACTCTTGCCCCACACTCATCGAGCTCGACTAAATCCAACCACTCGAAGAAATCAGCTCCCATTGCTGCCCAATTGGGTCCTTTGTTGTCTTCTGGAGCCTACGAGGCTTTGCCGAGTTTCAGGGATGTTCCCAGTTCAGAAAGGCAGAATCATTTTATTAAGAAATTGAATATGTGCTGTGTTGTGTTTGATTTTAATGATCCCTCGAAGAATCTCAAGGAGAAGGACATCAAGCGGCAAACTTTACTTGAACTTGTTGATTACATTTCATCCGTAACTTCAAAGTTCAATGAGGTGGCAATGCAGGAGATTACAAAGATGGTGGCAGCCAATTTGTTTCGTACATTTTCATCTTCTAATCCTGATAACAAGCTTCCTGAAATGTATGACCAAGACGAAGAGGACCAAATGATGGAACCAGCTTGGCCTCATCTTCAGATTGTGTATGAATTTCTATTGAGATTTGTGGCTTCGCCAGAGACGGATGCCAAGCTTGCTAAAAGATACATTGACCATTCGTTTGTGTTGAGACTACTTGATTTGTTTGACTCTGAGGACCAAAGAGAGAGAGAATACTTAAAGACAATCCTCCACCGGATTTATGGGAAGTTCATGGTGCATCGACCATTCATTAGGAAAGCCATCAACCATATCTTCTTTTGGTTCATTTTTGAGACTGAGAAGCACAATGGGATTGCAGAATTGCTTGAAATTTTAGGCAGCATAATCAATGGTTTCGCATTGCCTTTGAAGGAAGAGCACAAATTGTTCCTTGTCCGTGCCTTGATTCCCCTTCATAAGCCCAAGTGTGTATCTATGTACCATCAGCAACTTTCATATTGCATCAGTCAGTTTGTGGAGAAGGATGCCAAGCTGGCTGATACTGTGATTCGAGGACTGCTGAAGTATTGGCCCATAACTAATAGTTCGAAGGAAGTTATGTTCCTTGGTGAACTAGAAGAAGTTCTGGAAGCTACCCAGGCATCAGAATTTCAGCGCTGTATGGTCCCTCTATTCCGTCAAATTGGTCACTGCCTCAACAGCTCACATTTTCAGGTACTATTCAAACGATATATTTATCTTTTACTGGCTTTCTTATTTCTACCATGTATTATCTGTGGATGCACATGGACACGATCTTTCAATAATTTATTAATATTTCTGATAGTTATCAATTTTCATTATCTTTCTTCCAGTGAATGGTTTTCCGTAATGATGAGTTTTCTAGATTCTCATCTAGATTGTTGCCTTTTCAACTTGACACCCAGTTGGTTTTGTGAGATGTATTGGATATGTTAAAGATTGAGGCTTTTGATGTTTTGTTGGGATTTTTGTCTCTAACAAATCTGTAAATATTCCACTTTTTTTTTCATGTGAAATTAAGCTTTTGTCTTCTTATTCACAAGATGCTTCTTTGCATATTTATCTGTGCTGCTTGGTTGTGTGAAAATATTCCCTTGATCAGAACTGTTGGGATACTTCAAGATTGTGGTTCATTGGAATCTGGGTTGATGTGTTGATGTAATAGTTGTTCAAGTAGCATTTGCACTTAAGGCCAGTTTATATGAAGATAGTCTTATAGGTGTCATTAGTTGGTGAGTTTTGCTAGTGTACAATTTGGGAGGCAGATGGTGATAAGCATTTCTGCTTTTCAGAGGTAAGCATGATATGCAGATTCAATGTTCCTCATGTGGGAATTTCTGACTTAAGCACCCTTTCTTACTCAGATGCTATGCTCTTGAGTGTTTTGTAACTGAAAAGATGGTTTTACGCTGCAAGATAGTGTGTATGTATGGTTTTATAACTTTTGTTTTTTGGTCGAAGTATGGTTTTATAACTATGATCTGAGTTTTGGATTATTATTTTAGTTTTACTTAATGAGATGTCTTAACTTCTTTTCCACTGGCAGGTAGCTGAGCGTGCCTTGTTTTTGTGGAACAACGATCACATAAGAACTTTGATTACACAGAATCGCCAAGTGATTCTGCCGATAATCTTCCCAGCTTTGGAAAAAAACACACGGAGTCATTGGAACCAAGCTGTTCAGAGTTTGACATTGAATGTGAAAAAGATATTCTCAGATATCGACCAAGAACTCTTTGATGAGTGCTTGCTCAGTTTCCAAGAAGATGAATCTAAAGAGAAAGAAACAGAGGACAAACGTGAATCAACCTGGAAGCGTTTAGAAGATGTGGCTGCCTCCAAGGCTTTGGGCAATGAGGCCGTGCTTGTCTCAAGATTTGCCTCCTCTGTTGCCATTGCTACTAACCCAAAACCACGGGCTACTTCAGGTAGTTGAGTTGAGACCCTGTGCAATTTGCAGATACAGTTTACCCTAATCAGCCGTAATTGAACAAAAGTGGGTGGGACCCAGCCTCATTTCTCTCCGGCTTGTTGTAACTCTGTATGCTGATAAACGCGGAGGTGGGGGGTTGTGGACTTTGCAATTTCTCCCGGGTCACTCTTCCTTTTGTACTGAGATGTGTGTAATATAAAGGATTCGTTATTATAGGATGAGTGGTTATTATTACTCCTGATAATATTTGTTGTATAATGGTGCGAAAAGTTAACTACATTTTTCTGGATCTGTTTCAACCCAAGCAATGTATTATCTCTCTCGGATATTTGTTGTAATCCTTAGGCTTGATCAACTCCTGGAGCCGCAGCATTGATACTTCCTTTCGATCTTCATAATGTATCATGCCAGAAATGGTAGATTTTGTTGTTTAATAAAAAACTATTCCAAATCGGATCTTTGTTGCTGTGATTTATGCTTTCTAGTCGTACGTCTCTACTCTTTTATTACCCTTCTCTTCGAGGGGTATGGAGGAGATTTGCGACCAAACCTTGTCCTTGGCTAGTCTCCATATGCCTCTTGAACAAGACACAAATGGCTTAGGTGCCAAAAGGCAGCAGTAAAGTTCTACGGCAAGTGTCTTTTTATAGAATACTTTGGTCAGCACCGTTGTTCATGGATTTCCAGCACATGATTAATTGCTTTGAGCATCAGGAATTTCCAGAAGATAGGTCTTGCCAAAATCTTGTTTAAGCTTGTTATGAACTTGATGCAGAAGCACATTCATTTTGCAGTATATACGAATTAGAACTCATATACGATACAGGTAAGTAATTGAAAGTTGGACATGTAGGCTAGGATTTGACAAACTAGTGTTCACCCTAGCATTTGACATGGTAAAGCTCAAAACAGGCAAACAAGCTAAAAGAGCATACATGTCACTGTCGAAATACATACTCTAAGTCTATTAATCATCTCCATAGGCTCGGAATCTGTAACGCTCTTGGTATGGACCATTGAAGAAGAGGTCAGCCTCCAACCACTTAGGGTAACGAACAAGATCTCCGGCAACAAATCGCATATATTGCTTGCTTCCTTCAGGCACAACTCTCACCTCTCCTTCCTCAATGTAAACCAGTTGGTCCACCTGCCAGTCCCATGGTAGCTTGCACTTGCCAGTCTTCCACATTGACCATCTTGAAACTCCAAGTTCTGCTAGTCTTTCTGGTGACACCTTTCGTTCCACTCTCACTTGGTACAATTCCTCCAGAGGTTTCTCTATCCGCATTGCCTTTAATTTCATACCACGACGTTGCCTGTTAGTACTACTCCACTTACTGCAATCTCCGCCGGTTCTGTTGACTGAGATTGAGCTGAAGGTTGGGGCCATGATCACACTTGCCATGTTTATAACAATGTGTTATTCTGCCTTGACTGCCTGCTAGGAATTGAAAACAATGAGGCATTGCATAATTCATCACCACAAAAGCAAAACCAACATCATGATCTCTGAATTTAAGATATTCACTCTGGGTAGCCAAATCCCAAATGCAAAGTCAGTACAAATAAACAAAAAGTGCTATTCTTCCACATCATATTTATAGAAAATGGTCCTGTTGCAGCGTACTCAGTGCAAAAGTTCTAAGAGCTCCTTCCACATCCAGAGAGTTCATTACATCATTTCCATTTTTCAATCACCAAATTTTGAAAACATTAGGAGAACAGATATTTGGACTAATCCCCTGAAACCCTAATCCTACATTTCAGACAAATATATAACTTAGATTCTAAGAATGATTTTTCCTCCACAACTATGAGACACCCAGGAAAAGAAAATCATCCAGCCAAGAGAACAAGCAAGATTATCTGCGTTTTATTGGGTCAAAGGTTTTCCATTTCCTGGAACCCAAGACAGAGCATTTATAGATATTTCAATTCAGGGTTTTCAATTCCTTCCCACCACAAATGAACAGGAAAAGATATTCCCAGAAACCAAGGAAAACCTAAGAAACAAAATTTGGGAAGAAGAAAGTTGTGGGTGTTTACCTGTTAAATGGAACCTTCCAAGTTGAGAGGAGAAGAGTGAGACTGAGCCGCGGCAGCTCTGAAACTAAAACCCCGTTGTTCAAGGTTTATCCAATACCAATTGTTTACAACTTACAAGGGCTTTGATTACATCACGAACCCGTGACCTATTTTCCTCAGCCGCAGTTAACTTTTTACCGGGAACCGGATATTCAGTTACCTTTCTATTTTATTTTTTTTATTTTTGGAAAAAGGAAAATAAGTGAGTTTTGGTCGTTATTTGTTAACGTGTCCAGTCCTGGGGGACGGATAGATTTGGGGCTGAGAAACAATGAGAGAATGTTAAGAGGTATGTATGAATAAGTGAGAATCACTTTGTATTCATAATTTTACAAGTGATGGCGTTGCTTCACGTTCAACTCATTAATGGGTTGTTTCAGGGCCCAAAGCAGAACCCACTGTCTCAGAGAAGAGCAAGAGCTGGCAGATGCCTCTGCTTGCAAACACAGGCCCCTCCCTCAAGAACCCAGGTACCCTTTTCTTTAATTTCCCACATTTCATTTCTTTGTTGTTCATATATTCTTCATCTTCTTCTTGTTTTTGAAGGGTTGAATTGCATCATTGTATATGTCAACTGAGTTAATGAGTGTTTTAAGTTGATAATTTTTTGCAGAGGATAATGGAGAGTTTATCAGTGAGTGGGGAAGTTGGTGGTGCTGGTGGGGCATACTCATATACTGCCTTGAAGAGGTTAGACCAACTTTGGTCTAGTATTTGTTCTTCTCAAACAGGTGCTGTGCACACTATTTCATTGATTATCTGTAATGGGATTGTGATTAATGTATGAAAAGTTCTTGAAAAGTTTGGTTATTTTGACATGTCTCTTTGTAGTTGTGGAGGAACCAAAGAAAGTGGTTTCGAGTGTTCCTGGGTTTTTTAGCAATTCTGATCTGGCTGACAAAGCAGTAGATACATTTGATGTGTTAATTTGTGGTGGAACTCTGGGAATCTTCATAGCTACAGCCTTGTGTGCAAAAGGTCTTCGGGTAGGCATTGTTGAGAGAAATGTGCTCAAGGGGGTAAGAAACTGCTCTGTGAAGTTTCTTTTAGAGTAAGAATTGTTTAATTATAGAATTTTTCTAGTAAGTGTGCCTATGATAGTTTGATCATCAATGATCAGAGGGAACAAGAATGGAATATCTCAAGGAAAGAGCTCTTGGAACTTGTAGAAATCGGAGTTCTGGTAGAAGATGACATTGAACTAGTCACTGCAGCTAAATTCAATCCTGTAAGTTCTTTGACTACAGTACATTTGTAATAGTTTTAAAGATCAAATAAGTTCATTTTAATAGTTAGGTGAACTTATCTTTTTCACTTAAAGGGGCCTCTTCCCTACGTATTATAAAAAGTGCTTATTTTGTAATGAGTATGCTAGAAGTTATTTAACCCAACAAATTTTCATAAATGAATAATAAACCACATATTCACAGCTCAATTTGCTTGTAATACCAAACATAGTATTTTGCTGCAAAGGAATTTTCATGCTCAGAAGTTTCTATTTTAGTTGCATAGTCATGCAAAATACTAGCAAGCTACCTACTTCAACCATTTCTTTTGACATGTCATGAACTGCACAGAACAGATGCGGCTTTGAGGGCAAGGGTGATATCTGGGTTGAAGACATTCTTAATCTTGGTGTTTCGTGAGTTATCTTTTCTTCTTCTGGTTTATCTTTTCCTCTCCCCAACTAGTAGAGGGACTGATAGCCTGATAGGATCATGATTCATGAGTAATGACAGGAAACAAATGATGGTTTGCAACTGTAATTGTTTGGCTATTGTAATTCATTGCAACTCTAATTGTTTACCCTGAATCACACTTTTGTATAACCACAGACCAGCAAAGCTTATAGAGGTTGTGAAGAATCGTTTCATTGCTCTGGGTGGAGTCATATTTGAAGGCAACAGTGTGTCCAGCATTTCCATTTATGAAGATGCGGCTGTGAGTTTCTAACAATTTCTAAGCAGTTCATTCGTGTGCCTTTTTATGAGTTGTACAACTAAGGGTTCCTCTTATATTATGTTTGTATGCTTGAAAAAGATGTATTTTAAAATAAAGTCCAATTATGGTTCTTAAAGACTATCTGACTTATGCTAGTTAGCATGTTAGAAAATATAAGAATTGTCACAAAATTTGTACTATTGTTTGAGAGGTGAATGTATTTTGACAATAGTATAGCCACGTAAAACAATTTTATATCATTTGACTAACATGAATTCCTCTTACTTTTCATAAGGTCTTACAACTCAATGAGGGAAACATTTTGTCATCTCGCCTCGTCATTGATGCGATGGGGAATTTCTCTCCCATTGTAAAACAGGTGGTTTTTTTATTTTCTGCATAATTGGTTGCTGTACGAGTACACATTTTGGCTTACAGTATTGTGTGTGTTTGTGTGTGTTGCTTGCATTTTTTAAATGAGCAACTAATCCTTAGAATTTGAAGATGTTAGTAACCTCACAAATTCAATCTTGTGTCTATTGATCATTGTTGAACTTAGGTAGCAAATTAATGCATAACCCCATCTGGCCTGAAATTTACACTCAGTGTTGGTTCAATCGACAGATAAGATCTGGAAGGAAACCAGATGGTGTTTGCCTTGTTGTTGGATCCTGTGCTCGGGGATTTAAGGATAACTCTACAAGTGATGTTATATATACTAGTTCATTGGTAAAGAAGGTCGGGGCCTCAGAAGCTCAATTGTTTTGGGAGGTAACTTGGATTTTGTAGTTTGCTGGTAATGTCAAAATGACATTTTTTTTTTCCTTTTTTAATTTTACAGAATCAACCTTTTTTCTGAACATTTTGCAGGCATTTCCAGCTGGTTCAGGTCCTGCAGATCGTACAACTTATATGTTCACTTATCTTGCTCCTCAACCCCAATCGCCGAAATTGGAAGAATTGTTAGAAGAGTATTGGAAACTGATGCCAGAATATCAGGTTAGTAAAAGTTCCAGTTGATAAATGTTCGGATGTTACTTTGATTTTGCCTTATAGCTCAACTCTTAACCATTCACAAATGCCCAATATGCAGGGGGTCTCTCTTGATGACTTGGAGATACAGAGGGTTCTATATGGCATTTTCCCTACATATTGTGACAGGTAATGATGCAAGTATTGCTTGAACTGCAATGAGAGTCTATTTATGTTGCTAGAAGTATGTTAGGTTATCAAATGTGAGCAATTGGGGAGAGGGTATGCTTATTGAAATTTGACTTGATAAGAAGCTGGTAAATCTGTAATTTAACTTGCAACACAATCCAAAATCTGATCACAGAAAAGACTGTCATCACTATTCCATGAATGCAAAATATTCTCATACCTTTTGCAAGTTAAATACAGTGGATAGTTATTTTCTTTCTATCTGACACCTTTCAATTCTTAACTGGGGATGGTGACCTTGACAGCCCGCTGCCAGCAGCTTTTAATCGTGTTTTACAGGTGTTATAAATTTACACTTACAAAGCCACCTCTAAATTATGGTAGAATACCAAAAAGATGAAGTGTGATAAAATGATTCTCTGCAGTTTGGTGATGCTAGTGGAATACAATCACCTGTTTCATTTGGTGGTTTCGGAAGCTTGACTAGGCACCTCAAGAAACTGTCAACCGGTATGTACTTAATGACTCCAAAGCACAGATGGAACTCTTATCTTAACATTGAGGAAGAAAAATCAGATGAACTCTCTTTAGTTTGTGTCCAAACATTGATAACCTGTGCAAATGTTAGTACGAGGATGAAACTTAGCAGGATCTATCTTTTTGCATGGGTGAAAAGGAATATATGAAGCAATGAGCGACAATCTTCTCAATTCGTACAGCTTGTCCCTGCTGAATCCTTACATGGTTGGTGACTTTCTGATCCCTGGCCAAAGGGTAACCCTGGCTTTTTGTCTCTTTTTTTCTTCATGAACGTCTGAATTTGAAATCTATGTAGCGCAGCCCAACTTAAGTGCTTCATGGTTGTTTCAAAGAGCAATGTCAGCAAAGCAACAGTCTAATGTGTCACCAGATTTTATTAATGAGCTTCTTTATGTGAATTTCCAAAGTATGCAGGTAGGACTATTTATTTTAGAGGTGGCTTTGTAAGTGTATTAATGAGCTTCCCATGCATATACCTCCTTTACATGTTTCCTAATAAATTAATATGTTTTCTTCAGAGGCTCGGCGATCCAGTGCTAAGACCATTTCTTCAGGTAATTTTCTTGTTTTACTATTTGTTCATCTGATTTGATATGAGTTGATCAATTGGCTGAACTTTATGTCTGTAATGGCAGGCTTGGTTTCAAATTTTTAACTATGGAAGCATGTATTGTGACAGGATGTTGTGCAGTTTGGACCTCTTGCCAAGACATTAGGCCTTGTCATGTTAACTAAACCTCAAATTATTCCATCAATATTCAAGCAGGTAATCACTGAGTTAGTAATTCCTGTTCTGACAAAAAAACAAAAACAAAAAGAGTTAAGAATCCTGTTTTTCATTTTTCTGTAATTTATCCATTGAGTCTAATTTTCAAACTAACAAAGTGTTCAATTTTTTGTTGTGTTTCAGGTTGGAATTCCTGTGCTTCTTGACTGGTCTGGACATTTTTTCATGCTGGGATACTATACGTTTCTCTCATCTTTTGCTGACCCTGTAGTACGGTACATAATTTTCGACAATCATGGTCAATATGTTAACATAATGTAAAATATATCTCACTGTCACTGTTTGCATATTTCTCAAGGCCTTTCTTGAGCACACTTCCATCCAAGGAGAAGTATGAGTGGAAGCGACGTCTTGAGGCTTGGAAATATGGCGCTGGCTTAGATTATAAGTCATGAGGTACTGGAAACTGGGAGCAGCTGCGTTTGGATAGGTACCTGGCTTCCCTCATAAAAGTTCAATTTGGGACGGCTTACCTGCCAGAAAGGACCAATGGGTGTTGAACGGAGAAGATAATAGAAAAAGGAATGTTAAAAAAAGAAAAAGGAAAAAGAAACATCAGGGAACTGAGACAATGTAATTGGAACCATACTTATATTCACATCAAATTACAGTTTCTTTGAATAAACATTCATCTTCTTGTGTATTGGAGAGTGGTTTTTATTACAATCCAAGAAGGAAAAAAAAAAGGGCTTCTCAAAACAAGTATATACAGGCAACTAGTATCGCTTATACAACATCATGCCCTGAAGGAAGGGCATCTTTTATTCATACAGCACTATTCCTATCATTTTTCCTTTCTCCGCCAGTCCAGCCACCCTCTATACTTCGTAGCCATGGCCATTCACAATGCCACTGAGAGCTATTTACAAAGATTATAACCCAAAAAATAAGTAATGATGATGTCAATTGGATGTCTTTGCTCCCATCATTTTAGAAAGTGCCTTAATAATAGGCTTCTCTTGTATATTTTCTTCCCTTTCGAGGCGCCATTTCCTCGATGTTTTTTCAGCCTGGGTTTAGCAGCTGTAAGTTAGTTCGTGTGCAAAAGAAAATTCATGCAGGAAAGAGAAGGCAATCCCATTCAATACTTAAGACATACCCACGCTCTCAAGGGAGCCAGTTGCTCCCGAATCATCTCTAAATTTGGCTCAACAATGTCTCTCCCTTTTGTTCGGATATCTTCACTCTGTTAATACAAATTGCAAGTTAAGGTTAAATTGTCACCACATAGTAAGACTGTCTTTGTAACTTTCATCAACATATCACAGAATAAGGATACCACACAGTAATTGGAAAATTAGGGGGAACAAGACTCAACATATCTGTACTTACATTATGTAACTGTAATTTTGAGACAGCCATTCCAAATAGCAAGGTCGCACCACCAAATACTACTGTTGTTGCAACAGCGAATGCCTTTCCAACTACAGAGAAGCAGAAGACACTGCACATTAGGACTTTGTTCACAGAAAACAAGCAAATCTCCTGATTTTTTCAGAATTAGGAAAATATGGGTTTAGAATTGTCTTTCAGGGTACCGAGACAAGAACTGAAACGCAGGAATACAAACACAAAGTCAAAAATTGATAACAACAACAGGTTCCCCAGATATTATCCAAACAAGAACAAATTGAGGGCACATAAATGACAGTAGTAGATGCATAAAAGGTTGTTAATTAGTAAGACTAATTATATGTGAAATGAGGTTGAGTAGTGTGGAAGCAAAATATCTACGGATCCATCTCACAAACTCTAGCCGCCATAACTCTTTCTCTCTCTCACAAGGCTCCGGCCACACACACGGCTCGGGCCACCCGTTCACACCATACATACATCTCCGTACCCTTTAGTTAGCTATTGTTTTCCTACAAACACTCAAACTAACTTAGGCATCGAAGGATCTTTGGGCAACACCCCTGGGTGTGGTCCTCTTATTCCGATTTGTTTTGTAGGGAGAAAGAGACGACGAAGGGAAGACGGAATCTTAGACGAATATTCTCGTGCATCTAAGATTCCGTCTTCCCTTTCGTCGTCTCTTTCTCCCTGCAAAACAAATCAAAATAAGAGGGCCACACCTGAGGGGTGTTGGCCAAAGGCCCTCCGATGCCTAAGTTAGTTCGAGTATTTGTATGAAAACAATAGCTAACTAAAGGGTACGGAGATGTATGTATGGAGTGAATCGAGTGACCGGAGCCGTGTGTGGTGGCCGGAGCCTTGTGAGAGAGAGAAAGAGTTATGGCAGCTAGGGTTTGTGTGATGAAATTTCTGTAGAGTTTCAAACAGAAGTTTAGACGTAGATTTTGAATTACCTCAAGCCTTAGTATAGCCATGTATTTATAGGAGCCTCGGAGGCTATGGTTTTGGAAGAATAATTCCACAGATGGAAAAGAATTATTCTTCCCCAATTTGAAGAGATTGACGAAATCAAATCTCTAATTGGGATAAGAATTGAATAATTGCCAATTAAATCCAATAACTCCCAATTAGGCCAAATAATTCCCAAATTTATTGGCTTAAATATTTGACCTAGGATCCGTAGATATTTTGCTTCCACAAGTAGTATAATGATATATCGGAAATAAGATATTTTCTTCAACAAGAGACCTTCTTTCCTTTCTTCAGATATTTTTTTCGACTGATCATTATTCATTACGCCTTAATTCAATCAACCCTGTTTTATTAGTGATCATATTAACATAGACATCTAGTTCAGGCATTACTATATGAATAAAAGAGAATATTGGACCTACTTTGTGTAAGCCCTTCAGTTGCAGCCTTCAACTTTTCCGGATTAATGGGGGTGGTGTGCCTGTCTCGGCGCAGTTCATTAGCCGTTGAGGCTGACACCGAGCTCTCTGATTTGGGCAGTTGCCACCTGCATTCAGCAATGTGATACATTATAAAAGCTAGAGCAATGCACCAAAGCAAATTCATCTTGATTTCAACTCCCTATATACGTACTGATTAGCTCCTTCATATGCATTCCTCCCAGACACTACTTGGTATTCAATTTCCACATGAATATTCATCATAAAGCTTCAAAATTTTGCAAATTCACAAAATATTGAACAATTTTGAGCATTACCCACAAAGCCAATGCCGCCAAAAGAGTCCTAGACTCTTCAATTTCTCAGTCCACATTTTCTAGGAACCAACCAAACTCAAAATTGAACAATTAAGAAGACAAGAGGAGAAGATAACGAAAAAGAACTGACCTTTTGGGGCCAAAAGTGACCTGCGGCAGTGAAAGATAAGCCCTTAGAGGGTTGAGAGCCTCAGCAGAGACAAAATAGCCACCCTTGGGATCAGATTGAAGAACCCATTTGGAGCCTGTGTCCAGGGACGACGTCATTTCAGAGGGTTGGTGGAAAATCTTGGAGGGCAAAGAGTGCCTCAGCACCTCGGGAAGCACGTCAGCTTGGGCTTCCTGCTCAGTAGCCGAGGAAGCTTCAGAAGGCGGCGATGGTAGCTTCTTCTGGATTGGGGTTTTCTGGGATGCAAGACGGCCCACCGCCTGTTTGGATTCCTGGAAAAAATATGCTGCCTCTTTCCCGGCTAGTCTTCCCGCGAGAAAGCTCATTTCTTCTTTTTCCCTGTATAAGATAAAGCTAATTGAAAAAGTGTCAGATTGTTGCTATGTGGCTGAACAGTGACTAGATTTCGTAGCTTAGTATCTATCTATGTCAGCTTAGTACAATTCTGTATATATAGTTTGGCTTGTGCCTTGTCAATCAAGTATGAAGTCATTTTTTAAAATTTATATTTTGTTTGAATGAGGATCAAAGTTAAGTCTACAAATCATGAATCTCCATTGTTATTTGAGTTTGAGAATAAATTAATGTTTTGGCAGTGTGAGATACATTTGACCAAAAAGGAAAGTTATGAACTTTGTAAAAAAATCAGTCTTCTTTGTCAAATTTCATTTTGTGTGGCATATATATTTGCATTTCAGTAGCTCCTTTATAAATTTTTTGAGCGACAGAAATTCTGTAGCACGTAGAACAAAAAAAATCTAACATTCCCTCCTACTAGGGGTGGGCACGGTACATATGGTACGGTATTTAGCCCGTCCGCTACCAATACCGGAAAATTAAATCGGTATGATACGGATATGGGATTATCGTTTGTCAAAAATTGGTACCGTACCACCGGTACCGTGTCGGTATTGGTAAATTATTGGTACCATTTCGGTACCAAAATGATACAACTAAAAAATGAACCAATTCAATATTCAACATATTCATTTACCAAAATAAGTGATGCCTAAGTTACAAATTCAAAGATTCAACATATTCAATTATCAATATCCAAATCCTAATCAACATATTCAATATCCATTGATAACATATTCAATATCCATTGAATATAACATATTCAATATCCATCAACATATTCAATATCCAAATCAACCAAATCCTAATCAACATATGCAATATCCATCAACATATTCAATAGAAAATTATATATTTGAATAGTATTCGGTACGGTACGGATATTGATCGGTACCAAATACTTGATACCGCTACCATACCATACTCTATTGGTACGGTACGGTACGGTACCGAATATTGATCGGTACCAGAAATGAAACGGTATAAAATCCGGTATGGTACGGTTCGGTTAGGTACGGTTTCGGTATTTGGTTTTAGATGCCCACCCCTACCTCCTACCGTCGAGATTCTCTGAAGAAAAAAATTATGTATGGTATTATAGTATTATATGGTATTGGAGTCAAATTAATAAGGACATAAATGAAGTGGGAAAAGAGGATATTGAACCAATCATCTTGATTTAAATATGTGAGAAAAGCTAAGAATGAAAGATAACAAAATTTAAGGAGAGTGATAAAACTTGTTGTCATCACCGTACAAAATGTAAAGTTTTGTGGCCTTGGTCAAGTGTAGCGGCTACTTTTGAAATAAACTAGAATTTCTATACCCCCATTGACCAGATTAGAGCTTTCTGTCTCCTTGCACAGCAAGCAGATAAGCAAATGTCTCCTCTAATTTCTTACTTGGAGATGAAGTTTCTTCTGTGTTATTATTATAAATTAAGAGTAGAATAATTCCACTTCCATCGTCATTAATTCAACAAAACAAAATGATTATTATCTACTACGAATCTTATCGAAAAACCAAGTTGTCAAACAATAATGTAGTGATTAATGTCACATTATGTCATTTACGTACATTTTGTAAGTTACTACTAATTTATAATGCCTCAATTAAAAATACTAGCATTAGTCGTGTGCGCGTGATGCATAAAGTTTGAATCACATTTTCATTTGGCGTCAACCCAAATATGATTTTCACAAACAGCCACATAAACCATACAACTAATTCATACTTAATTGTTGAGTTATTTACCATATAACTTTGATTTCCAGATGACAAATACACTTTTTTAACCCACAAAAAGGAAAAACACACATTCATCTTAGACTTCTGAGTTGGTGTGTGGGGTAAGCATTTGCTGCATTTTTTTCCATTGACTTGATACCCATCATGTTAGGCTAATTTTTTCAACTACGTAATAATTTGTTCAACTAATAAATAAGTGCAAATTTTACACGCGCACATATAGTAACAGTACATCAAAAGGCTGGTGGGATGCCTTGTGCGTAGCCAGTTGGATCACTTACACTCTGTGGACCACACCCACCTCCACAACCCCACATCTCATTTCCTCTGCAATTAATCTGCAGTAAGATTAAGATTTCTACTTCCATTTCATGGTTAATTATATCTTTACGACATAATTAAAGGCATGTTTGAAAGTACTTTTGAAAGGGCTGAACGCCATTCTTGACAATCAAAAGCACCTTTTAGAGAAGCACTTAAGGTCTTCCAATAAAAGCGTTTCTAAAAAAAAATACTTATGAACAAAAGTGCTTCATACAAAAACGATCACAAAGGAGCCCTAAATAACAATTTAATTCTCTCTTTGTCTCTCTCTGATTTCAAAGGCTGTAAATTGATTGTAATTTACGAACCCTGCTGCATTTGGTGCACCTGAGTTATGGAGGTTGTGGACCCTAATCGGTCAACATATATTCCATATCTGCACAAGGGCCATCCTCTTCTTAATTGTATGGTGGTTGTATGGAGTAATGGGTATTTACACTTTGCATTCAAATTTGGGTTCTAAAAGCTCAACAGCCCAGCAGGTACTCAATGAGAGCAAACAAGACCATACCAGTTTTTATATTATATGTGTACCTCAATTATTGGTCACTATAATGTTACAGAGAGTGATGAGCAACTAGGCCTCATTCACCAAACTCAACCAAACCAGTGCTCTGGACATGCTCAATTTCCAACGGTGATCACGAGTATATACATATATATATGTATATGTATATATATGCTGTGACATTTTGCTAATGCTTCATATGAAGCCTTATTTTTGTTCTGGTGCAATTACCAAGAAAAACCCAGAAGTTAAATGAGATGGGCAATTGGATTATTGGTTGTGAGGTGTGTGAAAGTGACTGCAGTCTGCAGTTTCAAAGATGGAAGAACTGTAAAGCCAAATGCTTCACATGCATCAGATTCATGAAACCAATTGCTTCCTCTGCATCCATTTAAGTTCCCAAAATGCAAATATAAGATTGTTTATAGAGCTAAGGCCAGAGAAAGAAACAAAGATTATCTGATTATATATGTATAGAGCCAGAACAAGGCAAAAGAAAAAATTGTAATTAATCCTTTGTAGCGGTCTGTATGAACCTAATTCATAAGAAAATTACAAAAGCCTAGAAAGAAAAATAATAGTCAAACAAACACGACTATATGAATCTAGATTCTAAACTCTTACAAGGGTTTTCTTCAAAGCTCTTGAAAATCACCTTCTGTACAACATCTCTCTACAAATGGAGCTTCAAAATTCAAGCTCTATATATATATATATATATATATGGTCATCATATATGTAGTGTATTATATATATATATATATATAGAAGTTCTCCAACTATATTTATGTTAAACGAATTGACTAGCAGATAGAGAACAAAGATATCTTGAACCATATATATGTAATATAAATTAATTAAACAAGATAGCTAGCTAGATAGATATGTATTATCTGACATTGAAACTCTTCAGACGCTTGAGAGATCATCGCTTGTTGTGCAAAGGGTTTGATCCTGTGGGCACCTTTCGCTTCTCAGAGTCAAAGACTCTGGCCTGGCGGGTAGAAGGGGCACTAACAGATGGCCTGAAAACTTGCTGGCTTCTTGCAGATGCAGGGCTCGGGAAGCTTGTTTGAATGGCATGATTGTTCGTCGGAGCAAAGAAGAGGAGCAGAGTGAAAAGGAGGCAAAGTTGAAAGCGATTCATTTTGTGAGTTTAGAAGAAGAAGAAGAAGAAGAAGAAGAAGAATGTGTGAGAGTGATGCAGAGATGAAAAGGCATGGTGAAAAGCCTAGGTGGTCATTATATATATGGACATGTGGTTGGTCCATTTTTCATGTAGCTGTTGTTTTGTTTGATGTTTTTGTGCAAACAATTTGAAGTTTTTGTTAGAATACATGTAAGTGAAGCACACGCAGAACCTCCACCGTCCATCTGGTGATGATCAGGAACAATTATGGGATCCCTGTGTGCTACAAATGACGGTTGGGGGGCGGTGGTGGGGTTATAATTCAATTGGATGGTGACATATATTGAAGCCTACACAAACTTGTATGTGAAAATCTTGGAGGGTTTTGCTGCCCGCTTTCAACTGCTGGATGGACCAAAATGTCTTGCTGATTTCACATTGAAATTTAAAACTAAAAATTCCAATTTAATACTTGAAAATTGTAGAAAAACTAACTATAACACTATTGGGTGATGTTATTAATTCATATATGATATGTTGGAGAATAAGTTTATATATTAAAACTCGAGCGTATTGTAGTCTGTGATATTACACGGGAGTATTGTAGTCTGTGATATTACACGGGAGTGTGATAATCATAATAAGAATATGAAAAATTCAACTAAAAAGTCACATGTCCAATGCCGACTCTTTTGATTAATCTATGTTATGGTAGAATATGAGGTAGGTGCATACATGAAACCACGCGTCTATTATTACCTACTTAAATGTATCGCATCATTTACTAATGATCAACATAATTAACTACGTTTTATTGCTGATGAGATGAAATGTCACTGGAGGAGGGTTCTGAAAGTTGACATTTTAGTGCTGCTTCAATGGAGAGACAACACGTGAGCTTGACAATTTTCAATAAACAGTTCCCCCAATAGAAGCTTTCTGGAGGAATGATTTTAGGTCTCAAGAGCATAAGGTTCAAGCCAAGGCAATTTACCTTCTTTTTTTTTGTGTATTAGGTTATGTTTAAGCCAATTCTATACAAGTTTCAACCATAAGTGGGTCTTTTTTTTCTTTTCTTTTTTTCTCTTTTCAAGTTCGTGGAATACTCATGTCCCAAATCATGTAACTTTGAATGCTACACAACATTTCTGTAATATAAAAACGAAAAAAGCATAAATTACTTTTGTTTTAAAAAACCTTTCTTATTAAAAGGAACAATAACGTACTAAACTCATACACAATATACGAATGCTAATACTCAGAACCTATAATATCTTCTGCGGAGCAATTACTCATACACAATATACGAATGCTAGTACTCAGAACCTATAATATCTTCTGCGGAGCAATTACTCCTACACTAGTGGGTAGCCCCAAAAAAAGTCATAGTTAATCAACAACAAAATATGAACTTTTTAGGTGCAGGGGCAGCAAAAGTTTTCTACTTTCCTCATCAAATTCTTTACCGTAAGTTTGATATTTTGGTCCTAGACCCACAAATTCTAATCCCATTCCCATTCCTTTTGCAGGTAAGATTTCTCGTCAGGAACTAGAAATACATGCTTTCAAACAATAGCAATGGCCTTTGAAGCAGATCCAAGACCTATAAGAATGAGTCAACCATAATTATAACAAGGAAAAAAAAAGAACATTTGACCTTGAGAAATCTGCATGATTATTTTTAGTTGATGAAATCTTTGAATAATAAATCAAAGATGGATGGATCGATCAACACCTAACAATAAAGAGGCAAATCTAAGAATTCATCATCATAACTATAGAAACATGATGGAAGTTTAATAAGAGACTATGAACGCAGAGAGGAGGTCAAGGCATGACTTTTTCCAGCTTGTACGGCATTCAGATTTGAGGTGAATTTATATATAAATATTTTTTTCAAACCTAACCCTATTATATATTTATATATAAAGAATATGGGTATTGGGTGGTAGCACAGATTTTCCGGGGGTCCGCCCACATAGATTTTCACTTTCAAAGTTGTGTTCATTAGCAAAATATATTTAGATTATTGACAGCAGCACCGACTTTATTTTTTTTTATTTTTTATTTTTTATTTTTCTGGGACAACGCCATACATATACTGGATGATGCCTAGACTTTACTTCTCACAATCTTGGCCGTTTAAATTTTGCATGGTGCAGCCACCTGCTCTCTGATATATCATTCAATACTTCTTTTGTTTTTGGTCCAAATCATTCAATACTCTCTCCTCTATCTCTCTCCTTGATGAATTCGACATCATTTTGTTTTTCTATTTTTTATTTTTATGTTTAGAAATCACTCGCTTCTAAACAATGTATGCTTAGAAGTGAGCTAAGAGAGACAACCCAAGCCTTAGCCTCCTCTCTCCCAAAAAACACTATACAATCGTTTTTATTTTGAGGGGGGAGGAAATCACCGTTCTTCCTCTCTTCTCTCATTCTCCCTTCCCCGCTTTTACTCTTTTCTCTAATTTTCAGAGATAAAATGTTTCCCCTATTTGTCTTTATTTTTTTGTAACGATTTTCCTCCACTCATCATAAGCGGATGCATCTTAGCGTCGAATCTCTACCTACGTTTCGGTGTCGGATCTCTACCACCATCTTTTTTGCCCTTTTTTCATGTTTGGAATAAGTTGCAGAATTTTATTTGTTTTGTTATGACTTGATTTTTTCAAACTTGATTTATTTTTGGTTGTTCTAAGTTTGCACTCTTAGTTGGGATGCCTATGCCTGAGTTTCTTCGATCTTGTGTGATCATTAGTAGAGAAGCCCTAGATTGTCTTAATTTTGATGTTAGATCCCTTCATTATTGTAATGCCATTTGTAGCTAGTTTATATTGGCCATTTGTGAACTTTTTTAGCTAAATTATAAATACAATTCCAGAATTTCTATATAAAAAAAAAAAAAAAAAGAAAAAGGAAATCACTCACTTCAGTTTATTGTCACCTATCATTTTCAGTTATGCTTAGAGGCTAATTTATTGATTACCATCAAATGGACTGATGAGCACATAAACTATCACATTTATTATCCCTAAATATATTTGTTAGTAATTGATTTTCTTACAATTTTAGTTAATTAGGTTTGTTTTTCACTTTTGCACTTGCTTACATACCCATTACATAATTGATGATGATTTTATTATTTTATCTTAAGGTTGAAGAAGATCATTGGATGCTAGTAGGCAAATGGATGCAACAATCAATGAAACAAAAAGATGAAGAATTTGGAGAATGAAGTCATCAACACTATGAAATAAATAAAGGAAGCAAATTGGCAATTGGTTTGATGGCAAGTGGTTGAAGATGTGGAATCATGAACTATATTAAAATTGTGAGTTAAGCAAATGAAATGAAAGATGATGATGATAAGAGGTGCAACACTTAACCAAAAGAAAGGATTGAATAACAAAAGCAAGTAGAAGTGGAGCAACAATTGAAGAAAAGAAGAAATATTAAGATGAGGGTTGCGGTTGTGCATTGAATGAGATGAGAATTTTAGATTTTAATATTTCCCTAGTTGTTGAGATTTAAGGCTATAAATAGGATGCTCTACAAGCCTTCAAACTACACCCAAGCTCCACAACTCTTGAGCTTTCTCTCTTCCCTCCATCTTTCTAAGTTTTAATTTCTGTTTTTAGTTTAATTTTATTATGGGGAACTAACTCCCTAGCTAAGGCTAGGGAGAAAACTTTTAATATAAGTGTGTAATTTTTATTAGTTTGATCCAAACTTAAGCTTTAATGTGATTTTGTAGTTTTTGTTCAAATGGAATTTGTAGTTTTCTTTTTAATTAATTGATGAATGTTTGATAATCTATTTCATGGGTTCAATCATGTTTTTCCCATTGTGTAGTAAAAACTTTCATGCTTTTAAAAGAGAAGAGAATTACTAAAGATTAATAAAATTTTGATGAAGATTATTTTTTGATAGTTTGTTGCCAATGGTACAAGTTATGCTTAGAATACTTCTAAAGGAAATTAAAAAGAGCTATAATTATTTTGAACAATTACAATGGAAAATATTTTGTTGATCAAATTAATAAGAGTTGCATGCTTATGTTAAAAGTGGAACCCCAATGCCTTAGTGTTTTAATCAATTAAATTTTCTCTAAATCAAATATTGCATAAATCTACCTCTCAATCATAATTGTTTTTTTTCATCTCTGTTATTTTCTTTACACTGCTCTCTGTGGATACGACACTGGACTTCCGAGCTACACCGCTATATCCGACACCTCCCTTGGGTTTTGCAAAGTGGTGCGAACAAATTGGCGCCGTTGCCGGGGAGCGGCTTGTCAAAGAGTACAGAGATCCCTTTGGTTAAAGGTTTGCTGGTTATGTGAAATTCTTCACATATGGTACACTCTTTCCAACTTTCATCTTATTGTTAATAATTTTTTTAAATTTTTTTTTGTTTTATTTTGTTTTTGTTTTTGTTTATTTATTTATTTACTTTATGCGACCTAGAGATCATCTAGGAAGATTTGTCAAAAAGTCTGCAACTGTTAATTCTGCTTCAACTTCTTCAACTGAAATATCCAACAAATCTGAAAGCATGGCAGAAATTGTGAATAATGAACAAGAAATTGTGAATAATGAACAAGAAATTGCGAATAATGAACAAATGGTTAATGCTCAGATTATGAATAATGAAATGAGAGAAGTAGTAGTTGCACCTAGAACTTTAGAGACATTTTTGCATCCTATTCGTGCACCAAATCCTTCATGCATAATGTTTCCACGTAACATGCCAAATTATGATTTCAAACCTGGAATGATTCAACTGCTTCCCATTTTTCATGGTATGGAAAGTGAAAATCCTTATGTGTATGTTAGGGAATTTGAAGAGGCAATTGGCACTTTTTACAATGTTCAACTTGATATGATTAATTTCATAAGGTTGAAAATTTTTCCTTTTTTCTTAAAAGAAAAGGCTAAAGGTTGGTTGTATTCATTAAGGGCTAGATCCATAGGTTCTTGGGGGGAAATGACTCAAGCATTTTTTAACAAATATTTTCCTAATCACAAAACGATTGATCTTAATAAAAGAATCTCAAATTTCTCTCAAAAGGAAAATGAAACTTTATATTAAACTTGGGAAAAATTTAAAGAGCTTTTGAATTTGTGCCCACACCATGGCTTTGAAAACTGGCGTCTTGCTAGTTATATCTATGAGGGACTTCTCCCCCGTGATCGCCAATTTGTTGAGTCAATGTGTAATGGAAATTTTATGCAAAAAGACCCTGATAATGCCCTAGAAATTTTTGGATGAAATTGCTGAAAAAGCTCATCAATGGACTGTCCCCAGTCTAGTTGAGACCAATGATCGCTCAAGAATTGCCACATCTTCTACTAATAAAGGAATCTACCAATTAAAAGAAGAAGATGATTGGAAATTAAAATTTGAGGTTTTAACTAAAGAGATAGCTGCTTTGAAAATGGAAAAATCAAATTTGCCTCAAACTGTTTATCAAGCTGATGTTAATCAAGTATGTGATTCTTGTTGTGAGATTGGTCATACTGTTAAAAATTGTCGAATTTTTCAGGAAATGAAAGGAGCTTATGAGGAGCGTTGTGCTGCTATTGGAAACTTCAAACAACAATATTCTCCTTTTTCCTACACTTACAATCCAGCAACAAGAAATCATCCAAACTTTCGTTGGAGCAATGAGTCACATCCTCAGGTAAGTGACAAGAATTCTTCTAATAATCAGTTTCAAGCACCTAATGCATTCAATGCTAGGCCATCTTTGAGCGATACTCTTCACACATTTATGCATGAACAATATAAGCAAAATTAAAGGTATGATACTTTGCTTGGTCAATTGGTTGAAGAAAATAAAGAAATTAAGAGTCAAATTTCCATGTTGACTAACTTTTTGGCTGTTAATGAAAAAGGAAAATTTCCTGCCAACACTTAACCAAATCCAAAAGGGGCCAATTCTTGTGAATCTTCACTTGAGCATGTAAAATCTGTCATTACTCTTAGAAGTGGTAAAATAATTAACAACACACCTTCACGTAAGGAAGTTGAAAAATCTAAGAATAATGATGAACTAAACAAGTCCAAATTGAGTGAATCAAATGAATATCATTTTCCTGCTCCTTTTCCCCAAGCTTTAAATCCTCCAAAGAAATTGAGTCAAAATTCTGAAATTTTAGATGTCTTTAAAGAGGTCAAAGTGAATATTCCTTTGTTAGCTGCTATTAAACAGATTCCATCATATGCTAAATTTTTGAAAGATTTGTGCACAATCAAAAGAAAGCATCAAGTGAAGAAAAAGGCATTTTTAACTGAACATGTGAGTGCATTGTTACAATATAAAATTCCTCCAAAATATAAAGACCCTGGAAGTCCTACTCTTTCATGTGTAATTGGAAATAATTTTATTGATCGTGCATTACTTGATTTGGGCTCCAGTGTAAATTTATTGCCTTATTCAGTGTACTTGCAACTAGGTCTTGGTGAGCTTAAACCTACAAAGGTGAATTTGCAATTGGCTGATCAATAAATCAGTAAGGACACCGCGAAGGATTATTGAAGATGTGTTGGTCCAAGTGGACAAATTTTATTATCCTGTTGATTTTATTGTTTTGGACACTGCACATGTTTCAAATTCTGATAATCAAATTCCTGTGATTTTAGGACGTCCTTTCTTGGCTACTTGTGATGCTAACATTAATTGCAGAAGTGGAGTCATGAAACTTTGTTTTGGAAATATGACTATGGAAGTTAATGTTTTTAATGTTTATAAACAGTCATCTGGGGAGGAAGATGAACCAAAAATCTGTGAATTCTATCTCAACTTTATCGCATGATCAATTTGCGAAAAGTAGTGTTGTTTTTTGTTCAGAAAAATTTCAAATTAATTCTAATGGTTCTGATTTAACAAGAAATTCACAAATTACTGAAATTGGTTCATTATTTGATGCTTTACAGGTACAGGAAGGGATTGGCTGGAAACCCAAAATTGAAAAACTTCCACCTTTATATGATGAGCCTATGATGTCAAATGTAATTGAGGCTCCTAAAGTGAAATTGAAATTGTTCCCTAAGTCTTTGCCAAACAGTGAAGTTGACACTTCTCCTGTGGTATCCATTTCTAAACCCAATTATTTTCAGGGAGAAAATTATTCAAAGACTTTTCAGCATTTAGGTGACTTCTATCCCACTCGTTATAATTTCGTTCCAACATGTCTCTCCTATTTTTCCTTTATAACACATTGAGGACAATGTTTCTTTCAAGTTGGGGGGAGTAGAATTAGTTATCACAATTTGTTTCTAAAATTTTCTCCTAAAAAAATTTTTGTTTCAAAAAAAAAAAAAAAAACTCTATGCTTGTTGTCATCGAAATATATTTGCATTAAATTGAAATTTGATATTCATGCATGAGTTTAAAATTGAGAACACTTGAGTGATACAATAACTAATCCAGTCTTTAGTCCTTTTCATTTATTTCTACTTAATGAATGATTTATGAGCTAGGTTTTGAAAAATTCACACTCACACTAATACGCTTGAGAAGATAGAGTTTGAGATTGATTGTATTTATCTTTGTTGTCTTGAAAAAAAAAAGAGATTAAAAAGAGAACTTTCACTTAGTAACCGGGCCTCTTGCCTAATCAGTAGTGAGTGTTCGCGTCAAACCGTGAAGTTCTAAAAATAAAAATAACAATTTGCATGTGTGACTTGTTCAACTTTGTAGCCTTTTTAACTCTAGTTATTAAGCTCATCGGGGTGTTTCAACACCTAATGCCTTAAAGCCTTTGTGTTTGAGAGTCATTGGCCTAACACTCGCTACATGGGTTAATTAGAAAGCTTAAGGGAGCTACACATTGCACAATCCACATAATAGCATGTATATATTTATTATTAAAAAAATCTAAGATAGCAAGGATGGTATGATTATGATTGAATTTTTGTCTTCTCAACTGTGTTAGTTCACTTTACACCAAAGAAAGCAAATGAAAAGTTTATTAATGATGATAAATGACTTTGACTTTAGACTGGGAGAACTTAAAGTCTTGGATTTGTGTTCGCTCTTTTAAATTTGTTCATGAATTGAGAATCTTGGTTTTTGAGCTTTGACATTCTTGATGATGATTTGGCAGGAGAGTTACTTAAAATTTCAGATGTTTGTGGGTATCATCCCTGAAAACCCTCACGAGACTACAACTCGTCCACTAGGGCAACCTAGGGGTTTAAAGGCTTATTGCATGCGCTAAATGCAATCGAGATCCCTACGAAAGTGGCTTAGTTAGTTTTCATTTATGCTTAGTTTTTAAATTTTAGTTTGCTCGAGGACTAGAAAATTATAGGTTTGGGGGTATTTGATGAGCACATAAACTATCATATTTATTATCCCTAAATATATTTGTTAGTAATTGATTTTCTTACAATTTTAGTTAATTAGGTTTGTTTTTCACTTTTGCACTTGCTTACATACCCATTACATAATTGATGGTGATTTCATTATTTTATCTTAAGGTTGAAGAAGATCATTGGATGTTAGTAGGCAAATGGATGCAACAACCAATGAAACAAAAAGATGAAGAATTTGGAGAATGGAGTCATCAACACTATGAAATAAATAAAGGAAGCAAATTGGCAATTGGTTTGATGGCAAGTGGTTGAAGATGTGGAATCATGAACTATATTAAAATTGTGAGTTAAGCAAATGAAATGAAAGATGATGATGATAAGAGGTGCAACACTTAACCAAAAGAAAGGATTGAATAACAAAAGCAAGTAGAAGTGGAGCAACAATTGAAGAAAAGAAGAAATATTAAGATGAGGGTTACGGTTGTGCATTGAATGAGATGAGAATTTTAGATTTTAATATTTCCCTAGTTGTTGAGATTTAAGGCTATAAATAGGATGCTCTACAAGCCTTCAAACTATACCCAAGCTCCACAACTCTTGAGCTTTCTCTCTTCCCTCCATCTTTCTAAGTTTTAATTTCTGTTTTTAGTTTAATTTTATTATGGGGAACTAACTCCCTAGCTAAGGCTAGGGAGAAAACTTTTAATATAAGTGTGTAATTTTTATTAGTTTGATCCAAACTTAAGCTTTAATGGTTGGCAAAAAAAAAAACTTAAGCTTTAATGTGATTTTGTAGTTTTTGTTCAAATGGAATTTGTAGTTTTCTTTTTAATTAATTGATGAATGTTTGATAATCTATTTCATGGGTTCAATTATGTTTTTCCCATTGTGTAGTAAAAACTTTCATGCTTTTAAAAGAGAGGAGAATTACTAAAGATTAATAGAATTTTGATGAAGATTATTTTTTGATAGTTTGTTGCCAATGGTACAAGTTATGCTTAGAATACTTCTAAAGGAAATTAAAAAGAGCTTTAATTATTTTGAACAACTACAATGGAAAATATTTTGTGGATCAAATTAATAAGAGTTGCATGCTTATGTTAAAAGTGGAACCCCAATGCCTTAGTGTTTTAATCAATTAAATTTTCTCTAAATCAAATCTTGCATAAATCTACCTCTCAATCATAATTGTTCTTTTTCATCTCTGTTATTTTCTTTACACTGCTCTCTATGGATACGACACTGGACTTTAGGAGCTACACTGCTACACGACAACTCCCTTGAATTTTGCAAAGTGGTGCAAACATGAACCACTGAATTTTATTATTATGTAATTAAGGCAAAGCCCAATATATATATCCCCCTTGAGATTTAGCTGTCAAAGAATTTGCCGAGCTGCATATAATGTTTTTTTATTATAAATTTATACAAAAGTAATAGAATTTGTACAAGATACAAGGGCCACACACCGACAAGAGAATATATTGTCATCGACATTCATGTAAAATCGAACTTAAGACCTTCTTCAACTAAACGGACACAAATTTATTCCTAAACTAAAGGTTAGTTAGCAAGTGTATATAATGTCTATTTTAAATAATTTTGTTGCTTGCCTTGATGAAATATTTTCACCTTTTTTTTTCATTTGTTTCCGAAAAGATGTCAAAAAAATCCGAATGCTTGTAATTCCGGGGTACTCAATCAAACTATTCATGAAAACAATATAGTAACACACAAAAATATAAGCAATGCATCCGAAAGTTGGATGAAATTATAATTTGAAGCAGGATAATATAACATGTTATAATTAATGGTGTTATCATGAAAACAATTAACAATCAATCATAAATTATTTTTCATAAACCTTCTAAACATTGTAACAAAACTTCATCAAAACAATTGAAATCTATTTCCATCATCACATATCTCAGTCAGGCTCTCACCAACCAACCAGAAACCCGACCACCGGTTTCACATTACATCCACCATCTCAAGAACTTTTCCCCAGTTCATATTGAAAACTATCAATGAAGTTGATGGAATTGAATAATTAGTAGAAACTTTGATATGAAATGAAGGATGAATAAAAAAGTGATGCTTTTGGCCTAATGAGCATCAAAAATTCCCAATGTGGCATCAAAACTTCGATGGCCCCTCCATTTATGCAACCCACTAAACTAACAACTATATATCATTGCAATTTCCCACCAACTTGATTGGAACAAATTAAGGTGATGGGTTCTTCTAATCCTAATTGCTAATCACGATGGACCAAAAATACACACAAAAAAACTCAAGTAAGGAATGCATGTTGTCCAATTGTCCACGGTTCTCTTCCTTAAATTTGAAATGTAACGGTACATGACCCACTAGTGTAGTGGTATAAAGTAATTTCTTTCTTAGTCAAGATTTTGGATTTGAGTTTTAGCATCCGTATTATATGTGTAAATTTAGTATTTTATCGCCCCTCTCAATTAAAAATGTCATAATAATAATAAAATATTTAAATGTCACAAAAAAATAACGTGGGACTCACAAATGTTTGTGGCCTTCAAACTCAATGATGTAATTAGGGTTTGGTTGCATAAGCATAGAACAAAAAGATTTTCTTGACCAAAAAAAGGAAGAAGAATAGGAAATGTAGTGTTTATATGTTATTTTAAGTGAGGTTGGGTTTTTATGGGGGTGGTGGGGGTGCGGCATCAAATTTAGCACTGAGAAAATATGGAAAAAGTCGAGATGTTGTTGTGTAATAAGGTTGGGTATGGGTATGGCATCAAATCCAAGAGACTATAAAGGCATCTTTTACTAATTTTGTCTCAAAGTCAAAATCACTTGAGTGACTTTGTCCCTCCCTTATTAATTTTGTCTCAAAGTCAGAATCACTTCCAATATGAATGCCATAGAGACCACCAGAAATGGTCAACCCACTTCCACCACCTTTTCTCTTTTCTTAAGTTTTTTTTAAATTTTTCGGGGGTGCTAATACATGGATAATCTATTATGATATCATGTTAGAGTGTGAGCTTTCATTATTCGATGTTAGAAATTCTCAATAAATTATATTCGGTAATTTTTCCTTTTGCGTTAGTTATACATATTCGGTTTTAGTATTGGTCCAACCCATTTCATCAAAACGAATCAATGATATATATATATATTTCTTTTTGGGCCTAGTTTTTACATACCCATAGCTAAAATAAATTTGGGGTGCATTTTTGCTCACCACTTTAACCAAAGATGTACCATCATCACTATTCTTAACATTTGACACGTGTCCCTTAGCATAACCATGATTGCATAAATACAAAGTAAAAATTAACTATGATTATGATAAGGAACACGTGTCAAGTGTTGAGGAGGATGGTGAGAGTACACTTTGATTAAAGTGGTGTAGCAAAAATATACCCGGTAAATTTGGGCCAAAGCTATAGCCTGGGTTTAATCATCTAAATTAAATGGGAATATCCACCAAATTTTCAAACCCACTTTGGGTTCGAGCCCATGTTGCTTTTCAGATCCGAGCCCATAAGCAGTCCCTTTGGGTTTGGACCGTAAAAAGTGAAAATTTACTATAACAACCATAACAAATGAGAAGACTGTTCGGCCCATTTGGCTGGATTAAGATACTCGTTTCGTCAACAGTGTGGGTCAACGGGTCAACGTCCACACCGGTCCTGGAAGGGCTATTTGCGTTTGGCTCACTCACTCACCCCATGCCATTTTGAGCCGAGCTGAGCCAAGCCAAATTTGTATATTCTGTGAAAGTGGTTCAACGACAAAACACCCACATTAATATCCACCAATCAACCATTCTCCCAGCTGTCATACGTCCATCGAACAAACGAATTGTCCGGCTATCTCGCATAAAACAAAATGAAATTTCAAATCACAAAATTTCTTGGAAAATATTCTTAAGAAACAAATCAAACTACAACCCATTAGGTCAAAAACTAAAATTTCACTTTTACTATCTAGAAAAACTCCTCCAATTTGAGACCATTTATCCAAAAAATCTTGAATTTTAGCCCAATTTCTCTTCAAATCCAAAAAAAATAAAAGACTAAAATTTGGGAATGCCTGGATTCGAAATATTTTTTGGTGGAGCCCACTAAACCATGAAGTAGCCCACATGCAAGGAGGGCCCATAGCTACCGTGCATTGGTGTCACATCATTTTTAAAAAAAATTCCAATGGTAACCCAAATCAACGATCCAAATTAAATCCAAGTTATTTTAATAGTAAAACAAAAAATCTAATGGCTGACTTTTAGTAATAATATTTTTAATTAATCTAAATCATATTCAACCCCAAACTCACTCCAAGTGTTTATAAATACCCACCTATTTATCAAATAAAATTATATTCATGGAATTTCAATTTTTTTTGGTTGATTTGTTCAAAAAATTAAATTATGAAGTTATTTAAAAATATTAAATGAAGAAAAGTTGTCCATGATTTGTTTTTTTTTTTAATACTTAAACCATGCTTAAACAATTTAATAAAGTTGCAGACTTAAAATTTGAGTCTCTAATGGGTTGAGGGAAAAAACAATTTGAGTCAGAGTAAAACCCAAATAGTTACTTTTTGAATAGAGAAAATTCGGTTTTACAACTAAATGGGTTTGAGAAGAGGGCCGTCCCTGAGATTTTGAGGGCTCTATGCGAAACTTAAATTGGGGCCTCACATAATTTAATATGAAAATACTATAAAAATTTGCATAACTTAATGTCATAAACAATTTTTTTATAATTAAAAGTCACCATCAATAAATATGTAATGACAATCAGAAATCAAATTCATAAAATTTAAATGTTTCCATTTGATAAAGTTAAATGTTTAGTACAAAAGTAAGCTCATTGTGCCTCTATAAGGTTCTTTGTTGCCTCCAATAAGCAATCTGTGTTTAATAGGAAAAAAAATTGGCAATCACAAATTAAAGAGTAGTTGCACACAAATTTAATTATCAAATTAGATTATATTGTATTAAACACAAAAAGTAACAACAAAAACATACCTGACTATCCAAAAATCATTCACATTGTATTTGTTGCCTTATTTGAAGAATTAAAACTATTACGAGAGCATTTTCCCCAAAAGAAAAAAAAATACAGCGACTATAATACTAATGTCTGAAAATTGATCTTCTTGAATTTTTAGAAGAGAAATCATCAATCAAATGTTCATAATCAAGTTGTTCTAGAAGTTCACTTTCAATTGAAATCAAAGGTAGTCCGTTTAATCTTTCTTGCGACATAGTTGATCGCAAGTATGATTTTAACAATTTTAATTTTGAAAAACTTCTCTTCTACAGATGCAACAGTAACAAGAATAGTCAATAGGATTCTATATGCAATGAATGCATTTGGAAAATAATTTAATCTTTTCAAGAAATTTAATATTGCAGTAGCTGTGATATTTTCTTTTGGTAAAAGCTCTCATAAAACTTTCAATTCAACAAATAAATCATCCCTATCAACATCAGAAAACTTGTTATTTTTCAAAATGCTTTCTAGATGATTGCAACTATTCTTCAAATCGCAATCATCCAATGAATTTAACTTCTCTAAAGTAAACAAAAACTCAAAAATATTCTCATACTCTTGATATTGTTAAAAATATTCTCATACTCCAATGGATTTAACTTCTCTTAAGAGAAAGAAGAAGTCATGAAGTTTTTTAGTTTTGTTTTAAATGAAGAAAGTACTTTTCTTGGAGGAGAAAACTTTTTTTAATTTTATTTTTTAGAACAATAGTTAGGGGGATATATATACTTCTCCTGTGGTGTGGTTAAGCTTCGATGTTTCCTATTTTTAAAAGGCTTTCAGTTTTTTTTTTCAGTTTTTTTTTTAATAGTCAATAGGATTCTATATACAATGAATGCATTTGGAAGATAATTTAATCTTTTCAAGAAATTTAATATTGCAATAGCTGTGATATTTTCTTTTGGTAAAAGCTCCCATAAAACTTTCAATTCAACAAATAAATCATCCCTATCAACATCAGAAAACTTGTTATTTTTCAAAATGCTTTCTAGATGATTGCAACTATTCTTCAAATCGCAATCATCCAATGAATTTAACTTCTCTAAAGTAAACAAAAACTCAAAAATATTCTCATACTCTTGATATTGTTAAAAATATTCTCATACTGCAATGGATTTAACTTCTCTTAAGAGAAAGAAGAAGTCATGAAGTTTTTTAGTTTTGTTTTAAATGAAGAAAGTACTTTTCTTGGAGGAGAAATTTTTTTTAAATTTTATTTTTTAGAACGATAGTTAGGGGGATATATATACTTCTCCTGTGGTGTGGTTAAGCTTCGATGTTTCCTATTTTTAAAAGGCTTTCTGTTTTTTTTTTTCAATTTTTTTTTTAATAGTCAATAGGATTCTATATGCAATGAATGCATTTGGAAAATAATTTAATCTTTTCAAGAAATTTAATATTGCAGTAGCTGTGATATTTTCTTTTGGTAAAAGCTCCCATAAAACTTTCAATTCAACAAATAAATCATCCCTATCAACATCAGAAAACTTGTTAATTTTCAAAATGCTTTCTAGATGACTGCAACTATTCTTCAAATCGCAATCATCCAATGAATTTAACTTCTCTAAAGTAAACAAAAACCCAAAAATATTTTCATACTCTTGATATTGTTAAAAATATTCTCATACTCCAATGGATTTAACTTCTCTTAAGAGAAAGAAGAAGTCATGAAGTTTTTTAGTTTTGTTTTAAATGAAGAAAGTACTTTTCTTGGAGGAGAAAACTTTTTTTAATTTTATTTTTTAGAACGATAGTTAGGGGGATATATATACTTCTCCTCTGGTGTGGTTAAGCTTTGATGTTTCCTATTTTTAAAAGGCTTTCTGTTTTTTTTTTCAATTTTTTTTTAATAGTCAATAGGATTCTATATGCAATGAATGCATTTGGAAAATAATTTAATCTTTTCAAGAAATTTAATATTGCAGTAGCTGTGATATTTTCTTTTGGTAAAAGCTCCCATAAAACTTTCAATTCAACAAATAAATCATCCCTATCAACATCAGAAAACTTGTTATTTTTCAAAATGCTTCCTAGATGACTGCAACTATTCTTCACATCGCAATCATCCAATGAATTTAACTTCTCTAAAGTAAACAAAAACCCAAAAATATCCTCATACTCTTGATATTGTTAAAAATATTCTCATACTGCAATGGATTTAACTTCTCTTAAGAGAAAGAAGAAGTCATGAAGTTTTTTTCGTTTTGTTTTAAATGAAGAAAGTACTTTTCTTGGAGGAGAAAACTTTTTTTAATTTAATTTTTAGAACGATAGTTAGGGGGATATATATGTTAAGCTTCGATGTTTCCTATTTTAAAAAGGCTTTCTGTTTTTTATTTTTATTTTTTAAATTTAATTATGTAAAGTTTGAATGCAAAAATAATATAAAAGAAGGCCAATAAGATCGACCTCACCAAGAGTCGAACTCAGGTACTGCTGTTAAAGAGATATGCGCTCCAACCAACTCCACTAGACACGCCATTGTGCAAGTATCCAGATGCTATACTATATATACGATGCCTACAATAATATATATATATATAATACAAAGAAATTTTTTTTGGGGGCCCTTAAGAATCAGGGGCCCTGTGCGGTGGCGCCACTTGCACCACCCCAGGGCCGCCCTTGTTGAGAAGGCCTGAGTAGAGACCAGCTGAGAGGGAAATGCAGCGACGCGTGATGCCTATGACTTGAGTGGAGCTCATCGCCTACAATTTTTTTGTGAAAAAAAATTAATTTGTAGGTGTTGGGCTCCACTCAAGTCTGCACACCACGTGGGCTGCATTTCCCTCTCAGAGCGCCTACAATTGTTGGCCATTCCAGTGGAAATTCGTGGGGCAGCTCCTATAAAAGAGTCGTTGAGATCAAACAACTACTTTTGAATGAAGATTTTTTTTTGGACTTCATATCGGAATGTTGAGAAATAGGTTTGGGGTTGCAATTTGTCCCTCTTCCTCAGTGAAACATGAAACCTGAAAATAGCTTCTACCTCCCTAAACCCTAGCTTTTGCTTTCCTTAAGAAACAATCAAAGGTTATGTTTTACCTCATTTTCTTTCTTGCCCAATATAGATTCTTCTCTATACCTCAAATGTTATGTAATTTCAGAAGTTGGGTGTTGTTTGGGTTGAGTGTGACGGTTTTTGGGGTGGGGGAGGTTGGGATGGGGGTCAGGAAAGATGAGATGGGTCGGTGTTTTCTGGGTTTGGTTTGATGGTTTTTGTTTTTGTTTTGTTTTACTTTTTAAAATATATTTGGTTCTAATATGTTTAATTAATTTTAAAATAAAGAAATTTATTATTAATTTTTTGCATGTCAGCTAAAAAAGCCACACAAGAAGGCTACATTATCATTTAACAGATTGACTAACGGTCTAACTAACGGAATGATTAATTTATATGTTTTTTTTTTTGTAAGTTTAGGTATTGACGTGCAAAAGTGGCATTGACTTGGAAACTAGTGGTATTAGATTTAAGAGGGCATTGACATTGACTTACAAACTAGTAGTCTTAAATTCGAACTCTAATGACACATTTACATTGTGTGTCCTTATTAGGACCTGCGTTCCCAATTGTCGCTTTAGTTTTAAACCATAATATAGTTTACTAATTTAGTAGAAAGAAATGCAATTTCATTTAATTAGCATAAGGCCAAAGACCAAAATGAGTACCCAATTTTACAAAAATATCATTAAAAAATATCAAAATTACACACAATGTCATTCCTTCTAAGGCAAGCATACTATGCCACATGTCCACATCCAGCCAACCTCCACCGCCGGCCAACCACCTACCTCCCGGCCACCTCGACCAGCCGCAGCCGGCCACCTCGACCAACTCTCCGGCCATCTCGACCACCTTTCGCCACCTACCACCGCCGGACTCCAGCGCCGCCAACCAGCCACCGCTGTCACCGACCGCCACCATCTACATGGGACCAACTTCGTTGCCCCTTATTCACTTTTATTTTAAAAAAAGAAGATTTTGTATCATTAAAGGGACTCGAACCTTGACCTTCAAAGGAAGAGGGCTCACTCACAAACCACTACACCAAACTTTATTTTGTAATATTTATTCAATTATACAATATTTATATAAACGATCAACGGTTTTAAAAATTAAAAAAAAATCATTTCACCACATATTCACACAAAAACTGCAAATAAAAAGCAAAACTGCAACAAAAATACAATGTAGATATCAATTATATATATAAAAATAAAATAAAATTTATAGAAGCAAAATGGAGGAACCAAGATGAAAGTACTAAAATGGAAACTGCGATAAGAAAAGAGAACTGCAATGCAGAAATAGAAACTGCGATGCAGAAAAGCAAACTGCGAATGCAGAAAAAGAAACTGCGATGCAGAAATAGAAACTGAAATGCTGAGCCTGGGCAAAAATGCTCAGCTCTAAAGTTAAACAAAACAAAACAATAGTTTTTTTTATTCAAAACATGTTGGGAGAGAGGGAATCAAATTGAAAACCACCTAGAATGTAAAATAGGTTATTCATGTTTCTGTTTTTTGCATTGCACATTCCTTCCAGATCAACTAGATGAAATTGAATTTGATTCTTCAAAGCAGCTTCTTTTTTCTCAAGTATTTTGATTTTCACAAAATTGACCAAAAACATAATCACTTGTATCAAAAAGAAAAAAAGAGAGGCAATTATACATCAAATTGAAATAAGGCAGACTTACATGCATTTCAAATATTGGAATTATACTGCAGTCAATTAGAAACTTCCTAAGATGAGATGCAATCAGTTCAATTGCTTTGTGCACATCAACTGCGTCACCCACTATTTCAACAACTCTGTCATCTTGAAGAGCAAAAATCGGTAGGTCTTTTGCAGTCAATCATTCAACAAACGGTCAGGCAATCAAACCGAGGTAACTAAACATGCACAAAACAATATGTCCAGCCAAAGATAGGAATGCACGACTAAGAGGAGGAAAACATTTTACCCAAAAGAAAACACTTCAACTTTCAGTTTATGTAAACCATGTATCATACAATAGGTAGTATCCCATAAATACCACAATGAATGCTGCCAAGCAAATGCTCAATAGCTAATATTGGTGCTCCAAAACTTAAATACAGCTACTAAATATCTAATCTCATATCCATAACCTCGTTTATTTGATTATACTGAAAAGACACAAAACCTTGCATGTTATAACATTGGAAACCATATCTAACAAGACAGGCAATTATGTACTCTAATGTTGACTTCTGCAGAACTCACAATAAGATGCTCTTTTATCTGTATGTCTACAAGCATTTTGGAAAACTGGAAAATATAAGAGATTCAAAATACAAGGAAGATGACCTGCTCCAAGAACTCTAATTAATAGTTTCTTCAAGAGAGGAATTCCACCGGTAATTGGGAAAATAATAAACAAAACTTCAATATCAGAAATGAGGAAACATGCAAACAGAATAGAGAGGGAGAGAGGAGGAAGGGATACCTGGAAGCTGGTAATGCTTTCTTTCAACTTCACATATTTTCCAAGGGCACCAATGAAAACCTCTGCAACATGGAACGGCTGGCTCAAGAAACGTTGAATTTTACGGGCACGGGCTACTGTCAACTTATCGTCTTCACTAAGCTTATCCATCCCCATTTACTAACAAAACAGAAACTCAAATCTTATCACAAAACACAAAATGAGAACAAAATCTACATCAAATACTTCAAAATCAACTTCTCAAACCAAAACACAGCTACAAAATTGAAAATAAGAATCTGATCTAGAAAACACATAACTCACCATATGAAAAACAGAGCTTCGCGTGAGAAGAAGGAAGATGAGAGAGAGGGTGTCATTGTTGATGAAGCAAATAAGGAAGAGCAGAGAGGGCTGGTGCGTCGTCGTTGATTGAGTGAAGAAGGAAGTGGAGAAATAGTCGATGGAGAGAAGAGGGAAGGTGAGAAAGAGAGGGCGTTGTCGTCGATGGAGTGAATAAGGAAGATGATAGAGGGGTTGAGATCTGGTTTTAAATAAAAGGGTAAAATTGTATTTTAATTTTATAATTTTGACAGCCCAACGAATCTAGACCTCCTCTTTGGCCTAATTCAAAATAACAATTCTTTCTTAGGTATTAAAATCCAAACAAAAATATCAAATGTCTCAAATACTAATTAATAAAGTTAATTATGTCTAATACATAATTTTCCTCCTGCATACCTTCAAAAGGGACAAAAAAGATGCAATCACTTTCTCACCGAGAGGAAACAACGAGATGTTCTTGGTTTCTTATGATAAACTAACATAATAATTGATGAGGAATACAAACAAACGAACTACTTAATGGAACGACGAGAAAGCAGACCTCTGCATGACCTAAAAAAAGGTCATCAATCTCTTCAGCACCTCGCATCCAGTAGCTGAAATTTAATTTGGGTGTTCATGCAACCTTTCTCTTACTATGGAACTTGATGGTTCGCTTAATTAAAACAAGCAATGCATATAGCTTCTTACAGAATTCACTAAACTGGAATAGAACCATTCGGACAACGTTTGTACTGGTTTTAATTTGGCTGCGTTTAGTAGACTGCAGGGGAAAATAACACATGTACAATATGTGACTTGATTTAACGGATGCCTGAAAGTTGGCCTTAAAAACTGCAAGATCTACAATGTTATCGAGAATTCCGTAATAAACAATAAGGCCCAGAATGTCGTAGGAAGCTCTTGTTGGACAGCCGTCGCAGTAAACTGGGGGGAAATGTTCCCTGCCGTCGCTGACTAGTCACTCTCTCCAGAAACAATCAACTCAAAACCATCTACAATGACACATATCCATATAATCAAGATTATGTCTATAAACATGTGTCAAGCATTGAAAATAATGGTAATAAGATTATGTCTATAAACATGTGTCAAGCATTGAAAATAAGGGTAATAATATACCTATAAATAAAGTGTTAGAGTAAAAATGCAAGGTTTTCATTTTACTGTCAGGCGATCACAGACGCCAAGTACGAAACACTAATTAATCCAGACTCTATCAGTCAACGGTCCACCCCCCCCAAACAAAAATGCAAGGTTTTCATTTTACTGTCAGGCGATCACAGACGCCAAGTACGAAACACTAATTAATCCAGATTCTATCAGTCAACGGTCCAACCCCCCCCCCCCCCCCCCCCCCCCAAAACAAAAATGCAAGGTTTTCATTTTACTGTCAGGCGATCACAGACGCCAAGTACGAAACACTAATTAATCCAGATTCTATCAGTCAACGGTCCAACCCCCCCCCCCCCCCCCCCCCCCCAAAGCATTCACCTTCTCTCTGTTCCTGTTCAACTTCGATCCGAAACCAGAAAACCCAGTTCTCGAATTTGGTTTTCTGTGACTTGGGTTTTGTTTTTTTTGGATCGTCCAGATGAGATTTCGAATTGGGCTGGGGTTCTTGGTGCTCCTCTCGCTTTGTTTCACAGTGAAATCCGAGTGCATCAGAAGCTGCGATTTGGCTTTAGCTTCTTACCTCGTATGGCCGGGCTCCAATCTCTCATTCATCGCCCGGGTTATGGAGACGAGCAGTTTGACCATCGCTAGCTACAACAAAGACGTGGCGCCCAACAGAGAGGGTGTTATAGCTGGTAGTAGGATCAATATTCCTTTCTCATGTGAATGTGTAAATGGTAGCTTTCTTGGCTATATGTTCGAGTACGATGTCAATTCAGGGGACACGTACCACAGGGTTGCGGAGTTTTACTTTTCAAATTTGACGACGGTTGAGGCCATGGAATGGTTCAATAGCTATTCTCCAACTAATATACCCAATTCCCAATTAAACGTGTCTGTGAATTGTTCATGTGGGAATAGCGCGGTTTCTGAGGACTATGGTCTGTTTATCACGTACCCACTTCGGCCGGAGGAGACTTTGGCTTCGATTGCGCAGAATGTGCAGCTGGATGAGACTTTGTTGCAGAGGTATAACCCTGGTGTGAATTTTAGCCAAGGGAGTGGTTTCGTGTATATTCCAGGCAAAGGTGCGAGTTTTTGTTCTTGATGAGAAAGGTTCCTGCTTGTGTTTTGAACTGTAGAGTTTTGATTCAGATAGTCATTAGTGACAAGGTTTTTATCTTAATTTATCATCCTCTTTGTATCATTAATCCGTTGTCCATGATTCATTGATGCATGTGTCAAAATGCTAGCGAAAACATTGAGTTTTTTCAGGGTGGCCCCTGGCCCAAATGGTAATAAATACAGTGTCACGAATAGTTAATTGCATTACTCCAATTTCAATATAGTTTTGTAGAGGGTTAAAATATCAACTTCCCTCACATATACAAGTTCTTGTTTCTTTCTTATCTTGCAGATCCAAATGGAAGCTATCGGCCTCTGAAGTCAAGGTAGCTTCAACACCTCAACATGTTAACTGAAAATTGTTAACATTTCTGGGTTTGAACTTTCTATCCATTTTGCAGCTCAAAAGGTATGGTCTTCTCCAAAAATTGGTTTCAAGTTCATATGCCAACGTGCGAGGGTTTGGTCAGAAAGCTCAATGCTACTTGGAGCTCATATTTTTCTTTTGTATAAGTAGGACTAGCAGGTGGAGCAATTGCTGGCATAATTGTGGCAGCAATTGCTGGAGTTCTGTTGTTGGCTGGTGTTGCATGTTTTGGATTCTACCGAAAGAACTGGCGTTGTATGTTACCGACTCCTCTCCTTGTATATTTTCTCTAGATATTTGTGAATGGAAGTGTCCTTCAAAGATCTTTTTGGCGTCATGAAGTATCATTTTTAACTTTGACTCTTTGCAGAAACACCAGTCAGAGTAGCATTCATTTAGTCTTGTTAGTGGTTCATTTTTTGTTGAACAAATCGGAAACTTTTCTTTGTCTAATAACAATACCACTGACCTATATCTACTAAGTATTGTGCAAATTTGCTCTTGGAACTGAAAATTCATTTTATTTTACTAGTTGCTGCCCTCAGACTCTCCATGGCTTTGGCACCAAATGGATATTGGACATGACTTGATTGATTTTTTCTTTTTGGGATTACCACAGATAAGCCTGAAGAATCAAATGGTGCTGCTCGTGTCCTAACAGGCATTAAAGTGCACAAATCAGTGGAGTACTCATATGAAGAACTTGCCAGGGCTACTGATAACTTCAGTCTGGCTAATAAGATTGGACAAGGAGGTTTCGGAGCTGTTTACTATGCAGAGCTGAGAGGCGAGGTTTGTTTCCTTTAATATTTTCGAGTATCATACGTGGATTGTAAAAGAAAATTTTCTCAAGTTGGATGGTGTTTTTCTCATTTAGTTGGATGGAAATGGACATAGGATAGAGGGAAGGGAAGGGAAACCTTTATTTATTTTTTGCCCAAATAAAACATTTCCGTTTGCAATGAAATGGAGAAAGTTTCCATGATTTCCATGGTTTGCTTTTTCTTCTCTCCTCTCTCCATGGTCAACCAAACACATAAAGGAAAAGTTTCCATGATTTCCATCCTCCCCCCCTCTCCTTTTTGAATTATTCAACCAAATGAAGTATTGAGTTATTTTCTAGTCCAGCTGCATGAATTAGAATCTTATGGTGACTAGGACTATTATGCAGTCCTTTTTGATCGAAGAAGGTAAAAGTTTTGATATGTAATCAAATAACTAGCATGTTTTTGAGAATAAACTTATCAAAGTATAAGGTCCACGACCAGAACTACTTCACAAAAGTCATAGCTGAATGCATAAAACTACTTTCTGTGACTATAATATACTCTGCTCTGAATTTTCTAGTCAAAGGGAATTTTTTAGTCATCCGCTCATCAAGCCAATCCCGCAAGTCAACCATCCACTGAATCTGCTGCTACATGATTGTTGCCTATTCAATCCCTCATGTAATTTTATTTGACAGCAATATGTATATTTACATTCCCTTTTGGGTACCCATCGTGCAATTCATCAATTCCTCTCTTTGCTTACTTTTCTAAATTATCATCTGTAGACCATGTTTTGTTTATGTTGTAATTTTTTATTTCACTCTCTTTGCAGAAAGCTGCAATCAAGAAGATGGATACGCAAGCATCAAAAGAATTTCTTGCCGAATTAAATGTTTTAACTCGTGTACATCATTCTAATCTGGTAATGACCTTATCTTTCCAAAAAATGACAATGTACATGAATCTAGTTGTCCATTTAATCTAGTTGCGAGGTTAATAGGTTATACTAGTACTACTGTACTTGTAGCCGTTGCATAACGGATCTCTAAGACGTGTGATTTTTCTCTAATCTTCTACACAATCAATGTAGGTGCGCTTGATTGGTTATTGCGTTGAGGGCTCTCTTTTCCTAGTCTATGAATACATTGAGAACGGAAACTTAAGCCAACATCTACGCGGTTCAGGTTAGGCTGTGCATGATGGGGATTTAAGTGCTTCTGTATGCAGGAGAATGGTAATAATACCGTTTAATTTTTTTTCCAGGGAGAGACCCGCTACCATGGTCTAATAGAGTGCAGATTGCCCTAGATTCAGCAAGAGGTCTTGAATACATTCATGAGCATACTGTTCCTGTTTATATCCACCGGGATATAAAATCAGCCAATATATTGATAGACAAGAATTTCCATGCCAAGGTTACTTTAGTGCCTCTATTTCCATTACGAACTTTTCAAAGCTTGTTCACATTGTTGCAATAAGATTTCCTCTTTTATTTCAGGTTGCAGATTTTGGATTAGCTAAATTGATTGAGGTTGGAAGTACATCACTCCCCACACGTTTTGCGGGAACATTTGGATACATGCCCCCAGAGTAAGATATTTTTTTCTATTTTTCTGTCACATTATTTGCTACATCTCTAGCAAATTTTTAGCAAGATCAGATTGCCTTTGTTGCATTTTGGGGGAACCAAATCTGCTGGAAGGAGCCATTCTGATTCTTTTTCCTGCCATCATCCCAACCTGTAAGCCGATGGCTGAAGGGGCCTAAATATTGTGCACTTTTTTAGTAGACATATCTAAATTCACATAAATATCCAGAGTGATCCTCTGAGACTGAGTGCTACTTTGTCGATTGTCATTAGAGGTCTTTAGTTTGCCCCTTCCAGCTTTTGTCGGAGATAGGTCTTTAGGTGCTGCAATATTTATTTACATCTGGGAATCCTGCTGGAATAGTAGGAAGGGTTCTGTTCTTCCTGCCCATTCGTTTCCCTTACAAGTGGGTAGTTTGATGTGTTTCCTATTCGATGTTATGCAGTAAGCTCATGCAGTAAATTCCTCTTAAGAGGTGCGAAAAGGAAAACTTAAGTTCTGCTATAGTCTGTGTAAATATGGGTTTAACTCCTAACATGCTTGCGTACAGATATGCTCGATGTGGTGGAGTTTCTACGAAAGTAGATGTTTATGCTTTCGGAGTTGTCATTTATGAATTGATCTCTGCCAAGGAAGCTGTTGTAAGGGCAGATAATTCTGGCTCTGAACCAAGAGGCCTTGTTTGTTTGGTTAGTTTCCCTGCCATCTCTTTAGCTCTTATCAAGTTTATGTTGGGTTTCTATCTGGCAATGCACGAAAGCACATTAGTATACTTTTACTGTAATTTTTCTTTTTACAGTTCGATGAGGTCCTTAATCAACCTGATCCTAAAGAAGACCTCCGGAAATTGGTTGACCCTGGTCTTGGAGACAACTATCCACTTGACTCAGTGCGCAAGGTGAAATAATTTCTCAGAAGAACAAAACATTATAATTTATCTCTAGATATTAGTGTAAAAATAGTTATGGTGATTTTCTGGTGCAGATGGCTCAACTTGCCAAATCATGTACGCATGAGAACAAAGAACTGCGTCCAAGTATGCAATCTATTGTGGTCACCTTGATGACGCTCTCATCCTCAACTGAGGATTGGGATGTTGGATCCTTATATGAAAATCAAGCGCTCCCATCCTCAACTGAGGATTGGGATGTTGGATCCTTCTGTGAAAGAGAAAGTCAAGCGTCAAGCGTCCATCTGATGTCGGGAAGTTAGAATCTACGGGGTGTATTCAATTGGGGTTTTAAAAGATTATTTTGAGATGAATAAGTCATGTGTTATTCAATTAAGACTTTTAAATAATCTAAACAAATCTTGTGTTATTCCATTTAAATTATTAGGATTTTTAAATGAGGGTGTCGAAAATCTAGCGGTATTCAATCAAGACTTTAAATAAGTAACAAAAAGCCTTATGATATTCAAAATCGTGCTAATTTCAAAGGATTTTTTAAAATGTGAGATTGTGTGAGAATTTTTATGAGGAGGTATAAATACCAAGCCCCATCTCAAATCCCATCCTAACCCATCAGACTTTTCACGTGAAATTTAAAAAAAAAATTTCTTGACCTCCACCCAAGCAGTTGGGCACTGGTTATAAACCATGGCAACCAAACCACCACTAACGACCACTGGGTATAAAAAAATGTTCTTTCCTCACCTTCCCTCACATGAAGACCAAACCACCTTCAAAACAAGAGCTACCAGCTGTTGGGGTATAAGCTTCTAACATGTGGGCCTTCACACATCTATATGACAAAGTTGGATGGCTGGGCAAAAATTGCCCACCATCTGTTCGACACAAACCCTCAAAGGGTGTAGCTTTTGTTTAGATTAGTTACTAGAAAGTCGTTAATAGAATTCTTGTTGTGGAAGAGGTTGGCATTCAAATGCAACTCGTGTATTTGGGATGGTGGTGGTGTGGACCCAAATGCGATGGTGATGCAAGCAAAGGCTTGGTTGGCTGAATATTAGCAAATGAGGTATGACTTGGTCTCCAATATCCCACGCTCAGCTCCAAAAAGATGGGTAGCTCCAAGAGATGACTTTGTTAAAATTAATGTGGGTGGCGCTTGGAAAGCTGAGGATCGTAATGGAGGTCTAGGAGTGGTGGTACGGGATGAGTGGGGAACCTTCATTGCAGCTTGTGTGCCGCCAGTTAGGAAGGCTAGGTGTCCTGAGCAAATCCAAGCGCTGGCTCTCTTAGCTGGGATGCAATTGAGTTTCAATGATATTTTGTTTCAAGATTGTACCCCTATTTGAGTTTCAATGAAATTTCATCTTTTATCAACAACAAAAATAGATTTTGATACAAATAAATGATTTTAACAGAGGTGAGAACCAAAAGCATTGAAATTGTTGGCATTGATCGATGTGATGTACTGGTAAATAGTTTACTTGAAAAATCGATACAAAAGTGGAATGCAACTCCACATACCACAATACACAAATGAGAGTGTGTGTGGTGGCTGTGGGAGGGTATGCTGACAAGAGTGAAGGTTAGCTTTGTGGGTGTCGGGATGGTGAAGAGATAGAAACAATATTAGCATTTCATTTTTAAGGGTTTATTTTATCTAAAAAAATATTATGTCGATCCCATGAGAAATTTATGTGGTCATTTCAAATCTTATAAATCTTGTAATAGAAATCTTTAAAATCATAAGTAAAAAATCTTGATTGTATAAATCCATTAAAAAAAATTTAAAAGTAATTATATTCTGCTTAAATCCGCAAGACTTTTTTTATCCCTAAATAGTCTTTTAAAATCTCAATTGAATACACCCCCTACAAGTGCAATGTTGTGTTTAGCATTAGGATGTTTCTTTTATTGTGAACATACCCAATATGAGATATTGATGTAGGATATAGGTGAATTGTAGATTTAGGTAGATTAGCAGAAGCAAAAACAATGAAAAAACAAAAAATAGATGGATAAAGATGCCTTGGCTTCACACCAAAATTCCAGTCACCGGAAAATAAACTTTAACTCAATAACTCAACTCCCATATCTGTAAGACCCAAAAAAAAAACCAAACTATATCCATAATGAATTACATGGGATGGGGTATTTATAGCAAATTAAATAGTGTGTGAGAAATCTCCTTCCTCCTTCCTTCAAGTGTAGTAGAGTATCATTTGTATTTAAAAAAAAAGTTACCTTAAAAATAGCAAGATCCGTAATTGGACGGCAATGTTAGTGAGAATTCTTTAATAAACGACAAGGACGAGAATGTTGTAGGAAGCACTTAGTGAGAATTCTAGACACTACATAAAAACGGAACAACATTGGACCGTGTGTAAGTTTCGAATTTCGGTTCTAATTCAAGAGGAAAAAATTGGACCGAACTGAATTGAGCCCACCCCAACAAGTAAGCAATGCATGTTGTCCGCTTGTCATGTTCAAAACTGAAATTGCTTTGATCCCCAAGGTTCCAAATCCTGAAGGGTTTCTCAGTTCAGGCCTATCTCTCTGTGTAACTACTCATACAAGATAATATCGAAGATTCTTGCAAATCGTCTCCAACCCCTCCTGGACAACTTCATCTCTTCTCAGCAATGTGCTTTTATTCCTGGTAGGCAAATTCAAGATAATATTTTTATGGCTCATGAAGCTTTCCATTCCCTAAAAATTCGAAGGAAGACAAAAGTTTTTGAGATGGGTCTCAAGCTCGACATGAATAAAGCTTTTGACCGGATTGAATGGGACTTTGTTGCTGCCGTCCTTGAAACTGGGTTTTGCTGGTGACTGGATTAGTTTGGTGATGCGTTGCATAACCCCTGTGGAGTTTGCTGTAATTGTCAATGGTTCTCCTGGTCTGAGCTTCAAACCTTCTCGAGGTATCAGGCAGGGTGACCCCCTCTCTCCGTACCTTTTCATTATTATCAGTGATATGCTTTCTTCTATGATCAACTGTGCTATTGATCATCATCTCCTCCATGGTATCAAATTTAATAATGATGGACTTACCTTGTCTCACTTGTTTTTTGCTGATGACTCTCTCCTTTTTCTCAAGGCCACTGAGCATAATTGTCGGGTTCTTGACCGAATATTGAACTGCTATTGTCGTGCTTCTGGGCAGCTCGTTAACTTTGAGAAATCTAATATCTTTTTCAGTCCTAATACCCCTAATAGTTTACGGGAGCAGCTTTTTGGTATTTTGACAATGACGGATCCTGATGACCCTGCATGTCAATTTTTCTATTTCCTAAGGGTTTCTCTCAGTGAGCTCGATGGTATTTTGGCCAATTTCTGGTGGGGTCATTCTGGGGACAAAAACAAGATCCATTGGATTAGCTGGCGGGCTTTGGGGATGCCAAAACATGAAGGAGTCATGGGATTTCAAAACCTGCATAATTTCAACCTAGCTTTGTTGGCTAAGCAGTCCTGGAGACTCTTAACTAAGCCCGACTCTTTTTGGGCTAAAGTGATAAAAAGTAGGTACTTTCCTAACTATGATTTTCTCCTGGCTCCCAAGGGTGCTAGAGCTTCTTGGGCATGGTCCAGCTTGCTTGTTGGAAGAGATCTCATCCTTCGTGGAGCTCGTTGGCAAATTCTTGATGGTAGTAGAGTTCACCTTTGGACTGACAAATGGCTCCCTTGTATTGCCAATCCTATCCTCCGTCCCACTGATGGAAGCACAAGAGATGATACTATGATGGTCTCTACTATTATTAACCCCATTTCTATGCAGTGGAACCTTAGTAGCATACGTGATGCCATTTTTGATCGTGATCTGGAAAAAAATTTGGCTCTCCCCTTGGGTGATGGAAGTGAATCTGATCGTGTCATTTGGCCCTTGAATCGCAATGGTGATTATTCTGTGAAATCCGGTTACCACCTTATTCATTCCAGCAACTCCTCCAATGTTGACTTGCGCCCTTCTAGTCTTCATGCTCCTCCTGATGTTCTTTGGAAAGTGATCTGGAACTCCCCCTTAATCCCAAAATTAAAAAACTTCTTGTGGAGAGTTGTCTCAGGTTGCTTGGCTTCGAAGGAGAATTTGTTCAAGCGGCATCTTGGTGATTCCCCCATATGCCCCTTATGTGAGCAGACATCTGAATCTTTGGAACACGTATTCCTTCTATGCGATTGGGTCAAGTTGGTTTGGTTTGGCAGCCCCATGAATTATTGTGTTGACAGGCATCGTGTCACCTCTATGGCCGAGTGGCTTTACGATGTGATTGGGCCTCATAGCTCTCTATGTGCTCGCAGAACCTGGATTATTTCCCATGTGGCCTATACTTGTTGGGGCATTTGGCGTAGTCGTTGTGCGACGATCTTTGATGGCAGTCCCTTGTGTCCAAGACAAACATTGTCTCATATAAAATGCATGATCTCTGATTTTGATTTGCTGAAAGATGTTTCTCTTCCCATGCACCAACCTGGTACCACCTATACCACTGATGATGTTTGGTCCCCCCCACCTGCTACATGGTGCAAGTTAACTGTGGATGCTAGTTGGACAACGACTCATCCTGATGCTGGTCTTGGAGGGGTAATTCGAAATTCTTGTGGTGTGTTCATGGGTGGTTTTGCTGCCTGTAAAAATGCAAATTCGGTACTTGAAGCTGAAGCCCACGCAGCTCTTGCTGGTATATCTCTTGCGGCTGAGATGGGTCTGGCGAATGTTGTCATCGAATTGGACTCCCAAGTGCTTGTGAATTGCGCAAGGGGCAAAATTCGTAAAGGAATTTGGTCCATCTACCCCATCCTCTCTCCATTAGAAGATGCTGTAACAATTTTATCTCTTGTGATTGGCGATGGATCTCTCGCCGGGCCAATAGGGCCGCTGACGCAGTTGCTGCTATTGCTAGGAGGACGAAGTGCGATATGGTTTGGCTTGACAGACCCCCTTCTTCCCTTGTGTTTGTTCTTCAATCGGATGGACTGCCTTGCCCCCATGTTAATCTCCTTCCGTTGGCTAGAGGCTGACGTGCTCCTTTGGTGACGTCCTAGTTTGTGGCCCTCTAGTTTCTGTTATTTTGTGCTTTCTTTTCTCTAGCATGTCTCTGTTTTTTTCTACTTGCTCCTGGGCGGGTCTGTCCCCTAGGCTGCTATCTTTTTTTTTCACTTGTTTCTGTTCCTTTTAGGTTGCTTGCCCTTCTATGAAGTTTCCTTTACGACCAAAAAAAAATAAAATGAAATGTCAAGAGCATTTATAATTGCCTCTCAGACAGAATAACGTGGGACCAGTGGCAGATATAGGAATTTCCTTTTGGGGGTCAATGTGTAAAAGCTTTAATTTTTTTTTAAATATATATACAAAATAGACCCAAAAAAATGAAATGATAATATTATGATTTATAATTAATAGAAAAAACCACATTACAAACTACAATTGTCCACAATAATTCTCATATTCTGAAAACGTCGCATTATAGTTTCATTATCAATACAAACAAACAAATCTTTCTCAATATAAACAAGTAAGTTATCACTCAACCATTGATCTCCCATTCGATTACGAAGTAGACGTTTCACAATATTCATAGTAAAAAATGTTCTCTCTATCGAAGCAGTTGCAACCAATAAAATTAAGGCTAATGTCACAAGCAAATAGACATATAATTAAATGTTCTATGCAACCTTTTCTACACCATTTTTCTTGCAAGGCTACCAATCTTTTGCAATTGAGAAAAATTGCTCCTTGTACTCATATGTTTAATATAAATATCAAATTGATCTTCAAGTGCCAAGAAGTCTAAGGGAGAAAATTCATCAAAATGAAGTAGTTTTGTGGAAATATGTGATCCTTAGGCTGAATAGATCACACATTTCAGCAAAGAAGTTGCAAATTGCACATTATTTTAGCATAGATCACACATTTGAAATGATTTTCAAAGATTAGGTACTTCTATGTAATTAACCCCTTCTTTGTATATATATAATCTTCAAACTCAACAATATGTAATTAGGGTTTGGTTGCATAAGCACAGAACAAAAGGAATTTCTTGACCAAAAATAGGAAGAACAAAAGGAAATGTAGTGTTTATATGTTATTTTAAGTGAGGTTTTTATGGGGGTGTTGTGGCATCAAATTTAGCACTGAGAAAATATGGAAAAAGTCGAGATGTTGTTGTGTAATAAGGTTGGATATGGCATCAAATCCAAGAGAGTATAAAGGCATCTTTTACTAATTTTGTCTCAAAGTCAAAATCATTTAAGTGACTTTGCTTTCTTCCACCACCTTCTGTTTTCTGAAGTTTGTTTTTTTAACATAGCTCAGGTTGAGGGCCTGCTAATTGGTAGTCAGCCATTTTACAAATCCTCTGCTGCAGGTTCAGGACATTTGCTGGATCCAGGAAATTTTTCATTTCATAAAAAAGGTGAGAAAGGGTAAAACATTTATTTCCATATATAAAACAAGGTCAATCTTATTTTCATACAATGGCAGACACTACTAGCCACTGCATCACTAACATCTGTTTCATAGTTTCTCAATGGGTGCCAGCATATCTTAAGTGAAAGGATAATTTTCCGAGCTGCTGCTACATAGATACTCTATATGATATGATATGATATGATATTAAAATGTGAGATTCGATGTAAGATATTCTCAACACGCTATATTCGGTTGTTTTCCCTTATACTATATATATTCGGTTCTAGCATTGATCCCACCCATTACATCATAACGTATCGATTATATATATTCAATAATTTCTCTACGAACAGTTTGCATGGAAATAATGAGTCAAATGCAAGTTTCATTGAGAAAGTAACATACAGACAGACAAAAGAAAAAAAAAAAGAAGAAATCTCATTGAGGCACAATTTGGTGGTAAAAAATCCACCAAATTTTCAAACTAACTATTGGGTCGAGACTCCGAGCCCATGTTGCTTTTAGGATCCGGGCCCATAAGCAGTCCTTTTGGACCGTAAAAAGTGACAATTTTCTATAACTAACAACCATAACAAATGAGCAGCCTGTTCGGCCTATTTGACTTGATTGAAATTCTAATTTTCTTTTCGTTATCAATTTAACAGTATGGGTTAACGATCAACGATCAACGTCGACGCCGGGCTTGGTAAGGCTATTTGCGTTTGGCTCACTTGAGCCGAGCCGAGCCAAATTTGACTATTCTGCTGCTGTACAGCTAGTTCAACTACAAACAGCCACATCATCCACCAATTGTCCTGCTGGATTTCGCTAATGAAAATACTTCCCTCGTTGTTACTTAAGTTGGAACTTTTACATTTCTGTTAATAATACTGTGATAAATTATAATTTTCAGCACTTTTTGAAAAACTCTTGAACACTTTTTAAATAATATTCTCTTTGTTTATGTAGTGTAATACTTATGTGCATGGTAAATACCAAATTTGTTACTTAAAGTTTGGTAGCAAATGAACAAATTGTGCAGGCGGAGTTGATTGGTAGCCTGGACCCTATCTGGTATAACTGTCTCATGACTTGGTTGCGGGTCTAGTTTGTCCACAAATTATTGTTATGTTTGAAGCCTAGTCTTCACTGGTGGGCTCCAAAAATTGACCTCCAGCCACAAAGCGCCTCTCAAGTTTGACAATACGGCATAAACTCCACAATTTTTTAAACTATTGTTTTCAACCCAAAATCCCAACAAATAAGGTGCTCAAAACTTTAACCAAAGGTCACGCTTAGGACCCATTTCAGTATTTGAGTTGCATACGCAATTTAACTAGTATATTTAAATACAATTTCTGGCTGAAAGTTGTATAATGTAGTTATTTTAAGGTGCTGTTTAACGAATTTTAAAATTGACCCAGGTACATCTTACGACTAAACTATTTATTGTATTATTAATTTATTCTAATATAAAATGATCAAAAATGATATATTGAATTTTGAAACATAAATACACCTTACTCACCATATTGAACCCTAATTAAATCTAAGCAAAAAATCTTATTTACAAAAACCTTAATATTAACTCCAACAATTTATTTCATCATTATTTAGTAATTTATTGATGCAAACAAATCTCATGGATGCTTCAAATGTGTCGAGAGAGTCATCAAAAGAGGTATTAACTTTGGTGGATAGATTGATAATTTTGAATATTCCTTGGCATGTCAGATTAACTAACTGTTTCTTTTTGGGAAAGACTTCATCTTTTTCAATAGTGAAAAGGGTTGATCTGACTAAATCTGATTAGTTTAGTTAGAGGTGGGTCAAATTTGGAAAATAAATTGTTTGCCCTTATAGAATCTATAGACAGTTTTTTTTTTAATTAAAAAAAAAATCCATTTGTACAAGTTTTGTTGGTCATATTGAATAAGTCAAAAGTTCTGATTCTGTATTTAGCTGGTTTCTAACAAATCACTGGTTTATGCTAAAGGTTAAACTTGGGGACATACTGAGGTATTTCAAAGCTCGTGTTGATAAGAATGGTGAACTTGACCTTAACATAGCTAGATTGAGGGAAAAAATTGTGACGAGGAAGTGTTTTACCCAACAACTTTTATATTGAACTCTTAAATAAGTTTGGTGTTGTGTGATACAGTGTATTATGGTGTACAATAAGTATTTTTGATAGTTAAATATGACGTACTGAGTTCAAATCATTAGGAACATTTACCTGTATCTGATATTCTAAATTCGATTTCCCCCTCCCAATATCACTTGTATTAAAATAAGAAAAACAAAAAGCCGTTATAACCCATAAAATTACCTTATTATAAGAGGAATATTATTTATAGTTTAAATTCATAGATTCACCACTTACCTAGCATATACGCACTTTTGACGAGTGAGTGAATGTTTTATATAGTTAAGGGAAATACATGGCTGGTTTTTGAAATCTAATAATATAAAAATTTAACCTTAAAATGAAAACTGCAAGATCTAGAATTGTGCGACAATGTAATTGAGGATTCTTTAGTAAACGACAAGGCCCAGAATGTCGTAGGAAGCTCTTATTGGACCGCCGTCGCTGTAAAATCGGTGGAGAGTGTTCCCTCCCTACTTTCGCTGACTGAGTCACTCTCTCTAGAAACAGTCAACTCAAAACCGCGGGAAGGTTTTCTTTTTACTGTTAGGCGGTCACAGACGCTAAGTACGACAACGAAACACTAATTATTCCACAATTTATTAATTTATTTACAAAAATATCTGCTTAATCATTCCCAGCAGCTAATTCAATCAAAAGTACAAAAAACCCAGCAAGGCATAATCACAGACGCAGAAAAATAATCGAAGTATCAGTCAACGGTCCAAAACCCCCCCAAAGCATTCATCTTTCTCTCTGTTCCTGTTCTGTTTCGATCTGAAACCAGAAACCCAGTTCTCGAATTTGGTTTTCTGTGACTTGGGTTTTGATTTTTGGATCGGCCAGATGAGATTTCGAATTGGGTTGGGGTTCTTGGTGCTCCTCTCGCTTTGTTTCACAGTGAAATCCCAGTGCAGCAGAAGCTGCGGTTTGGCTTTAGCTAAGTACTACGTATGGTCGGGCTCCAATCTCACATTAATCAGTCAGTTAATGGAGACGGACATAGAGACAATCGTTAACTACAACAACAATGGCACGGTGCCCAACACAGACAGTGTTTTAGCTGGTACAAGGATCAATATTCCTTTTAACTGTGAATGCGTAAATGGACAATTTCTTGGCCATATGTTCGAGTACGATGTCTTTTCCGGGGACACGTATAACAAGGTTGCGCAGACTTACTATGCGAATCTGACGACGGTGGAGGCCTTGACATGGTTCAATAGCTATGCTCCAACTAATATACCCAATAATGCCAAATTAAATGTGTCTGTGAATTGTTCATGTGGGAATACAACGGTTTCTAAGGACTATGGTCTGTTTATCACGTACCCACTTCGGCCAGAGGACACTTTGGCTTCGATTGCGCAGTCTGAGCAGCTGGATCCGAATTTGCTGCAGAGGTATAACTCTGATGTGAATTTTAGCCAAGGGAGTGGTTTCGTGTATATTCCGGGCAAAGGTACGAGTTTTTTTTCCTTGGTGAAAGAATGGATTTGGATATACTATCCAAATTCTTAAGTTCGTCTATAAACCTTTTACATAAAAATAGAAACCATTCTGTGGATTGGTATGAATTTATCACAAATACAACTTTTTCTACCCTGTGGCGGATGTCAGCGGTTCGATTCCGCTTATCTCCAACTCGCGAATTTAGCCGATACAAAGCTATTCACGATATAACTAGGAACAATTAGGAGATTCTTTATAAGAAATACGGGGTTCTGCTTCTGTCGGCAGCATGCTATGGGGTGGTGGTTCTGCTTATGGGTCCTTTTGGAAGATACAGGAGCGAAACAATCAATCTATTGATATTGGAAGACCCAAAAGATTCTTCCAATGTATCATTTCTGGGGCCGATGAAATTCATGGGCATAGGAAGAAGCCCTGTCAAATAGAGATTTTTCAATTTTTGAACCCATTTTTAAAGAACTAAAAAAAAAAATAATAATAATAAAATTGAAAAAGAAATGTTTTATAATTCTAAGAATTTTAATAGGATGCCCTAATGCGTTACAAAATTTCACTTTAGCCAATGATCCAATCAACAGAATAATTGGAACTAATGTATCGAGCTTTTTGGTGTTTTGATGCAGACACGTGAAGTATCTAACTGAATTTCCAAAGTTGTTAAAATGAAAGGCATTTGGTTGTTTAAAAATTGAATATCGTGTTATATAATTTGGTAGAAGCTTTAGGAATGCGTGTGTTTGAATTTTATTACTAAATTAGGATGCCTTGATTCATATTACAATGTTAATGAGTGCAGTAGAATGATGCCATCAGAAGGAAAGGTTGCATACAATTGAATTGATTAGAAGAGTCTCCTTTGTTGAAATCCAACAGGAAAAAATTTGGGGTGGACTTAAGAAAGAGAGGTGATTTTTACAGAGTTTTTCAGGTTACAGGTACAGACCAGATAGTCAGTTCTTTGTAATGTCAAAGAAACATCTTAAATTGTTATTCGTAAGTTTGTTTCCCTCTGTCAATAATGTTTGGTAAAGTGCTAGGTGGTGTAATGCCTTTCCTGTGGCTATGGACTGGGTGGGCATCTTGGCTGATGTTTTGAACTGGTCAAGAGAACAATAAAACAATAACTGTCTTGTTGTAAGATAGTCATTAATGATAAAGGTTTTTAGCTTTATTATCATGCTCTTTGTATTATTAATCCATTGTCCATGATTCATTGATGCATGTGTCAAAATGCTAGTGAAAACATTGAGTTGTTTCAGGGTGGCCCAAATGGTAATAAATATGAATAGTTAATTGGATATCAAGTTTTTGGGGAACTATGAAGCATTACTCCAATTTCAATATAGTTTTGTAGAGGGCTAAAATATCAAGTTCTTGTTTCTTTTTTATCTTGCAGATGAAAACGGAAGCTATCGGTCTCTGAAGTCAAGGTAGCTTCAACTACCTCAACATGTTAACTGAATTATTATTACATCTTGTTTTCCTCTCTATCTTCTGAAAATTGTTAAGATTTCTGAGTTTTATTTCTTTCTGTCCATTTTGCAGCCCAGGTGTTATGACCTTCTCCAAAAATTGGTTTGATGTTCATATGCAAATGTGAAAGGGTTTGGTTAGAAACTCAATGCTACCTGGATCTCATATTTTTCTTTTGTATAAGCAGGACTAGCAGGTGCAGCCATTGCTGGCATAATTGTGGCAGTAATTGCTGTAGTGCTGATATTGGGTGGTGGTGCATATTTTGGATATTACCGAAAGAACAAGGTGGATGCAAAATTGCTCTTAGCAACATATGATGATCAGTCTTCTCAGAATGGGCGTTGTATGTTACCTACTCCTCTCCTTGTACCGTAATTTGTAGATACTTGTGAAAGGAAGAGTTCTTCAAATATCTTTTTGGATTGATCAAGTATCTTTTAACTCTGACTCTTTGCAGAAACAACAGTTAGAGTAGCTGACTAAGCCCCATAATTTATGATGTCATCCTTCTCATTTAGCATTCATTTAGTCTTGTTAGTGGTTCATTTGTGTTGAACAAACTGGAAACTTTTCTTTGTCTAGCATCATTTTTTTGCACGTAATTGCAAATAACTTATTTTATTTTACTAGTTCTTGCCCTCATACACTCCATGGTTTTGGCACCAAATGGATATTTGACATGACTTCATTGATTTTTTCTTCTTGGTCTAGCCCTTGGGATTACCACAGATAAGCCTGAAGAATCAAATGGTGCTGGTTCGAGGCCCAACAGGCATTTCCGTGGACAAATCAGTGGAGTTCTCATACGAAGAACTTTCCAGGGCTACTGATAACTTCAGTCTGGCTAATAAGATTGGACAAGGAGGTTTCGGAGCTGTTTACTATGCAGAGCTGAGAGGCGAGGTTTGTTTCTCTTAATATTCTCTAGTATCATAGTGGACTGTAAAAGAAAATTTTCTCAAGTTTCATGGTGTTTTTATCCTTTAGTTGGATGGAAATCTTATGGGGACTAGGACCCTTATGTAATTCTTTTAGGTTGAAGAAAGTGAAAGTTTTGATATATTATCAAATAACTAGCATGTTTTTGAGAGCTACTTCATAAAAGACATAGCTGAATACATAAAACTACTTTCCTGTGACTATAATCTACTTTGCTCTGAATTTTCTAGTCGAAGGGTATTGAACACGTAAGTTGGAAGAGAGATTTATCAAATGAGTGAAAACTAGCACAAAGTGTCAGACAATGTTTTTTCATTTGCTTAGATTAAAGATGAAAGTGTTTCCCTTTACAACATCTATTCTACTTTGCTAATTTGCATCTATTCTACTTTGCTAATATTCTCTAGTATCATAGTGGACTGTGAAACTGTGCCTTAATGCACATTAGCATCTATTCTACTTTGCTAATTTGCTAGTACTATTTATGAGCTAATGTGCGAGCATTAGCTGTAATTGTTTATTTCTTCTCCTAGAAGTCCAACCCCTATAACTCTCTCTTTGCAGAAAGCTGCAATCAAGAAGATGGATATGCAAGCATCAAAAGAATTTCTTGCTGAATTAAATGTTTTGACTCGTGTACATCATTTGAATCTGGTAATGAACTTATATTTCCAAACAATGACAATGTATGTGAATCTTGCAGAAGAATTATGAAGTAATTGATGCTTTCTCTTCACTTAGAAATTTTAATCCACATATTTGCTTAGCATATTTTTTAAAGAATCGCTGGAATTTACTAGAAGAGCTTTTGTATGTGTCTATTTTTTGATACATTTTGAAAAGAATCTCCTAGAATCCTTTTATTTCCGATATCCCAGTATAAGTTTGATTCCACATCACATCATGACAACTTTAAGTTTTTGGGACTAGTGGTTCAGACTAGGTAAACCAACAAACTCTTATCAGGTTGCAAGTATGGCCTAGTAGCTCAGAAATCAGAGGTTAAGTATGTGATCAGAGAAATTTATTTTATGTAAGTACTGGAAAGACAGCTGGACTAAGAAAAAGGATGTTATAAGATAAGTGTGTTAGTATATAAATGCGGCAATGCAATGTGTTTCGTTACTTATACTTAACTCTGATTTTGCATTTATGGAAATACTATTATGAATAAATTTAATGTTCTCTGAGAAGAATTTTTAGTTAGTTGTCCATTTAATCTAGTTGTGAGGTTATACTAGTACTACAGTACTTGTAGCCGTTGCATAATGGATCTCTAAGACGTGTGATTATCTCTAATCTTCTAGACAATAAATGCAGGTGCGCTTGATTGGTTATTGCGTTGAGGGCTCTCTTTTCCTAGTCTATGAATACATTGAGAATGGAAACTTAAGCCAACATCTACGTGGTTCAGGTTAGGCTGTGCATGATGGGGATTTAAGTGCTTCTAAGTGCTTCTGTATGCATGAGAATGGTAATAATACCGTTAAATTTTTTTTTTTCCAGGGAGGGACCCGCTACCGTGGTCTAATAGAGTGCAGATTGCCCTAGATTCAGCAAGAGGTCTTGAATACATTCATGAGCATACTGTTCCTGTTTATATCCACCGGGATATAAAATCAGCCAATATACTGATAGACAAGAATTTCCATGCCAAGGTTACTTTAGTGCCTATATTTCCACTATGAACTTTTGAAAGCTTGTTCACATTGTTGCAATGAAATTTCTCTTTTATTGCAGGTTGCAGATTTTGGATTAACTAAACTGACTGAGGTTGGAAGTACATCACTCCCCACACGTCTTGTGGGAACGTTTGGATACATGCCGCCGGAGTAAGATATTTTTTCTATGTTCTTTTAACTCTTTATCTGCTACATCTCTAGCAAATTTTTAGCCAGAACAGATTGCCTTTGTTGAAATTTGGGGGGACTAAATCTGCTGGAATGACCTATCGTAAGCTCAATGAGTGGTATTCTGATTGCCTTTTTTTTTTCCTGCCATCATCCCCTGCCCTGTAAGCCAATGGCTGAAGGGGCCTGAAGATTGTGCACTCTTTAGTGGACATATGTAATTGTAAGATAAATATCCAGAGTCGCTGATTGCTACTTTGTCAAATGTCATTAGAGGTCTTTAGTTTGCCCCTCCAGCTTCTGTCAGAGATGCAAGAGGTCTTTAGGTGCTGAGATATTCATTTATATCTGGGAATATAGAATCCTGCTGGAATAGCTAGAATGGTTCTGTTCTTCCAGCCCAATTTGTTTCCCTTGAAAGTCGGTATTTTGATATGTTTCCTATCCGATGTTGGGCTGTATGTTGATGCAATAAACTCATTCTAAGAGGGGGGAAAAAGGCAAGCTTAAGTCTGCTATAGTCTCCGCAAATATGGGTTAACTCCTAATATTTTTTGCATACAGATATGCTCAGTATGGCGAAGTTTCTCCCAAAGTAGATGTTTATGCATTTGGAGTTGTCATTTACGAATTGATCTCTGCCAAGGAAGCTGTTGTGAGGGCAGATAGTTCTGGCTCTGAATCAAGAGGCCTTGTTGGTTTGGTTAGTTTTCTTGCCATCTCTTTACTTAAATAAGCCAATGTAGCTCTTATCAAGTTTATGCTGGATTTCTATCTGGCATTGCACGAAAGCACATGAGCATATTTTTATTGTAATTTTACTTTTTACAGTTTGAGGAGGTTCTTAATCAACCCGATCCTAAAGAAGACCTTCGGAAATTGGTTGACCCTGGTCTTGGAGACAACTATCCACTTGACTCAGTGCGCAAGGTGAAATAATTTCTCAGAAGGGAAAAAAACATTATAATTTATTTCTAGATATCAGTGTAAAAAATGACTTATGGTGATTTTCTGGTGCAGATGGCCCAACTTGCCAAAGCATGCACGCATGAGAATAAAGACCTGCGTCCAAGTATGCGATCTATTGTGGTTGCGTTGATGACGCTCTCATCCTCAACTGAGGATTGGGATGTTGGATCTTTCTATGAAAATCAAGCTCTGGTCAATCTGATGTCGGGAAGGTAGAAATCTAGAAGTGCAATGTTGCATGTGTTTAGGATTAGGAAGTTTCTTTTGTTGTGAACACACCGAATATGAGATATCATAGACATTGTACATGCATATATAATTGAGCATTGTGGGAGTCTTTTGTAAATTGTATATATCACTTAATGTATCAAATGAAGAGATAAAAGTTCCTTTGAATCTTGCCCTCGAGAAGTTGGGTTTTTAGTGCAAGTGGCAAGAGCGTGGTAGGATTGTGGAGTTTTCATCTTGTTGAAAGTATGGTAGGGTTGTGAAGTTTTCATCTTGTTGAGAGTAAGAAGAAAACCATCTTATTTTTTCATATTTAAATCTGTCCATTCTCATGCGAAAACATGAATTCTATAATGAAAAAGCGTAATTCTTTGGATTAATTCCAAAAAGGGAAGCATGTTATGGTGGTAATAAAACCAAAAAGAAAAACAGAACATATGGATTTACTGGTTTTCCTTGTGAAAATGGTTTGCGTGCAAAAGAAAAATATGAAAGCCATCAGATGGTGGGAAATCTTCTACTTGTTAATTGCTGTTCTTCAGGGTTTGATTCCCTTTTCTCTTTGGGGGGTTCGAAGAAAATGTCTCTTCATCTTGAAATGCTAAGCCTCTAATAATGATTTGATTGGGACTGGGGTTGGTGATTGGTTCTCTCCAATGATAGTAGCAAACTAATCTTCAAATTATAGTTTGTTGATCTACATGGCAATTTGAAAAGGTTTATTTGCTACATCGATAATTTATGCCATAACAGACTCTTCAATTCAATTCATGCACTATTATAGAAAAGAATGAAAAATACGAAAATATGTGTATAATGTCTATTTGTTTATGCAAGTTTTTAATGTTTTCAAGATAAGTTTTGTTTTTTCAAACTAAAATGAAATGTTTTAAATAGTCAAAGTCAACTTACCAATCCTAAAGAGAGAGAAAGAAGTTGCACTTTTGATTGATTGAGTTTGGCAAGGCTGTTGGAAAGACTTTTGATGATGTGACTTTCCTATTTTAATACTCCAAAGTTGTTGAATGAGCTATCGGTGATGCTCGATGCAATCATCTAGCATGCACCTCATGCAAAAGTTGAGAGCAAAAGATGATTGATTTTCATTTCGAAATCTTTTATTTACTAGAAGAAACATGCATAATGATGGCTTTGATTTCCGTAGAAACAGTAATGTTATTCTTTGGCTCCAAGCAACATGAAACATGATGGTCATGACTTGACTTGAGAGTCTGAAAAGTATGTGATGTCATTTCTAGATTCTTCGTTTTCTTTATTCATTCATTCTATTTCTTGAGCCACAAGACTGCACTTTGATTATTTGACCGATGGCCATTCTAGATACCCTTTTTGTCTACTTTCACTGCTCAGACTCTTTCCCTGGTGACCAATGAATATAGTTCAGGGCCATTTTATGTGATTTAGCCATTTAATTTCCAACTCTGCCGTGGTCTACTAGAATTGGTCAAGCTGATGCTGGCATGGTATCCAAAACCAGACATAAATCTAAGATCCTGAATCCCAAATCCATTTGGAGAAGAAAAGAAAAATATCCCTGCTTGGCAACTTGGCAATATACAAATTCCTTCTTGTGATAATGTCATAATTCAAGGTTTGGTAACCAAAAACAATTAATGCGATTCACCTACTCCAAAAATCAAGTCTCATGCACCAAGAGGCATTATATTCGAGAAGCATGTTATCTAAGATACTACTAGTTAAAGACAAAAATGATTTTCATAACTCAAGATTGTCTTCTCCCCTCCTAGCATAAATGTGGGTCTCCATGTAATGTTTTTATTTTATTTTATATACAAGTGATATTTAAGAGAACAAATGATGTTAACCGCTTCAGCAACAAACTCCTTCTTTATGTAATGTTAATATATGCAAAACTCATTATTGTTTGAATTAGACAAAAGTAAATGTCAACTCATACGATCACACATTTGTATATGGTAGGAGAAAAAAAAATCGTGTACGTGCCGATTATATATAAATATAACTAACGTAACTAAGCACTGAAAGTTATTTTAACTTACGAGATGACCTTAAAAAACGAGATAACAACATCGATGGAGAAACATTTTTCCCTTGAAGAGAAATCACAACTATTAAGATATTGGTTGTCCTTAAGTAATCGATATCTCCTCTGTGGGAAGATTATCCATTGTAACCAAATGAGTCAAAATTCAGTTTCCTCTTCTGCCGTCCAGCAAAACCCTTTTTCTTCTTCCATCTGATTTTCACATCAATACTTTCCAAAAATCAGAAGCAAACAAGCGGCCGCATATCTTTATCACCAATAACCGACATATATTGCAAAAGCCGCCTATGATATTTCCTTGTTAGCTCCCAGCCTCCTAATCCTAGTATTATTATATTCCAAATCTAATTGCCAAATTTTGTTAAGTAATTCCAAATTATATCACATAAACAAAGGCGTGCCGACCATTTATGTATATAAACCAAGTGCTTTGCAGCAAATCTCCACGCTTCATAATCTAATCTATATATATATCTCCTCTCATGACCTGTTGTTCATGCCAACCATGGGAGCACAAGCAGAAGAATATCAAACACTTCATATGAACGAAGTCTTGTCTTCAGAGGCTGAAAAGTCAACGACGTTGACTGATGAGGAGGCTCAGCCAAATCTTGAAGAAGTGGAGAAGATCATAGGCTATAGCTTCAACAACAAGGTTTTGTTAAAAGAAGCTTTTACACATTCTTCTTTTGTGTCCACAGAGTGCTCTGCCTCTTCTTATGAGCGTTTGGAGTATGTTGGGGACGCTGTGCTCAATTTGTTGTTCAGCAGAGAACAATACAATTTGTACCCGGGCTTGCCACCGGGCAGGTTGACCCGGCTCCGGGCGGCCAATGTCGATACCGAGAAGCTTGCACGTGTGGCTATCAAACATGGGTTGCACCGCTACCTGCGGCACAAGAAACCCTTGCTTGAAGAACAAGTAAGTGATGATAGGGCAGTAAAAGCTTAAAACTCTCGGATCCTATATTTTCTATTGGACATGGATTTTGATGATAATCAATGTCAATTTTGATAACTGCTAATGGTGCTTTTGTAGGTATCAACAAGGAAAGTTGAATTAGATAACATGTAGTTATCGAAAATATTCGTTTGGAATTTTGTTTAGTCAATTTAATTGCCGTGATTAGTATATTAATATCTTCAACGATTAGGTTTCTTGTCTTAATCTGCATTATTGGCTTATACGGCATGACTTTAAGGCATGGGAGTCTCAAAAAACCACAAGTCACAATCTTATATGTCGTTATCTATTTTTTGGGTTCTAGAATTTGCTAGATACTTTGAAATTTTGTGCTTGTTAATTTGATGGCTATTGCCAACCCTGCACGTTGTTTGATGTGAACCTAATTGTTTTCTTTCAAAGGAACAAAACTTCAAAATTTTGGATTTGTTATCATCAACAGTTGTGTTGAAAATTTGCAGATTCGAGAATTCACCCGAGCGATTTCGCATTATCCACTGCATTCCAATGGTCTCGTAGATGCTCCAAAGAACCTTGCAGACATTGTTGAATCAACAATAGGAGCAGTTTTCATGGACTGTAACTCAATTGACACTGTGTGGGAGGTCTGCATTCTCTTGTCCTCATATTTGTTTCATATGTTTGTTGTTAAACCATTCTCACTAGAATGTCTGTCTTTTTCAAAAAACTAGGCGTTTAAGGATTTGTTGGAGCCGATAATAAATCCGGGGACGATAAAGACGCATCCTGTTACACAGCTTTATGAAATATGCCAAAAGAACAATCTAAAACTTCGGTTTGTAGATTTGTGGGAGAAAAGCCAGACGGTTGAGGTTTTCATAAACAATGAGATTGTTGGAAGAGGTACTTATGGTCTTAGAAAGGAAGTTGCACATAACAGAGCAGCAAAAGATGCAGTGGACAACATTTGGAAAGTTTTAGGTGAGGAAAAAGAAAATGCCCAAGACCAAGACCAAGAGGCAAATTGTCAATCTGAGGAACTACCTGAAATGAAAAATCTTAATGTATAGCCTCTAACTGTCATGGACTGGATTAAATTATGGGACTGTCTTGGATTGGTTTGGATTGGACTAAGTTGGATTAAGTCCTAACCTACATTTGGTACTCGCGACAGAATAAGAAGTTGGATTATAAAAATAATGAAGGCCTATGTTTGGTTGTGTGGACTAAAAAATAAATATTGTAATATTTAAATTTAATTAAGGATTGTGATATTTTTTTAAAGGCTTTCTGATATCTTTTTTAGAATAATAATATGTAAGTTATTTTCAAGTGTATTTTTGTTTATTTATGTTTAAAAAAAATAATTGAAACAATAATAAAATTCTATTAAAAAAAACTAGATAATAACATCATAGTAGATATAAACAATTAATAAATAAAATTTAAGCTAAAATAATAAAATATTTGAGAAAACCACAATTATCTTCTCTTCTTCCTCTCCCCGTCACCTCACCACCTACTATCCTCCTCAAACCCATTTGCCTACCTCCCCAAACCACATCTCATGCCATGCTTTCCACAAACACAACCATGCCTCTTCTCCTCTCTATCATCCCACTTTGCCCCTATTTAAGGCCATCATCATCAGATTCTGACCCACATCAACAAAACGAACAAGATGGGGATGATTATGATGATGAAGGGGTCCTATTGGATTGCTCACAGTCAGTTGTGCAGGGGAGGTGGAGACGTCAAGTTTCTGGGTTATGCAGTGGGTTGGGTGGTGATGGGTGTTTAATTGGGTATGGTTTTTGTTGTCGATACGGTTTACTGAAAACATAAATCCAGAAAATCCAGTTCCATGTGAAGAAGAAGAAGAAATTGGTGTAGTTCGGACTCATGTGTTCTATTTAGCGAGTTCGCTATTTTGCGAATCACTTTTCAACTTCGTTATATTAAAGTAGCGGAGTGAATGGTTTTTTTAACCATTGGACTATATAATCTCATTTAAGATAGTCCTCCCTCTTACCAAATATGCGTTTATAGTGTTATTTAAGCCACTCTAATCCTGTGAGGCGTACCAAACACAACCTAAATTCTTATAGGCTTGATTGTTATCGGAGTTGTTGGATTTTGAGATATCTTGATGTGATCTGTGAGATCAGTCTCAAGCTAGAAATTCCAGAAATGTGATATGGGAATAAACTTGTTCTCTCTAGCTTCTTGAGCACACTTGCTATATTATCTTGGAATGCTAAATATGAGAAGTTAAGAATGATTATATCACTTAGCGAAAACCAGGAGCGCCACACATATATGGCTTCATCTAACCCTTACAAAATAAAGTAGAATTAATACAACCAAAAACATGACAAGTTTATGTCTAATAGGTTTTGTCCAAAATGTTTCAAGACCTATTAGACATAAACTTAACTACACTACTAGAACAAGAGCATTAGTCATAATTTTGATACAGATAGCTGTTCTTATGTTTATATCAGCTTCAAAAAGTTTGAACCTAACAACAATATTGGGGTCCAAATGCTTGTCTGTGCCTTTTGTTGCAGCTTAATTTAGCTGAGAATCCTTTATAAATTATAATGGCCTTGTTCGACAGAAAGGAAGATCCACTTCATGGTTGAACTAAAAACAACACCCAAATGGTTCAAAAGTATATTCAAAACGCAAAAACAACTCCCACATCGGAAATATACAAAAGAGAGACTCTCTTTTAATAGCCTCGTTCAGTGAACTAACCCCACGACCTTACTTGGACAGGATCTGTTCTATAGGTTGTACATCTTTAAACTTGATTTGTAAGGAGACAGGAACCAAAGTCTGGTGGATGAACCATGACCGCTGTGTGATCGGAGCGTGATTAGCAGCTTCGTGGTCTTTGATCATTGGGGCAGTAGAGGATCGTTGATCGTTCACAGTAGCCGATCAAGCTGGCTGGGATGGTCTCACGGTTGTCTGACAGACCTTCCCCAGAATTCTCTTTTTTATTATTTATTTATCATTTTTACTTCTTATTATATTACCAAGTTATTGGGCTTGGCTCTTAAAAAGATAAATCTATTTGGGCTTCTATTTTCCAGGCGCTAGATAAATGAAGCCTTATTGAACCCAAAAAAGAAAAAGATATATGCCTTTAAGCTTTTTTTGCATTGAGGCAATACTACCTCTTCTCTTACTACTATACCCATAAAATTTTGTTTGAAATTGTTGTTCTGGTTGGTAAAGAGATTTCAAAATCATCATCTTCTATTTTTCTTACAAGTAAGAAATAGTCTTAGCCTCTCAAATTCTTTCATCGTTAGTAAAATATGGAAGGAGAAAGGTATGAACAAAATACGTACGTGTTTAATTCGGCAAAATTTTGGCAAGTTACAATTGAAAAGTTAGGTCAATTATGCGAAATTTTTGTGTATAATAAGTGGATTTTTTTTTGTGTATTATTGAAAATTTTGTAAAAAAAAAAAAGTATTAAACATGAAAATTACGTATGTATGTGCACAATACGTGTATTGTATGTTTGCTTTAAAATATATATATATTTTACCTAGTCTTTAAGATGTGTATGGAAAACGGAAGTATTATTGGAAAGTACGTATGTACGCATATAATACGAGTATTAAACGGGAAAATGCTAAATTCTTTATACGGATAATAACTCTGAAAAGGTAAAAAATCAAAAGGGACAATGGAGACTCTGGATAATGGATAATACTCTAAACTACTCTTATTAATAAACGGAAAAAATTATTTATAAAAAAGTATCCTAATGCAGCTATACTCTTCATTTTAAAAAAATTAATAAATAAATAAAAACCCCAATATGGCGCGCGGCTTTACTATTTATTTATGAAAAAAATCCGCATATGGCTTAGGGAGCCCTTTTGTCCTTTTTATATTTTTAATACAGTATAGCCGCGCGGCTATACTGTTTAATTTTTAAAAAGAGACCCCAGTACAGCCGCGCGGCTATACACTTTAAATATATTATGTTTAAAAAGTATAGCCGTGCGGCCATACTATTTATACTATTTATTACAAACATATTAATAAAGACCGTAGTATAGCTAATAAAAAGCACCATTGCTCAACCGCCAGGAGAAGAAACAAGCTTCGAATTGTCTCATTAATCCAAGAGCTCTTGAAAGGAAAAAAAAACCCTACGCTTGCAACAAAAAAGAGCGCTTGGGGTTCTTCTCCCAAATGCAGCCTCCTTTGTATTCGTAAATCTGCAGCCTCCTTTGAATTATCAGTTCCATTATAAGCTTATGTTAATAAGTAAAGTTTTGATCTCATTCACTCTATGAATGACAGCCAACTCCAAAAACACTCAAATTCCAAGTCGTTTTCTCACCTGAGTTGTTTGAGCCTCTACCAAGTTCTCTTCGTCTCCATGCCATCATATCTTGATTCCTCACCAACATATAAATTGAAAACCTTAGAATCAGTCGATTTGTCACCAAAATCAGAAAATCCTAAATCGTTGTCTATTTTAGTGAAAAAGTTCGAAACCCTAATTCTCATGAACCTTAAACGTGTGCAGACAACGCCAAGGAGATTGGAGGTTGTTCTTTGTCGCGAGTGTTTGTATTTTTTAAAGGTTGACAGTAATTATATTTTTTTTAATATTTAATATTTTTAAATTAATAAAACTTACGGAATTGAAATATTTGACTTGGTTTGCTAATAGTTGCAAATTCACCGACTAAAATCAGAAAATTGAAATTTTGGTGACCAAAATTAAATTCAATTCTAACTCCAAGTGATCAAAAATATAATTACCCATAATCACAACTAACCATAAGCTCAAACAAAACCCACAAACCCAACATAACAAAAATCTTAAAATAACCCATTAATCTAAATGAACCCTACCATCACCTCTTAAAAAAGCATAAAAGAAAGAAAAGAACATAGAGCAATTGAAATTGGTTTGGGGTTTTTATATATAAATATAATATTATTTGGGCTTGGTGGCCCATGAAGTAGTCAAATGGCCTTCCTAAAGGAAGGGCCCAGATCCTTCTGGAATAAATCCATGTGAAAGAAAATTCGTGGAACCAACAAAATACACAATTCCAACATAAGAGGAAAACCAAGTTCTTTTCCTATTCTGTGTTTTCTCCTTAACCAACACGAACTCGGACTCTGATTGTTTGAGAACAAAAACCTTCAGAATACGAGCAAAGCCACACAAACCAGAAAAGCAAAGAGAGAGAGAGATGGATTTTGAGCTGAGGAGAGCGAGAGAGAAGCTGGATAAGGAGCAGAAGGAGAGGAAAGAGACGGCGAGGAAGAAATTGGACAGGGAGAGAAAGGGTAAAGAAGAAGCTAAGAAGCAAAGAGAAGCCATTGATGCTGAGAGATCCAGACGCCTCTTCGATGCCGCCCAAGCCCAGCTTAAGGTTCGCTTCTAAAACCCCATTAATCTTCCGATCACTTTGATTGTTGAAATTGGTATTTGCTTGATTTTAAGCTTGTTTTATATGTTTGATTGTTTCAATGATTGGAAAGAGTATTTGAGATTGCTCAGTTCTTTGAAAGTTGATGACTTTATTCATAGAAAACTGCGTAGCTCTTTGAAAGTTTATGACTTTATTCATAGAAAGTCCTTTTTTTTCTTCATTAATCTGGAAACTTTCAAACATATAATGCCTTGGAATTGATAGCTGTGCTTACAATGTGCCTGGGAAAATCACAATGATTATTGATTTATTCCTAGGTATGGCCTAAACTTACCCAAAAATAGGTATCGCATAGTAAATTTCTATATTAGTCTCCATATCGATATTGACATGCTCCCCTTAATCTATACTTTCATGAAAAATATAAAAAAAAACCTTGCCTTATCTTGGTAATTTGGGCTTGCCCACATTTGGGACTTAATGTGATATGCAATCAATTTAAGGAGAAGTTCCTGTTCTTTCAGTTGATTAGTTGCAAGAAATGCCTATTTCCTAACGCCTATTTCCTCAGGTTGATCAACAAATGCAAGAAAGTCTACTGGTCGGACGAGGAATCATGTTTTACCGTGTATTGGAAGCAGTACCTTTTCAGGGTAGTGGAGATAAGGTCAAGCTACCATCTTCCTGCTTCAATGAATTGCAAGAACAAGGTGCTTTTGATCAGGGACCTTTATACTTTAAATTGTCGTCCATTCATCAAGAGGCTTCTTCAGAAATGATTGATGCTGATAAGGAGAAGGGTAGGAGCACCCATTCTGGTGTTTTGGAGTTCACTGCAGAGGAAGGTTTTGTTGGCCTCCCCCCTCATGTATGGCAGAATTTATTTCCAGCAGAGACACCAAGTGTTCCTCTGATAGAAGTTCGCTATGTCTGGCTGTCTAAAGGGACTTATGCAAAACTTCAACCTCTTAGGGCAGGTTTTTCAGACTTGCCCAATCATAAGGCCATCCTTGAAACAAGCCTTCGTCAGCATGCAACCCTTTCTGAAGATGATATATTTATAGTCAACTATGGGGAGCTGGTATATAAGTTACAGGTCCTTGAATTAAAACCCTCCTCAAGTGTATCTGTTCTAGAAACAGATATTGAAGTTGACATAGTTGGCGCTGATACAGCTTCAGAAAAGACTCATGAGAATGTCCTAAAACCACTTACATTTGGAACATCAGAATCTGGAATGGTTGATGAAGGGAACTACACGTATTACAAGTTCTCAATAGATAATATTACTTGGGAGAAAATTGCTTCGGTAGATGCGAAAGTTGAGGTGAGAATTGATGCAGAGCCAGATTCCGGGGATACTGATATTTATATTTCCAAGCATCCTCTCATATTCCCAACAAGGCACCAGCATGAATGGTCATCTCATGACATTGGTTCAAAGGTATTGATCCTTAGCTCTAAAGATAAGAGCTTGGAAGCAGGAACTTATAGTGTTGGTATTTTTGGTTTTAAGGGAACAACTAAGTACCAAGTATCTGTGAATGTTCAAGATGACAGTAATCGGAAGGTAGGTCAGCAGGCTGTGTCTTCCTCATCATCAATGGAGATGGATACTGTAGAGTGTAAGAATTGTAAGCGTTATATACCTAGTCGGACTATAGGACTTCATGAAGCCTATTGTAGCAGGCATAATGTTGTTTGTCAGCACGCTGGTTGTGGAGTTGTTCTGAGGGTTGAGGAGGCCAAGAATCATGTGCATTGTCAGAAATGTGCGCAAGCTTTTCACCAGGGAGAAATAGAAAAGCACATGAAAGTTTTCCATGAGCCGCTTCACTGCCCCTGTGGAATTGTGCTTGAAAAGGAAGAGATGGTAAGCTTTAATTTTCTGCCCCTTTCCTTTTTGCATCATTACATTTTCATTTCATTGGTAAAATTTTAAATCGAATCATTAGTCTATGAACTTGAAAAGGCTGAAATATTCTCTCCATGTTTGCAGGTGCAACACCAAGCCTCAGTTTGCCCCCTGCGCCTTATTGCGTGTCGGTTCTGTGGGGACATGGTTCATGCAGGAAGTTCTGCTTTAGATGTTCGGGACAGATTGAGAGGATTGTCTGAGCACGAGAGTGCATGTGGGTCGAGAACTGCCCCGTGTGATTCATGTGGGCGTTCTGTCATGTTGAAGGACATGGACATCCACCGGGTTGCTGTGCATCAGAAGAATTAAAGCCAGGCATGAGTTCCCAGTTTCCCTGCATTGTCAAAGCCTGCTTGTGTGTTTGAATTGTGTCCTTGTAAAATATAATTGCTGCTGTGTATTGACCTGAGATAAAAAGGAATAAAAGGAAGGAGAGCCAAAAGATCTGATTGTATTATGTATATGATTATTCAACTGTATCTTTTGTGCATGTGAAAATGGATCTATGTTCTCCAAATGATATATTGCATTCATAAATCAAGCTCGGCTATCAGCCATAAAGGCCAGTAGAATGAAGCAAAGAATTGAGAAAAAAAGAAAAAGAACGAATATTTAATGAGAAAGATGTCTGCCATTCACCGTGAGTGGATCATTTGCGTTAATAAAGGTTGTGAATCGTGTGTTTTTTCTTTTGGGGTTCTTTAACCTCCTTTCCTCATCAAAAAAAGGTTGTGAATCGTGATATGTTGGCTAATGTGACAATGCTGTTAACTTTACATTAACGTGACCCCAATATGTGCTCAAGTACAAGTCAACAACATCCATACCATATTACCGTCACACTAAAAAATTTCTTCATTTTTTGCGCAACTAGTATTAAACACGTTGGAATGCGGAAGTTGACAATGCAAAATGAATGTCACTAGCAATACAACTTTACAATTCAAGTTCAAACTTCAAAGTCCTTAAAGTAGGGGAGTGCCAAGCTTTCCACCGACCTAGAGCTCCCACCTTCTCAATGTGAGTTGTATTTGAGTGCAGTGCTACTACTCTCTACTGCCATTGTGTGAATGATTGATTATATCGTCAAATAGCAAACCTCAATTCAAATGTTTCAGCAATATTGTATTCATTTATCATGCTCTCATGATAAATATGACACAAAACACCAGTTGTAATGACCTCACGCATTCACGACTGTTACTAGCTTAGCTCTAGCCTTGAAATAGTAACATATCCTTGGAAGAGCCATGAAAAGAAAGAAATACCTTAAAACAAAGAATCTACCACTCCCATAATTTTCTTCCTTCTTTTCTTCTTACTCTTGGACACTGTTTTCTTCTTCTTTCTTTTTCATGCTGCCGGTAAACCTAGCAAGAGCAAATAAGTCCAATATTAGTGCTTCGCATTAGAACTCAGATCCCATTCATGGCCCACGTGTCCACATCCCAACGGCCAAAAAGCACAGAAAAAAGTAGCCGTTTTAAATATGCAGACGAGGGCCCCGCCTTTTCGGCTGCCAACATAAAGAGACACTCAATTCACCTTCCCTAATGACGACAACCAAAATCCCATTGGCCCCAGCGATTACAAAAAAACTCTCCTTCTCTTTTCCCTTTCACAAACAGATTCAACTTTTAATTTCCTCATTAATGGCGAAATGACATATTTTAAATATCCATTAAATCGAAATTAAATTCCGGAACTGAAAAAAAAACCATAACCGAAGCGACTGTTAGTAACATCGTCATCACTATCGTTGCCTTCGTTCGATTCGTTTCCCTATCCGACTGACAGTGACTCACGCCTTTTAACCAACATTTTCCACCGCTTTCTCTACACAGCAGGCGCATTTTAGCACCAGTTCTTCACCGTCCTGCGACTTTCAAGGCCCCTGCTTTGTCTGGAGAGCCTTTTTATTTATTGCTTTCCGTGCTTTCCGGTTGAACTCAGACGCTGTGTTTTGGACTTGATGAGGACTTGAGGTTGTTGTGTTTGGCTTGTCAAGGAGAGAAGGAGTGAGTTCAGTTCGTCCGGCGTAATAGAGGTAAGACTGCTTGTGCTTCTGAATCTTAAAGCTTAATGCGTGTTTGGTTGCCGAGAAAGTTCGGAGGGGATGGATCCAATACGTACAGACTTCAAAAGATTGTGACTTTTTTTTTACTTGATTTGGTTTTCTGTAAGTGTAAAATCTTTGAATTTTGTTGTTTGTTTGTTTACCGAGAAATGAAATAGCGGGGAACAGAACGAGAAAATGCACTCTTCCGTTTATGATTTTCTGACGGATATCTAAGTTTTGGATCGTTCACTTGATCAATTATCACTCTATTTTTCAGTCCGATCTCTGTTTTTTTATGACAAATTTGTGTTCTTTTTTCTAAGTCCCAATGCAAAGGAATTGAAAGTTATTCAACCGAATCTGCTGATTGTTGTTTTATTTGATGTCTTCGTTTTAATGCTGCAATATTGTTTACAAAATTATCACTTTTAGTATCTAAGATATTGGAATTTTTTTAGAAACTTAATTCTGCGTTTTTATTTTGAGATGATGCGAAAAAGCTTGCTTTGAAAGGCATGCACTACAGAGATCACCTTTGCTTCTGGTTGCTTTATCGGGTCAAGTTCAGATCAGTTCCCTTGTTTAGGCCTATTTACATGGAACCCCATGTCTTCTTGTTCTTTCGGTGGCATGTATTTTAATTTATATTTTTAAATTTCATTTGTGCTAACCATAATATTTATAAAATTACCATCTTGCCTTTTTTATATACCTTAAAACCACAAGGTTTCCATACAAATAAAAATAGAGGCCTAACCACAAAGGGGTGTCCTTCCCTTATTTGTTTTGAGGGACTGGTATTCTCATAAAGGAGACATTCTTTTTCAGTGAACCAATGACGTCCAAAGATTAGTCCGAGTTTTTAATTTAGACCCTTCTTTCCTTTTACTCTGCAATAGAGGATTTTGCTGACTCCAACGCTCTCTTCTTTTCTTTTCTCTCAGTATTATTAGAACGATGCTGTGTGCAAACCAGTATCCCTATGTCTCTCTCTATTTTATCTTATTTAATTGAGAATATTAAAGCTCACCCTTTTTTTTTCTCCGTATTACAGAAGGATCATTCACGTATATTTCTTTGAAGTGAGATATGGCTACACTGAATGATATAGCAGTTGCAGCAGCTATCAATATTCTCACTGCATGTGCTTTCTTTGTGGCATTTGCCATACTTCGTATTCAACCCGTCAATGATAGGGTCTACTTTCCGAAATGGTATATTAAAGGGTTAAGGAGCAGTCCATCGAGTGGAGGAGCACTTGTAAGCAAGTTTGTGAATCTGGACTTCAGGTCATATGTCAAATTCCTGAATTGGATGCCTGCTGCATTACAAATGCCAGAACCTGAGCTAATTGACCATGCAGGGTTGGACTCTGCTGCTTACTTGAGAATTTACTTGATAGGGTATGCTTTGGTAGATCATCTTTTGCTTCAGTTCATTAGCAGCTATATTTACTTGAAGGGTTGGTCTCTTAATTACAGTTTTCTTTTTCTTTTCTTTTTTAATGCAATTATACTTTGATGAGAATGAAGATGCAGGTATATAAGAATGTCTTTATGTAAAAATTATATTCTGTAACTAATTAGCAGCTATATGCATGATGTGTGTGCAACTTCCAATAATTTGAAGGACTTGAATACAAAGTATACTATACTACAGACAGGTTAAGGTTGTTCAGATCTCTAAATGGAGAACTCATATGATATCAATATTAAATTTTGAAACTGATAGTTGTTTTACATTTTTCTAATTACCATGTCCCGTTATATTCTAAATCAGTACAGATAATTTGAATAGCATATGGCAAGTGTTTCAAGTATCTTTTTAACCCATATCTGTCTTTGCATAAATTTTTTTCTGCATTGGCCGAATATATCTCTTCTTTCTGGCTCTGATTTTCAATGTTTGTCTTGTTTGACTGATTGTGAGATTTTGGCCCATTAAAGTGCAGGCTAAAAATATTTGTTCCCATCGCATTCGTAGCATTTGCAGTCATGGTCCCGGTCAATTGGACCAATAGCACCCTAAAGAATTCAAATGTAGTTTTCAGCAACATAGATGAGCTCTCTATTTCAAACGTTCCTATTGGATCAAGAAGGTATGCAATACATTCTTCACTAATCTCTAATATTGCACAACTTTTTATTTATTTATAAGTTTTGCTATTTTTTCCTCAAGTGTGCTCAGGAAGTGTATGTGTGTGTTCAACTTTTAGTTATGAACTTCTTAGTTTGTCTACAATTGAGAAGAATTAGCTTTTAAACTAATATGAAAATATTAATGTGAACCTGCCTAGTTTCTGCCAATCAAAATAAGATAAAAATAATTAAGCCCAAAGGAATTATTGTTTTTCCCCTGAATTTCAGAAATGGATTATACAAAGAAGCCCTGTCAAATAATTATTAAAATATTAATATGTGTACATTTTCATGAATTGAGTATGAAAATCCAACTTCAGATGATTATTTACATTTGATGCAGACTTGGGACTCAGTTAGATGTTACTGTGCATGGAAACTTGTTTAAAATCCAAGGATTTTACCTTCTGATGATCATTTAACTTTTGATGCAGATTTTGGACTCATATAGTAATGGCTTATGCTTTTACATTGTGGACATGCTATGTATTGAAAAGGGAGTATGAGAAGGTTGCATCAATGAGGTTGCATTTTCTTGCATCAGACCATAGGCGCCCTGATCAGTTCACAGTAAGATCAACTTGATGTATTCTTAAGCTTATATGATAAATAAATTGACAGTGAAGCGTAATATTGAGGACCTACTAGGGCAGGCTGGGGTCAAGGGGTTAAATTTATATCGTTAAATTGAACTTTTACTCAGTCTTATCACCTAAGTTTCTACTTGCACTTAATTTCTTTATGCTGTTTCAAGACATAAATTATAAGTTGATATTACCAGGAGTTAAGTGTTTGGTATATTTGCATACAAAAGTCTTGTTTTCCCTTTTTACTCATCAATTCAGACCAATATTTTCTCTGTATTTGTACAGACTAGGATCTTTACTTTTGTCTACACATGTCATCACTACATGATATATATCCTTACTGCAATGTACTATCCAGTTAGCCTATTTTGAGTGGGAATTCTATCAAATTGGTGTGCTTTAAACATTTTTTTTTTTAACTTTTCTTGATCTTAAATGTTGTGAAATATATAAATTTGGTAGGTACTGGTTAGAAACGTGCCACCAGATCCTGATGAAACAGTTAGTCAGCTTGTGGAACATTTTTTTCTGGTCAACCATCCAGACCACTATCTCACTCATCAGGTTTGATCCTACATCCATAAATACTGTACTTACATTACACTAGCCACTTACACAACCTGCTCCATGTTTCTGGTTTTGTTTTTGACTTCTTGCTGAAGTATTTGCGTGCAGGTTGTTTACAATGCAAACGAACTTTCTAAATTAGTCAATGAGAAGAAGAAGTTACAGAATTGGCTTGACTACTATCAACTAAAATTGTCTAGAAATCCATCCAAAAGACCATCTAAGAAGGTAATGCATTCTTCTTTTTCTTTCCTTTCCTTTTCTTTTCATCATGCTATTTCTCATATCTATTAACAATGTCTTGTGAGCAGACTGGATTTCTTGGTCTTTGGGGTAATCGGGTGGATGCTATTGATTTCTATACATCTGAGATTGAGAGGCTATTAAAAGAAGTAAGTAGCACTTAACTATTTTGAAAATGATTCCACCTCACTTGCTCTATGTTGCCTCTATCTGATACTGAAGACAAGGAAAGCTCTGGAGTGAGCTCAACTCCTGATTTGCTACTTATTGTTCTTTCTGTCATTGTGCATACTTCGGTTATTCCTTTGGTCTTCGGAGGCTTTTTTATTAGATTTTAGATTGTATTTTTGTTTCTCTAGCATATTCCCTTGTACTTTAAAGCCATTTCTTTAATCGATCAATTATTTTAAAAACCATTTTATTGCACAAATATCAGACTAGAGAGGCTTTTCAGCTCACATAGTGCTTGCTCCTAGCATTTTAAGTGGAATGCTGGGGTTGAATTGTGAATTTACTGATGCATGTGATTACTCACGTTCTTTCTTTTTCAAATTTACTTTTGACAGATATCTTCAGAGAGAGACAAGATTACAAGCAACCCTAAATCTATCATGCCAGCAGCATTTGTTTCCTTCAGAACTCGATGGAATGCTGCTGTTTGTGCACAAACTCAACAATCTAGAAACCCAACTACATGGTTGACTGAGTGGGCTCCGGAACCCCGTGATATTTGTTGGGATAACCTGGCAATCCCCTATGTTTCATTGACAATCAGGAGGCTTGTAGTTGCCGTTGCTTTCTTCTTCCTCACCTTCTTTTTTATGATACCCATTGCATTTGTACAATCTCTTGCAAACATTGAGGGTATTGAGAAAGCAGTGCCCTTCCTAAAGCCTGTTATTGAAGTGTAAGTATTTTCTTTTTATATACGTTCATTTGAATGTTCTGGGCTGGATGCTCAACACTTAATTACTTTTCCTACCATCAGCATGCACTAACAGGATCCTGTTTGTCATGCAGGAAATTTATAAAATCATTTATCCAAGGTTTCCTACCTGGAATTGCTTTGAAGATTTTTCTCATATTCCTTCCTACTATTTTGATGATAATGTCCAAATTTGAAGGATTTAATAGCATATCAGCTCTAGAGAGGAGATCGGCTTCTAGATATTATATTTTCCAATTTGTCAATGTATTTCTTGGGAGCATAATCACTGGAACTGCGTTTCAACAACTAGATAAATTCATCCACCAATCTGCTAATGAGTATGTTCTTGTATCTGCACCTTTACTTATTTTAGTTTGATGTACTACGAGGGATACTTACTTATAATATAAGAAAGCTTTTTTTTCTTTTCATACATATACAAAGTCCTATAAGAAGCTATACAATTTTTGACATATTGATCCAGCTTATTGGGTCTACAATGAATAAAAGCTTCATCTGCTCTGTATCCGATGTTGAGATTGCTGCTTTGATACAAAAAGTTCTGATATATGATTAATTGGCTATTTGTGCAGGATCCCAAAGACAATTGGTGTTTCAATTCCAATGAAGGCAACTTTCTTTATAACTTATATAATGGTCGATGGGTGGGCCGGAGTTGCTGGGGAGATTCTAAGGTTGAAACCTTTGATTATTTATCACTTGAAAAATTTCTTCTTGGTGAAGACTGAAAAGGATAGGGAAGACGCCATGGATCCAGGAACCCTTGGTTTCAACACCGGTGAACCTCAAATACAACTCTATTTCTTACTTGGCCTTGTTTATGCTGTGGTGTCGCCAATCCTACTTCCATTCATAATAGTATTCTTTGGCCTGGCATATGTTGTTTATCGTCATCAGGTAAGTTGTACATTTTTCTAACAGAAGGTTTTGTTATTTGTTGGTCAAATAATAAGAATTCACTTATGCAATCCCTTAGTACTTCTGCTAAATTCTAATGAAGTTGTTTTCCAATATGTCTAGATTATAAATGTCTATAATCAAGAGTATGAAAGCGCTGCAGCATTCTGGCCTGATGTCCATGGGCGCATCATAACGGCACTTATCGTCTCACAACTGCTACTGATGGGGTTGTTAAGCACTAAAGAAGCTGCTCAGTCAACGCCACTGCTTATCACACTCCCAGTGTTGACCATATGGTTCCATAGATTTTGCAAAGGCTGTTACGAACCTGCTTTCATCAGATATCCATTACAGGTGTGTTATGATGAATTCGTTTAATTCAGTTTTCTTTTAAGGCATTTGAGTTTGTATTATGCTGATGCTGATGTTTTTCTATGGTGAATTGCAGGAAGCAATGATGAAAGATACATTAGAACGTGCAAAAGAGCCAAATCTGAACTTGAAAGGCTTCCTTCAAAATGCATACATCCACCCAGTTTTCAAGGGTGAAGATGACAGTGAGAATGAAGCAGCCGCCGAAGAATGCGAGAAGGAGCCCACAGTCGTGCCAACGAAACGCCAGTCTCGAAGGAATACACCATTGCCCAGCAAATATAGTGGTTCTTCATCATCATCCCTACCCGATGACACTCAGAAGATGCTCCAGCCTTAAGAGTCTGTATTACTCTTTGTTTTCTGTACATTTTTGGCTTAGGAGGATGACATTTCTGAAGTTCAAGGGCATTGTAAATGGAAAAAGGAATTGTAGAGAGAGAGAAAGTGCTATAAGATGTTTCACTGTGAGCAAAACAAATAGGGGTATATGATTCTTGGAAGATTTTGTAGTTGCTGCAATTAGGAGATTTGTTTTCTTCTTCTTATTATAGGAGAACAATTTCTTAATAGGGTCTTGTACTTTCACACTTGTCCTGTTGCATGGTGAGTAGAATTTCTTGGTCATGCAAATAACTTTGCTTCTTCTTTAGAGAAACCCAAATTCCAAAATTCTTTATTTCTTGCTTCTTACCAAATCCACCGCATTTTGAGCCCAATTTTTTTTTTTTTTCAAAAAACAAAAACAATGCTAGGCACATTTGTATATCACTTTGTGTTTGAAATTCTATAACAAGGATGTCATGTATAGATATGGAGTTCTCTATTAGAGAGGTGGTATACAAATATGATAAGACAAGATGGCATAGGCCATGTTGACCCAAAAAAAAAAAAAAAAAGATGGCATAGGCCATAATTAATTGCCCTGACCCATGGGCGCCCTACTCTTTTCTCAATTGGGCGGTGCATTTTTTAATATTTTAAGGAAGGAAAAATCAAAACAGACAATCCATTCCAACTCATCTATGATTGGTGTGTTGAATTCAGCTGGTGGGGCCAAGCGACTCATACTCCTCCTCTTCCCTCTTTGCTTTCCTGGTTCTACAGTATTTCAGTCTAAAGAGAACAGCAATTAATTAATTGGAAGTGAAAAACGGACGAGGCGATGACGGCCGCGGATGCGACGACGTCGTCTTCACCGTCGACGACTGCAATGATCCCGTCGAACCTCCCTCTCATCTCTGCGTTCCTCGCCTGCGCTCTCGCTCAGTTCCTCAAGCTCTTCACCTCCTGGTCCGTACAGTTTCTCATTCCTCCAATTTCAATTTTTTCCGCAGCTGAACTTTTCAATTTGAAAAATAAATTTGGAAATTTTAGAGTCATGAGGGCGTGAAAATTGAGTGTTTTGGGTTGCTGCTCTCAGGTACAAAGAAAGGAAATGGGATTCGAAGCGAATGCTCGATTCCGGCGGAATGCCGTCGTCTCATTCGGCCACGGTGACGGCTCTGGCGGTCGCCATTGGCCTTCAAGATGGCGCCGGAGGACCCGCTTTCGCCATTGCTCTGGTCTTAGCCTGCATTGTATGTAGAAAAGTTTTACTTTTTTTTTTTTTCCTTCATATCATGTTTAGTCAAAACGATACCGTATATTTACATTTTTGAGTATTTTCCAGGTGATGTATGATGCCTCCGGAGTGAGACTTCATGCTGGTCGTCAAGCCGAGGTAACATCTCCATGCATGAACGTAGATGCTTAAAATTATGAGCTTGTTTTATATAGAAATGGGAATCTGTTTTTATGTACATGTTATGTTGTTAGACTTTCAATTTTATATGATCTAGTTTGAAATTTGACAACATATTGGGTGTTTGGTAAGAGAAGATTCTCATGTGCTCTTTTTGATATGATTAATTTATCACATTGATGGGTGTTGTAGTTGCTGAACCAAATTGTCTACGAGCTTCCTCCGGAGCATCCTTTGTCCAGTGTTAGACCTCTGCGCGATTCACTTGGACATACTCCCTTGCAGGTTTGTTGCACTACTCTTGCTTGCTGCACATCACTTGAGAACATCGGAAAATAAGCTCACCATGTTATTAGAAAATTATGTTGTCTTAATATTCATGTTTTGATTTTAAGCTCATTGTGGTTGCCGTGAAGCAGGGCAATTAGTAATCCCATTCTCCAGACGGTCCTCAGCTAATTAAACTAGAAAAGGAAATTTTCTTTGTCCCCATAATTCATTTCCTAGCCAGAGTAGTAAATCGTGTGAACGTGTTCATTAACCAGTGACATTTTGTTGCAAAGTAGGTGGCTGGTGATGCTTCTTGTTTGCTTGTATAGTTAGCAAATGCTATACTCTTACTCTGTCATGTTGGCTCCACTGGACAAAGCTAGAATGTTATTCATCGACCATTGTTATTATGGATCGACCACTTAATTGTTATCATCATGAAGTAATTACAAGGTTTAGCTTCAGAGAAATACAGGTTTAGACATACATGCATTGTAGTTAAGTTATCTTGTGGTAACCATTATTATAGCTTTATTGAGGGGGGGCGCTTTTTGAGTAAGATATTCATAATCTTAATCTTCAAGTATCAATGAAATTTTTTATTTGGTTTGGTCTCAGGTTGTTGCTGGTGCCGTGCTGGGATGCATAGTGGCATATCTAATGAGGAACACCAAATAAGATATCTTATGATCGATACCTGATTCTTTGAGCTTCATACTGATTAGCTATTGACTGGAGGCTGTAGTTTTGGCAAGGGCAAGGGCAGAGAAAGAGCTGATGTAGGATGAGTTCCTAATTGTTGAAAGCATGTAAAGGCATTTACAGAATAGGGGCCTCCACCTAGATGCTGGGGTGGGGGACTATATTTTTATGATGGATTTGAACATTGTTGTCGTGTATACAGAAGTTACCTTCACTAAATAAAAGACACCCCTTTGTGAAACTCTTGATGTTCCAGATTGTATTCTTCTTTTTACTGGCGTTTACTGTCAGTTTTCTGTAATTTGCTGACGTGATTAATGGGCCGCTTGGCTTTAATGTGATTTTTAAGCTACGAGAATAAAGCCAGAAGTGCATCTTCAAGTCTATACGGTTGCTGAGTTTCTGATTATGATAATTGTAACGGATATTAATTTGGTTATTTAAGCCCAGTTCATGCTGCTGGAGTTTGCCAAAAACTAAATTAAAGAAAGAAATAATAAAATAAAAAGAAGAGGCTTTAAAGATTGAAAAATGGTTCTTAAATGAGGAGGAGACGTGTTTCATTGTCACTGGGTTCTTAACAAATAACAGACTTGGAGAAACAGAAATGCAAAGTGCAGTTTCAGCTTTCCTTATTAATTAACTCTTCAATCCACAAGCACCTTCAAACATCGAAGTTGAAAACGGTTCCTTCAACTCTCTCTCTCTCTCTCTCACACACACACACGCATATACACAGAGGCACTTGCAAAGAAATAGTGAGAACAAAACCAACCATGACAAAGAAGAGAGCTTAATCACCCATGCGCCAACTTTTGAGGTTGGTTTCAGGTCTCATCATCATTGTCAGTATCTTTCTATGTCTATTGGCTTTCCTTAGAGTGCTCCATTCTCAGTCCAAGCTCCCACCATCATTCTTCACGTCTCAGAGGTCTCATGCTTTCATTCATGAAGATCAGTTTATAGGCCCTCCGAAAGTTGCCTTCCTCTTCCTCGTTCATCGGGATCTTCCTCTTTATTTTTTCTGGGACACCTTCTTCAAGGTTTGCTTGCCAGCAAAAATGAAAGTGACATCGGTTGTGAACAGAACCATAACATGGAGAGAGGTTTTGATATGCTTTGTTGTGAGCTTTGCAGAATGGCGATGTGGCAAAGTTTTCAATTTATATTCATTCAGAGCCTGGTTTTGCATTTGATGAATCAACCACAAGGTCTGCTTTCTTTTACGGTCGACAGTTGAACAACAGCATTCAGGTGTTCTTTTAGCTTCTTTGAACAAGTACAGCTTCAATTTGTTCATATTTTACTTGGTTCCGTTGCTTTGTTTCTTAGTAAGATTGACTGGCAATTATGCTGCAGGAAGTATGGGGAGAATCAAGTATGATAGAAGCAGAGCGCTTACTACTTAAAGAAGCTCTGTATGATCCAGCCAATGAAATATTTGTCCTACTCTCAGATAGGTAGGTCTCGTCACCTCTTATATATGCAAGTGACCTCTTCCAACTATATCAAAAACAAACTAATTTGCACTTTTTGTGTCTATTTCTTCATTCTGCAGCTGTGTGCCTCTGTACAACTTCAGTTACATTTACAACTATGTAATGTCTTCTCCAAGAAGCTTTGTGGACAGGTATTTGATATCAGCAATAACCAGAATTAATGTTTTTTAGAAGTGCTGGTTAAATTTTTGTGTTTCCTACACATATGGAAGAAACAGTGAAGCTGAACTTTTTGTAGTCTGTGCATTATAGCTTCATTGATGTTAAAGGATTTCGTTATGATCTGAAGATGTCACCTACTATACCTGAGGAGAGATGGCGAAAAGGATCCCAGGTTTTATATCTTCCATGTATATTTGCTGCATTGAGATGGAATAAATAGTTCAACTGAACACAATTCTGCTTTTCTTTCTTTTCTTTTCAAGATATTGATTCCTCCTATTGATATAACGTCATGTTGATCTCATTCTCAGTGGATAACTTTGGTTAGAAGACATGCAGAAATTGTTGTGGACGACCATACCGTTTTCCCTGTCTTCAGGAAATTCTGTAAGGTATACAGGGAGGCTTTATCTGGTCCCATTCCCATCTGCCTGAAAGTTTCTTTTGACACCCTGAATTGTTGCTCAATTTTCAGCGGCGGCCGCCTATAGACCTGAGTTTGAGGCGGCAACTTCTTGTAAGGAAATACTGTCTTTTAAACTTTACATGAAAAAGAAGGAAGAAAAAAGGGTTTGCCCCTGGCCTTCAAAGAGTATGTATATACATGTGATGTGCTCGTTATTGTCCACAGGAACATGATTTCGATTTCAAGTTTCTAATGCAGACAGTTCCGAAGTATCGCAATTGTATCCCAGATGAACATTACGTGCAGACACTACTTGCAGTAAGCAGATGCTTTTTGTTCTTTCCTATATTAATAAACAATTGTTTTCTATACTTATAATCTTTTAAGATGTGCTTTGTTTTGGAAAGTTGATAGGGAATTTCATTCAAATTCTGCATTTGTGTGTTGTGATAAGATAAGTGGACTTGAGGACGAACTTGAACGAAGAACATTGACCTACACATCATGGAATCAGACAACAATACTAAGGAAACGAAGGTCTTGGCACCAGATAACGTTTGATTATGCAGATGCAAGCCCTTGGAAGATGAGAGAAATTAAGGTGAGTAGTTCTTTTGTCCCACATAAGAAACAAAGTCTATAAAACTTGTCCTGCTTGCGTTGCATACATAACTTGATCAATTTAAATGGCCTAAGCTATCTTGTTTTCCTTCTGTGGATTGGATCCAAACACCAAACTTCATGTGGCCTAAGATATATCAGTCTGCTTGTTTTTACTTTTTGATCATATTTGTTTTTTACAGGATATCGACCATGTAGACTATGAGTACGAACAACACACCGAGTTCTGCCATACCGGTTCCAAAATCGCTTTATGTTACTTGTTTGCAAGAAAATTCACTGTCGGAGCTGCCATGCGCATTCTGAGAGAAGGTTTGATTGGTCCTTATGATGTTACTGCAATACCAAACATGTGACTTAAACTGCGATACCAGATATGAGGAGGCCTCTATGAAAGTAAAAAGAGATGGACACAACTCTTGCATCACAAGTAGCGGCCAAAAGAATGCAATTGTACAAAGCAAAGCACATTAACTATTTAAATGGTTGTAGTTGCTCACTAGTTTGTTCATTTGAAATTCCTTTATTTTGATTTTGAATACCAGAAAACCAAAAGTCAATTTTGGCTACTAAATTCAATAAAACCATGAAGCTCTAAAACACCTAACCTTAAACAACCCTATTGATTCTCATCACTAAGTCAAGGCTAAGGCAAGGCAAGGGCTGCCACTATTCACGTGAATAGTAGCAACCTTGTTTTTTTTGGTTCCACCCCAGAAGGCTAGGGCAAGGGCAAGAAAAAAAAAGAAGATTATGCAACAAAATATAAACAATTTAGAAAGTGAATAAAATTGTTATGTATTTATAGGGAAAATATCTATAATTTTTTGGTTTTTTTTTAAAAAAAAGAAATTTTTTTGGATTTTTTTTGAAAACTGCGCCTTTGGGCTTGAGCCCAAACAGGATTTGCCCGTGGGCTTGTCTAGGCTGGTGGGTCCAGGGCAGCCCTGCGTGCTGGAGCTGCTTCCTTCCCCCCTGGCTGCCTTTTGCTCGGTTTTGAAGCAAGGGGTGGACTTGCTCTTAGCTACTGAAGTAGTTAGAGCAAAATGTAAAGAAATGAAGGTTTTACTCTATTTAACTTTTAGGACTTTTAAACAGTTATCACATTGCACATGCATCACGTATATGAATCGTCTAATTTTATTATTGTAACATCCACGATAAAATGTTGAAAAAAATGTGTAAATTAACAATTTTTGCAAAGTAAAAACTTTTTTTTTTTTTAAACTTTTTTGTTTTTGTTGGGTAATATTCAGGCAATAAAGATTGATGCACAAAATGGATGGTCATAGTATTGTATGTATGAGAAGCACCATAACAAATCTCTAACGTCAAAACCCCACAAAAATTTCAAACACAAAGTGGAGGGAAAAGCTCTTCGTCCCATCAGTTCCCATCTCAACTCTCCCATTCTCATACTTTCGCCAATTCAATTTTTCGATTACAATGGCCGACACCCTAAGCCCTAACGCAACGGCCCAGAAGCAGAGGCTCCCGATGGCCGCTCGTCTCCAATCTCCAACCAGCCCCTTCTTCCTCGGCTCCAACGACGACCACCTCGAGCGTGCACAAGCACGTGCGGCACGCGCCGCCGCGATTCGCAGAAAGTCCATTGCGCTCAATTTACCGCCACTGGATGCGGATACTGATCCTTGCCTCGGCAAGGAGCAGATTCTCGAGCTGTTCCAGAATTGCATCAAACTGGCTAGCGAAAATGTCTCTCTCTCTCTCTCTCTCTCTCTCTCTGTTAGTTTAGCATTCAAAGTTTTGAAATGAATTTGATTTAACAAAAAGTTAGAAGTTTATAGCAATCTGTTTGTCAATATGAGTGTGAATTTTGAAGTATTTCATTTTTTAGGACTTAATGATAATTGAAACAAAAGGGTTTTCTGTGGTTGAATTTTGATAACCCTTTGTACTGTATTAGATTTTGAGTTTTATCTATTGGGTGCAGAAAATTAATCAAAAGAACACATGGGAGCTCAATCTGATAGACCATTTGACGGAAATTATTAAGGTTGAAGAGGAAAATGACGCTGAGACGAATTTTCAAAAGGTAAGCTGTGCCTTTTGATGGTATTGGGTTGTTTTTAAGTATTGTTCGTCGTTTGTGGATATTTCGGATAAGTTTTGGAACTTGAAATCTATCAAGACCGAAATTTGGTAATTTTTTTTTTTTGTTAAGTGTGGCCAAAAGTTCATTCATTCAATTGAAAATGCTATGTTCAATTAAATATGTATCACTTTTCTACCTGTGCAGGCAAGCTGCACTCTTGAAGCTGGAGTCAAAATTTACTCATTAAGGGTGGATTCAGTACACTCTGAGGCATATAAGGTCCTTGGTGGAATGAATAGAGCAGGCCAAGAAGACGACCAAGGTTTGGTTCACTATACTTTGTTCTTTCATTTCTTGTTCAAGTCTTTTACTTGAAATTCTTGGCTGAAACAATTTAATTGTTAACGGTTTGTAGGAGTGATTACTATGTTGTATAGTTATCTTTAATCAGCTCATCTATAGTTTGAAATTTAACTGTCAATTTGTAAAGTTGTATAGTTCTCTTGATGCTGTGTTGTAATGTTAGATACTAGTCCGGATGATGCCGCTGTTGACAATGGACAAGATGTGACGCATTCCAAGAAAGAGATGGAGAAAAAGGTTGATAGTTCTTTGGCTCACTCGAATGATTTAATAAACTCTGTATGCCAAGTACTGACGTGAATCCATAAATGCAGTCACCTTTATCAACGCTGGAGTCGTCTTTTGAGGCTCTAAATGTAAAAAAGTTTGATGGTGAGCACACATCCTTGCTATCCGTATAAATAGTTTTAAAGTGTGAAATGCGAGGTCAAATTTGTACTATTAATTTGTCTGCATTTTTCAGTTGCATTTGCAGTTGATCCACTCTATCATCAGACATCTGCACAATTTGATGAAGGCGGGGCTAGGGGTCTTTTAATGAATAATCTTGGAGTATATGGTAGATGCAGAGTTCTCTTTGACTCGTCGGAAGTACCAGCGAAGTGCATGTCATGTGATAATCAACATGATAAATCAGATACGATCGATCTTTCTTTTGCTAGTGGTGAGTTGCATTTTTGGTAATGTGTTGTTTTCTTGGTAACTCTTGTCTTCCCATATATTTTTTTAAAAATGAGAATATTCAGTTTTAATAACAGTCATGTTTTCTTGTTCTTTTATAGAGTATGTTGAACAAATGGTATTGAACATGCGAATGAAAGATGAAATTTCACCAACTCTCAGGAATATAGTCAATCGATTTGATGAAGATAACAGAAGGCCAGCAGATATATATTCCTGTTCTCAGGAATCAGCAGAGCAAGTAGACGCAGCCCATAATAATGAAGTTGAATTTGATGGTGATGTACCTGAGAACTTTGAGAACTGGGATTATGATCATGATGACCAAACAAGCATGGTAGAGGAGGGCCTTAACTGTGAAAATTCAACTTTTCCTAGTTATCACGAGGTTTTTTGAACAAACTATCCCTATAATTGGTTTTGATTGTATATATTTGTTCAGTTGGTCTCTCTCTAGTTGTGTGTATTAGTGAAGAATCACATTATTCCCCGATAATCTCTTAAATTTTGTAGGAAAATGAACCGGGTGCTTTCGATGAGCATGATAGCGAGGAGAGACTTAAGGATGTTGATGAGTACTTGTTCTTAAGTCTTGGATTAACTTCAAAACAAAATGCATGGGCAGGTCCTGATCATTGGAAGTATCGAAAAACTAAAGGTCAGGTTCAGTGATTATATCATTAACCAGTATGTGTATGTGTATTTCTTGTGCTCCAATAGTATGGTAACATAGTGCAACAATATGTTTTTTCAGTTTCCGAGATTGATCCTTCTGGAGAACAACCAGTAGCGGTTAAACGACACAAGAAAAAAGTACAGCCTGATCTTGATTTCACGAAAGCCTTGGAAGAAGAAATGCCAGATATTTTTGCTCCTCCAAAAAATCCGAAGTCCTTACTGCTGCCAGCAAATAGAGCACCCTGTAATACAAAGCTTCCTGAGGATTGCCACTATCAACCAGAGGATCTTATCAGGCTATTTCTGATACCTAATGTAAAGGTAATGTGTTGCAACAATCATACTATATATGTTTTTCCATCAATATGGTGTATGCTCTTTCCTTTTCATGAAATGCTTCTTCTCTTTTTTGGTGCTGCAGTTCCTTGGAAGGAGAGGCAAGAAGTCCTCAGGTAAGAAAGTTCTTTCTTGTTGGTTGGTAATAAATAGGGATAACCAATAATTAACATTTTTGCTAGATCCTTTTATTTTATTTTAAATTTTTATTAATGATGAAATGTGCAATTAATAAATAGAGTACTTGTTGTGATATTAGATGAATCGAGGCAACAGTCTGATGATTATGGGCAATCGCCATTCTACGATGATGATAATGTATTTGGTGGCCAATATGATGACGGAATTAGCCATAGTGATGTGGAGGACTTTAGCACACTTGTTTCTCAGCCTCGCCAGGTTGGTTTCTAACTTTTCAGCTCTATGTAATTTGAGACCCCTTGCAGTTGACCACAAGTCTGAGAGTGAGTGTTAGGTAGCCTATGACTTGGAGAGTTGTGGTGGTTTACAAACCTGATTTCATCTCAAGTATTTTACAAGTTTTTTTTTTTTTTTTTTATGAAGTAGGAAGAACTTTGTATTTTATTTCTCCTTTTGTCTTACAAGTATTATAATTGGATTTTGTCTAGCTTAAAGATATTCATCATGGAGATGATAAGGGCTGCAATCTTAGGAATAGTTTTAGTATGTAATTCAAAGCTCATTAAAACAAATCTGTAGTTTTTGCTTATGCTTTCTTCCTACATCTAAACAATGCAGGTAAACAAAATTGAAGTCCACTATGACAAGACTTCCAAACAAGTTGATGTCCAGGTTCTGAAAGAAACCCTTTGGGGCCATGTACAAGAGTCTGTTCAAATGTCGACACAGGTGCGCTAAGTTTTCTTTTTCATTTCTTTCTTCATATAATTTTTTTTGTGCAGTTTTCCTTAGGCTATATAGTATATAGCATATGGAATGAATTTTTACATAAAAAAAAAGTTAGAAGACGTATGAAAGCTTGATTCGGGATTTATTTCTATACTAATACGAGCCTATCGATTATTGATGTATTATTCCAATTGATTGAAGACCGACTCTTTTCCTTTTTTTATTTGTTCATGCTGCAATCAATCTGTCTGTTGGAAGAACGCACTGTGGCCTCTGATGTGATCGGCCAACAGAAATGCATAAGTATCTCTGTCTTGTATGAGAAACACTTGTGGCATGGGGATAACATTATTTTAATATTTTTGCCAATCAGGTTATATTACATGTGATAACTTTTTCACTTGGTATAACTTGATTAGTTGGAGATAGCAAATAAGTGCTATTCTTCGTAAAAGTTTTTCTAGTCTTGTATTGGATACAATTATATTAACAGAATAGAAGATCAACACTGAACCATATTTAGGAATAGGAACTACTATTACTCCACATGTCTTCTTTAGTTCCCGTCCTTCATTTGTTTTACAAAGAGGAAATCCAGAAAATTTATGCATCTACCGCCCAACTGCTTCATTTATGATATACATTATTTTGAGAAGGTAAATTCTGATTGTTGATATTTCTGATTTTGGAAAGGGTCAAGAACAACTGGCATCCTTCAAGCAAATCTTGGCCAGCTTCCCAAGTGACTGCAGAGCTGCTGGAACTATCAATGAAATCTCCCCTCATCTGTGTTTCATATGCCTTTTACATTTAGCCAATGAGCATGGCTTGAGCATCCTTGGCAACACCAATTTGGATGATCTCAGTATACACCTTCCTTAGCTCTTGACTGTTTATGATTGAAAAGAAAATGAAGAGTGTGTTTAAAAGTGTACCTTACAATTCATATTTATAATAATATCCTGCTGTTCCTTTCAATATTTTATTTTAAATTGGTCTTGAAGACAAGGATGAATTTGATATTGGTTTCTAGCAAGAAATATTATTCAAAAATAACAAAACCCGAAGACTATTTACTCCAATCAATCAAATGTGGGCCCTTGCAAAGTATCAACCAAAAATATCGATTGAAACAAAGCCCACGTTTCGTTCAGAAAGGTAGTACATGTGCACACACAGCCCTATCCTGATCACAATCCATCCTGATCACAATAAAATCTTCTCATTCAATTACAAGATAAATAAATAAACAATGACTTCAATGAGCTGTGATGCATTTGTTTGTGGCACGATTCTTAACGAGTTCCATGCTGCTCATTTATTTTTGCGTTGAACACATATCATGTGCTAATTATTAAGAGTTTTAAGTCTTGCAAGAGAGATGATCATGGTGGCTTTAATCTTTCATTATTAATCTTAAACAACAATTCTGTAGACATGGGACTTTAGCCAATTTAGGTAGAATGGATGCTCTTCATTCTGCATTCAAGTTTCAAATCCTCATTCTTGATGTTTAGATTGGAATTTCCGTCCCTGTCCTTAATAAGAAAAAGGAACTTAAAACTCATATTTCAGTCATTATGAAAAAATAAAAAGTGTGAAGTTATTAATATTCCTGACCATATATCAGAGTTAAATATGATAGCATATGTGATTTTTTTAAAAGCGACAAACATATTTATTTGTCCCCTTTTTTTGGGGCAGAATATTATTTTCTCCTTGGAAACAAACAAAAATCCACTTATTATTGGCTTAGTCAGGAAATCAATAAAGAAAAATATAAATACAGATTTTCAGATGAATTTTTCACGTTTCTTGTGTGTCAAAAGTAGCCGTGAAAGCCTACAGATTGTCAATTCATGCCTCAAAGCATTTATAACCAAGGCTCTTACCTTTAACCTCACAACTACATATACAGCAAAACCACAAACATCTCTTCACTTCACAACACAAAATCTCAAAACCCATAACAAAATTAAAAAATTTATATAAAAAACCCATGTCTTCCATGATGAGCTTAACGCCTGGCATCCCATCATCATCCTCATCCTCATCACCCTCAGCACCATCATCACCACCGCTCTCTTCACCGCAAGCATCACTTCCGGTCCGTACGATCCCCGGAACCTACGGCTGGCCACTGCTGGGGCCCATCTCAGACCGCCTGGACTACTTCTGGTTCCAAGGCCCTGAAACCTTCTTCAAAAAACGCACTGACAAGTACAAGAGCACTGTGTTCCGTACAAATGTCCCTCCGAGCTTTCCTCTGTTTCTCAACGTCAACCCCAACGTTGTGGCTGTTCTGGACTGCAAGTCCTTCTCGTACCTCTTCGACATGGACTTGGTCGAGAAGAAGAATATTCTTGTTGGTGACTTCATGCCCAGTGTTAACTTTACAGGGGGCTTGAGGACCTGTGCTTACCTTGATTCCACTGAGCCACAACACGCTAAGGTATGGTCTTACATGAACTCATGTGGATGCTTTTTTGTTTTTGTTTTTGAAAATGTTCAGATCTGGAAATGTTCTTTCCCAAATTATATTGTCTAGCGACACAAATATTTTATATTATTATATTATTATATCGTAAATCTCGATGATTAATTAAGTTGATTTTTGTCTAAATGCGTGGCTCAAATTTACTGACAACATAAGCATTTATCTAACAACATAAATCTCGCAAGAGATTACTCGTTCGTATTTATAGATTCGGGTTCATTTATTTATTTATTGAACTTCTGAATTTCGGCTAGCAAGAGCTTGAAATTTTAGTTGCCATATTTTAAGAAGAAGAAAAAAATAGTGTTGAGCAATTGAAGATACTGTGGCTTGTTTATGTTTCTGGCTGAACTAGAAGTAGATTCTCTCATCAGAGTAATGGATGAGAGACTTGTTGGATATGTTTTCCTGGAGAATATAAGGAGGTTGCTGAAAAGTCCCAAAATGGTCCAAACGTGTGTAACACACTGGTTTGTCTTTTGTCATATGTTTAGGCTGTGAGTCGAGCCAATCCAAAATTTGTACCAAGAAAATTGTGACTTCTGCAGGACCCCCACTCCCGGGACCATTACAACAATTGTTGGTGGTCCTAACCTCCAGTTGAATGGGAGATAGATAAATTTTGAGTGGACTAAGATTAACAGATTGCTCAGTATTAATTTTCCACGGGTTTGGTCAATGGTCTCTCTTTGTTTCTGGAGAAACACTCGTGTGAAATGGAAATAGCACTATTTTGCTATCTTCGGCCAATCATGACATGTCACACATGATAACTTTTCCACGTGGCAGTGTTGAGGATAGCAAAACAGTGCAATTCCTGTTTCGTACAAGTTTTTCTGCTATTTCTTGATACTTTTTTATTTTTTTCTTTTATATAAAATGAACTACTACCGTTTCATCTAAAGTTACCATGGTGATTAAAGTTAACTATACACATCAATAATTCTTAGTAAATATGGAATGAAGTATCATCTTGTTGTGATATGTTAATTTCTTGTTAAGCTAATTACAATCTTAATATCCTTCACAGATCAAGAACTTTGCCATGGATATCTTGAAAAGAAGCTCCAAGGTTTGGGTACCTGAGCTCACTGCTAACCTCTCCACCATGTTTGACACAATAGAAGCAGAAGTGTCCAAGGATGGGAGTGCCAGCTACTTGATCCCACTCCAGAAATTCATCTTCAATTTCCTCACAAAATGCTTAGTTGGTGCTGACACAGCAAGCTCACCCAAGATAGCTGAGTCCGGCTACGCCATGCTCGACCGGTGGCTCGCCCTCCAGCTCCTCCCCACTGTCAAGATTGGTTTTCTTCAGCCTCTGGAGGAGATTCTCCTCCATTCTTTTGCATACCCATCTTTTCTTGTGAGTGGAGACTACAACAAGCTTTACCAATTTGTTAAGGAACAAGGTGTGTTACCAACAAACTGTTTCTACTTACATTTAGTAGCATATTGTAGATAACATCTTTAGGGAAATGTTCTCTTGGCATATTGTTCATATGGACCACTAATCGAGTTGATTATTATGTGAATATGTTGTCCAGATTTACAGGCGACATAAACATTTATTTGCTGACATAAGTTTGACAATAGAATATTACCATACATCTTCGTAGGACACACATATAATATAGGCTATTAGAGATATGTTCTATAACGTGGTCAATAAATCCGGTACAAATGACATTCCTCAACAAGTTTAAGCTTGTACATGTGCATGAACACAAATTATGGAATTGTTTACAGGTAAAGAAGTAGTGAAGAGAGGTGAAACCGAGTTTGGACTGAACCAAGAAGAAGTAATTCACAACCTTCTGTTTGTGCTTGGTTTCAATGGGTTTGGTGGGTTCTCTGTCTTTCTACCAACGTTAATAAGCACAATAGCTAGTGACACCACCGGCTTACAAGACAAAATAGTCAAAGAAGTCAGAGAAAAGGCCGGTTCAGCTTTGTCTTTCGACTCAGTAAAAAATTTGCCACTGGTTCAGTCTGTAGTATACGAAACACTCCGGTACAACCCGCCGGTTCCTCTCCAATTTGCCCGGGCCAGGAAGGACTTTCAACTCAGTTCACATGACTCGGTTTTTGACATCAAGAAGGGTGAGTTGCTTTGTGGGTATCAACCACAGGTGATGAAGGATGAGAAAGTTTTTGATGAACCAGAGACTTTTCAGCCGGACCGGTTCTTGAAAAATAAGGAGTTACTGAACTACTTGTACTGGTCCAATGGACCGCAGACCGGCTCACCAAGCCAGTACAACAAACAGTGTGCTGGAAAGGACACTGTGCCCCTCACGGCTTGCTTGTTTGTTGCTTATGTGTTTCAAAGATATGATTCAATCACTGGGACCGCAACTTCAATCACAGCCCTTGAGAAGGCCAAGTAAGAGAGCAATGCGAGTGATCTCGCAATCGTTGAAATGGGGATGTGATGGATGATGAAATAATGTATTTGTCTGTTTTTGTAAATTTGGTGTCGTTTAGGGGTTTGTAGTCAATTAAAGCGGACAGATACTTGAGGGAAAAGGGCAAGTTGGGTGTGCCTAGAATCATTAAATAAAAGTGAATTAGAATGTAAAGAAGGGTTTATTGTGGTGGGGTGGATCAAGGGTTGCCCCCACTCCACTTGTACTTATTTGGCTTTGTTTGGTATGTTTTGACAATTTGACACAAATGAGTTCACATTCCTTTCAAAAAGCATCCACCGATGAGCTTTAAAAGCATTGAATGATTAGGTTCCTCCCAAACCAACATTATTAGGATTGAATGATTAGGGCCAACATGATCGAGCCCCTCATTTTTTTGCAATATTTTGTCTATAGATCTTGTAGTTTTTTCACAGGAAATTCTTGTATACTTGCAATCTTTGTATGTAACTTTTCACTCACAGAACATGATTAGCAAAACTATCACATTCTAAGACCATCTCCAACCCAATGGGTGGAAACCCAAATTATAGGTTTTGAGTCCAAAAAACTTCTCCAACCCATGTATTTGGAGGGTGGAAATTTGAGAAATCTCAAATCTGGACTGGAATTCCGCCCAAACTATTGCCTGGACTGATAATGTGTGTGGGCTCCGAATCTGCTTTTTATTCTTTGTTTTTTCCTTGGAAGCCCACGTGAACAACAAAAAGTGCTGGCCCCACATGAGTTTTGCAACCAGTTGGCCATTTGATTGAATCCCAACGGCTACTTTTTATAAATTATGATGTGCTCTTTTTTTTATTTTTTATAATTATTATTTTATATATATAAATATTCCAACAGCTATAATTTGTGTCAACCAAATTTTTTTTTTTCTCCCTTTCTTTTTCCTTTCTCCGTTATATTTTTTCATTTTACTTTCATTCTTATATTTTTATTTTTAAGTGAAATTCTATTATGTTTTGGAATTTTAATTTTTTTAGACTAAAATGTTTAGAAAATTAAATCATGAATGTTGAAACAAAAATAATGTCAAGAAAATTTAACGAAAAAAAAAAATTTATGGGTTAATCATTCTTAAACAATTTAATAAAGTTGCGGACTCAAATTATGAGTCTCCAAGGTTGGAGGGAAAAAAAATTTGAGTCCTGAAAATACATGAATAGTTGTATTTTGAAGGGTGGAAATTTGAGTTTAGCCCCAACATGGTTGGAGATGGTCTAAGGATTGAGAAGTTGCATTGTATGCTAGAGTCTCGATGTGACAACTTTTCAGTTTTTATTAAGTAAAGGAGGAAGAATTCGAACTTGAAATTGCTTCTAAGAAGGGAAGTACCGCTAAACTAAAAAAGTAAAGTGTCACTGAGTTTGATAATCTTTCCACTTCTCTAGTTTGAGACTTCTTCCTTGCAACCAACCCCCCCCCCCCAAAAAAAAATAAAAAGGGTTTCTTTACATATTTCATCCCATCTCACCTATTGCTGGTCTTTGGGCTAGCAAAAGTCCCACTTGCCCACAAGCTGGGCTCTGCTTCCCTAATTAACCGAAGGACATCATGGATGACTGGCCAGCTGAGGTATTGGGACAGCCCAGTTTTGTATATGCCAAAACAATAATTTCAGCCTATATAAGTGTCTACTTAGAATCCTCTCAAGAAGTGAAGCTTTCCTACGTGTTTCCCACCACTCATGCCCAATATTGTTAGCTTTGATCAATAGCCGCCAGCAGCCTCCACCACCTCTTATCAGATCTATGGAGATTTTAAGACCAAATACAAGAAGAATTCAACATTCCTCAATCAATGAAGCCAGGATTTAGACAACCATCCATACTGATATTTAATGAAGAATTCCTGCTTTCAGTCTTACATGTGGAACATTCAACTATAATTGGGTGGAGAATTGGGATGATCAGGGTTCTTGACAACATACATTGCTTTTGAAATGCTAGATAACAACTACGTTCTCTATACTTTTTAACTGTAAATACAAATAATTCAGTCTGGTAAATAAAATTGATTGCATAACATGCCCCATTTAAGTTGAAGAAGAGTGTCCTAGTAAGAGTTTATCACTAATCATGCGAGGAAGTACCATGTTGAAGAAGATTAGCCTTTGGCTGTTCCATAACTACCACAGAGGGTTTCTACACAGACTGAACATTTCCTTGCGTCTGAGTATGAGACTTTGTAACCCCTTCTTTCCATCCTCTTTGACGAGCCCTAAGTTCCCATGTTGCTGTCAGTTTCCTCTGTGCCTCTAATGTTGCTTCAGCTTTCTCCCTTGCTTCTTCACATGTTTCCATCCCTGAATTGCACTTGTCTGCTTCCTTCTGATACTGGGATGCAATCTTCTTAGCCTCCAGCAGAGCCATATCAGCTCGTTGTTGATTTTCTATAGCTTCAGCTTCCCGAAGCTTCAACTCTTCAGTCAAAAGATCCACAAAATTTTTCTCGGTGTCCTCACTCACCTCTGGATCATGCTTTGCACAATCTGCAGAATATGTGCCAAATACATTACACAGTGGAAGCTTCTAAGGATTGAATGAAATCTGAAACCTTCATGTAGCCCTATAATTGCATCACCCAATTTGAAAAACCAAAAATACTACCTAAATTCTAAAAACCAAACTTAAGAAAACCACAACCTCGTAATTTGAGATGCAACTTAACTTCTATAATTCAAGGTACTAAGTATTTGAATTATTTAGATGATCGTTCAACCAAAATAAGAATGAACAGGATAAGCATCAAAGACACAAATCCATCCTTCAAGTAAAATCAGTAATTTTAAAGAGCAAGTGAGTTAAAATTGACAAAAAGAGAGAGGCACGGAAAAAGAAAAGGCCAGAATTCAGTTATGGTCCAATGAACGAAATCTACTAGGCTAGGAGCTCTTGATGCAGTCTTAACTGCAAAATGTGTAGTGTGGAGAAACCACACACATTCTACAAAATCATCTAGATGATGTTGAGAAAATAAAAGTGAGCAGGAAAGTTTGCAATACTGCAAGACTTCACATTTCTTCCAGAAAAATTTGTCTATTGGGGAGTGGGATCTGAAAGTGAAAACTTTGAGACGATGATACTGGATTGAATGATAATTGCCACATTATCAGTCCTTTAAAGGTAACACCTCAGGGAAAATGAATTATCTAACATAAGTAGTCAAGTTATATCAGAAAGCAATCAATCTAGAACATCATACATGCAGAACAAGTTAATTAGCGGTGAAGAGACTAACCTGCAAATGAAATGTTGCTGAGTCCTGCAGAACAAGAACAAAGCAAGATGAGTACACATCTGATAGTGATGACAATCAACTAATAATACAGTAAAATCAGCGGAATGAAGTAACGCAATTGATTTAAAAAAATCCCAAATTGATCACAACCAATAAAAGCTACCAACTTTAGATATGAAAAATAATGGAAAGAATCAGTGAACCCAAATGGGATTTTGAACTCATTGGCATCAAATCAGTACAAATTGTGCTAAACCCAACAAAATAAAAAACGTAAAAATAAAAGATCCAATCAGATCTAGCCAAAATGGATCATGGGCAAGTGAAAGCAGAGCAAATTACCAATGGGGATGGAGAGGAGAGGCTGAGAAGAGCAATCACAGGTGCAAGGAGGGCAAGAAGATAAGGAAGAAGAAGATGAAGAGTGGGAGACGGCAGCTAAACCCTCCATGAAGTGCCAGTAGAGAGGTGGGCCCACTATGTACCCGGCTATGCAGACCCCGACTATCACCAGGCCCGCCTTCAACACTGCCGGACTCATCGCCATCTCTCTCTCTGTCTATTCTTTCTCTCTCTTCCAATCTGGGTTCTTCCTCAGCTTGTGAAATCGAATCGAAAGTCCCGAGCTTTTGAGCCGGTAACGTCGATTCTTAACGGTTTTTCACGGCCCGACTGCCGTATAGTTTTAGTTGGGACTTGTGAAGATCAAGATGGCTTCTTTACATCTGCGAAAGCCAGTGAGACTGACCGTGTTTTTATCCAATTTTTATTAGGCTTTTTATCACATACGGTCCTTTACGAAATTATCACGAATGATCCTTTAGGTTTTTTTGTGACACTAATAGCCCTTAACGTTTGGGTTTCTTTATCACAAATGGTAACCCTACCGTTATAAATTCTGTTAAGTGTGACGTGGAAGATAAGTGAGCCCACCTATCCAATTACATTGTGACATATGGATAAAAAAATAATTAAATAATTTTTTTAATGAAAATTCTTTTTTTTTTTCTGCAACTTTTCTCCCCCTTCCTTACTCCGTCTCTCTCCCCCTCTGCCCTCCATCTCTTCTCCCTCTGTTTTTTTTATTTCCCACTCCCACCTGCAAGAAAAAAATATAAGATATATAGTTTCTCTCCACCCTTTGCTCTCCATCTCTTCTCCCTGTCTCCTTCTCCTTCTCGCTTTGTTTTTTTCTTTCCCCTGCGCGCCTCCCTCTTCGCCAACCATTCATCTCCCTCAGCGCGGTAGTAACGAATATGTTCATTCCCTCCGCCAATTCTCCAGCGGACTGCATAATTGAAGGCACGATTGATTTCATTTTCGGAAATGCAAGCTCCAGTCTTCCGAAACTGCACAGTAATTGTTCGAAAACCGATTCCCGGTTAGAAATTGATGATCACTGCTCAAGGGAGAGCAGACCCAAATCAAAACACTGGCATTTCGTTGAGAACTGCTCAAGGTAGTACCATTGTGGCTGCACCAGGATTTCAACAAGACCGAGAGGCAAAATTTTACAACTTTTTTGGGAGGCCTTGGAGAAACTATTCAAGGACTACAGTCATGAAGAGCTACTTGGGGGACATGATAAATCCACAAGAGTGGTCAAAGTGGGATGATTATAGAACTGTGGAAACTGTGGAGTACATAGAGTACTTGAATTTTGGACCTGGATCAGATACAAGGCAGAGGGTCAAATGGGGAGGCTATAAAAAGAATTGCAGTGAAGAGATTGCGAGGCGGTTTACAGTTGGTTTGTTCTTACATGGAGCAGGTCATTGGCTAAAGACAACAGGCATTCCACTTTCTTATGGTTCATAAGGAGAAGGAGACAGGGAGATGGAGAAAAAAGGGTGGAGAGCGAGGGGAGAGGGGGAGAGAGACGGAGCAAGGAAGGGAATGAAAAGTTCCAGAAAAAAAATAAATATGGAATTTTCATTAAAAAATTATTTATTCATTTTTTATCCACATGTCACAATGTAATTGGACAGGTGGGCTCTACTTATTTTCCCCGTCATACTTAACAGAATTTATAACGGAGGGACCATTTGTGATAAAAAGCCCAAACGTTAAGGACTATTAGTGTCACAAAAAAACCCCAAGGACCATTCGTGATAATTTCGTAAACGTGAAGGACCATTTGTGATAAAAAGCCTTTTTATTAATTTGAGAGTAAGACTTTTTTCCGGTTGGTCCATTTCCATTTTCATTTCCCGGTTTATTATTTTGTGTTATCACTGATAATTAACTCTTACATTTTCAACTTTTATTATTATTTGTTTTAAACAAATTTAATAATTAAAGTAACTATTTTTGCAATTTTTTAACTTGGTGTTAGTTTCAAATCCAATTTTCATTCTTGCACAACAACTTAGAACTATACTAATTTTGCTATGTGTAGTCTTATTTATTTTACATAGATTAAGTTCTGCCTTTCTAGACATATGACTATAAAATGAATTCATGTTTTATTTCCAATAAGTGCACAAACCACAGATGTGATTTTCTTTTTAAGTACCTAAGTGTTATGATTCTGTTTGGGCTTAAAATTGGCGCACCCAGGCCGAAAGAAGAAAGCCCACGACATTTCCTAGGCCGCTTGTTTTAAAATCAGCCCATCAGCACATTCAAGCCCATTAAGCGAAGCAAGCAGGCCAATATCACGTGGCCCAACGAGCGTTGGGAAAACTGGGCCGCAAAGAAAAGCCAAAGCAGTTCCGAGCCAAAAGAAGAAATGGACTTGACAGTTTTGATTAAAAGGAAACATGCCCATGTGATCACTGACTTGGAAAAGTCCAAGTCAATAAAATCGGCTGGAGTTAAAGATCGAATAGAGGAATGAAAGAAGGGCGTCTCTAAAAGAATTCAGTTACCAGGAGATATATTCCCTGTCCTAGAAAGAGCACAATTCCCCGAGAAAAAGAGACTCTGCCTCTGTGAAAGGAAAGTAAGCAGGGAACGAAGAGTTGTTCAAAACTGGGAACTTGCAGAAACGGTGAAACTGAGAGAATGGTATGGCAGCCCATCAAACACAGGAGAATAATCACTTCAGAAACCAATGGTTTTGTGCCTGCTTGCCAGAATAAGGATAGAACTCCTTTACTTTTTCTTTTAAAAAATAAAAGATCTGCTGAGTATTTTGTCGCCCATTATTAAAAGATGTAAAAACCCGAAGGAAAACATTTCTTATAAATACAAGAGAGGGTGAACAGACAACCACACAACCAACCAACCCAACCAAAAACTCAGTCAAAAGACAAAACACTCAAGATGATCACTTGATCACAAACAGAAATCTAACAGAACTAAAGTCTGAAGCATTCCAATATCAAAAGCTTTCCAGCGAGCTTGCAGAATCATCTTGTTTTTTCCTGGAGAAACAGACAAGATCACTGCTCCTGATTTCGAATCCCAGTTCACAAGTCAGCAACAATGAGACTTCTCTCGTTACAAATTTGGTTTAGCAAAAGCCAAAGACAAGCAGAGTTTGAGTTTTCTCAAATACAAAAACTTCAACAAATTTATGAAAAGCTCTGGCTAAGCAGTCCAGGTGTCCCAGGATAGATTCTAACTCAAGTCCAGCCACTTCTGCCCCCTTCAGACTGGATAAATCCCAGCTTCTGCCCATCCAAAAGCCTTCCATGGCTTGAAATAGATTGAAGTTCTGCCAAACTCAAGCTTTGGTATCAATTTGCAGCCAAATTTTTCAGTAAAAGCTGTTTAAGGTTCAGTCAGACCCCAGAACAGAGGCAACTATCCAGGCAGAAATGGAAGCGCAGCCCTCCTTTCGTCTTTATGTAGTCAGTTTTCCCTTTTGAGTCTTGTAAAAAGGAGTTCTGCCTGAAATAAGGGAGTTCTGCCTGAAATCAAGCCAATCTGCGTCATCCATTTTGACCAGAACTACCGGTTTTTATACTGAGATAAATCATGAAGTCCTTACCAGTCTAAGACATAGAAAAGAACTTACTTGGGAGATATTCCTCACCCAAATTCACAATCGTTTGTTCAAAGTCAATAGCTTATGGCGCAAATTATTTTCACTCTCAAGTCTGTTAGAATTGAAAAATTGCTAACAGTGGCACGCTCTGAACACACAAAGAAAGTTAATTTATTGACCAAACAATGGTCTTTGGATTAATGAGGAACTTTACCCTTTCATCTCTAGGAAACAAATCAAAACGGGTAACAGATTCAAGTTTTTAGTTTATATTAACTAGTATACCATAAGTTAGTGTTGAGTTATTTGACACGATTCGTTAAAATATACATTTCTTCCACACAAAAGCAATGTAGTTTTTAATGATTTTTTAGCCTTCTAGTTTGAAATAAGTTATAATAACTTAATTTAAGTTTGTTACGAGGTTGTAGTCTTTATTTTGGTTTAATCAAGTATGCTAACACATATTTATATTGGTAGTAGCTCGACTCCTTATAAACACAGACTAGATCCCTTAACTTTGACGTGGGAACACGTGTGGTTGTTGGGCCTAACACGTAAAACCTTGCCTGATACCATGAAGGAAATTGAGGTTCCACCCCAAAATCAATTGGCAATAAGAGAAGTAGCCCAACTCCTTATAAACCCAGACTACGTCCCTTAACTTTTCTATGTGGGACAAACTCTCTCAATAGATGTAATATTTTAAAGTTATATTGACTCTTTTTTTTTTTGGACGAAAGTTATATTGACTCTTTGTATCTATAATCTTTGTAGGTGGATTATAGATGCAATTTTGAAATTTTAAAAAGAAAAATAAAAAAAAGACTTTGATTTGCATATTATGATATAAAGTTCAAATCTCATGACATCTTAGCGTTTGTGAAAAAGAGTCTTCGACTTGCAAAATATCACTTGTCTTAAATAATAATAATAATAAGATGCAAAATAAGAATACAGAGCTGAATTTAAATTTTATTTATTTATTTATTTTCAGAATTACCACCGTATCCCTAGTGAACAGAGAGAGAATTCAACAGAAACCGGTGGGAAGTAATACCATGCGATCTAGTAACTCTGTGCCCCTCAGTCACTGAACCACCGCCCTATCCCAAACCCAGAGAGACAGAGAGAGGGAGAGACCAGGAAGCCTGAAAATGGCGATGGAAATCCCGACGGATGTGATAAAGGAGGTGCAGATCTCCCTTCGGAGAGAAGCGAAGATGTCGTCGTATGACCCAGACGACACGCCGTTGCCAAATCTACCATCCGTCGAAGAAACCATAGCGGATTTGGATCCATCCCCGCCGTACCTACGGTGCAAGCATTGCAAGGGCAGATTGCTGAGGGGCGTTCAATCACTTATTTGCGCCTTCTGTGGCAGAGAACATTGCAAGGACCTCCCTCCTGACCCCATCAATTTTCGAGACACTTTTGGCTACCGGTGGTTGCTCAAGTCCCTGAGCTTGGATGGATCGGTATGCGACTTAATTTTGTATGTATTGTTTGGTTGATGAGAAAATTGAGGTTAAGAGAGAAAAAAAGGGGTTCTTGTTGTGTTTGGTTGAAGGGAAAACGAGAAAGAAATGAAATTTAGATTCCCTAATTGCTTTTCTGGAATGAAGTTATTTTTATTTCAGGGGAAATTAGAAGAAAAAAAAAACAGGAAATTTAAATTATATCATCTCGCTTCTAGATGATGAAAAAGATTGAAGCTTTGAATGTTTTCGTTTACTAATTTGTTTTACGAGCTCTTTTTAGAAGCCCGGCGGAGTGATGAAGTTGATTTCACATTGCTATTTGTGTTATCATGTAGTTTATAAAAAAACTAAAAGCTTGAAGCCAATTTTGGGATTATGCAGAAATTTAGGATAGTACATTGTATATGGATTTGCATCACAGTCTACTTGGCACTAAAGATTATGAACAGGTCACACTCAGAACTTTCTTAGGGGCCACAGATTTTTGTCCATTTATTCTGAACTCATATCACATATGTCAGAAATTATAGTTTTGTTTGCTAAAGATGAGGATTAGTGTTCTGTCATCAACGTAGGCTGTATCTTAAAATAGGGAAGACTTAGTGAAGTTTGAGACTTTGGTTTGCAGGAGATAGTAGAATTACCCACTGGAGCAGATGAGTTCAACAGAGGACAGACTGCACGGAAGGATGAATTACGTCTGTCTGATCTTTTGAATCTTGAAATAAAATGGACCTCTCAGCCAGAGAAAGTTGAGATTGATCTCTCAAATGAGACACCTACTCAGCCCAAAAGCTTACCAGATTTGGCCGGAGTCAATCTCAACAACTTTTTTTCTGAAGGAAAAAAAGATGCTGCTGCTAATATTTCTGAAGAGCAGCTGTTCGAGTCTAGCACACAGACTTCCGGTGAAGAAAGTAATGTTTTCGAAGTTCGTGAAACTCTTAGACTGTTTGAGAATGTACAGCCTTTTGAGACAGTTGTGCAGTCTACTGAAGGAGAGAGTGGTGATTCCTTTTCCGGTTGGGCAGCAAATTTTCAGTCTGCTGCTTCTGAAACCCTTCCATGTGCTTCTGAAACTCTTCCTCATGCTTCTGAAAACCTTCCTCAAGCTTCTGAAAACATTCCCCAAGAATCAAAATTAAATGATCCCTTTGTGGGTTCCACGGTGGATCTTTCAGCCCACATGGACACAGTTTTCGGATCTGTAGTAGACTCAACTGATGAAAAATCAAACCATAGTATGACTGGGTCTGCACCCATGACTACTGACTGGTTTCAAGATGATCTATTGGGCGTTTCCAAGTCTGGGTTTGCTGGAGGTCCTGAACAGTTTGAAACGCTTGCTGAGGTGAAGGGTATAACTGAGAATGTGAATAACTCTTTTCCCGCTGATGTTGATTGGGTTCAAGACAATCAATTACAGACCACCAGCAACAAGGCCCCTGATAATAAGACTACTGATGAGGATGAGGATCCATTTGAAGCTTGGAATGATTTTGCGACCTCGAATAGTGCACCAAATCTTGTTGATAGTTCTTTAAAACAGAGTATTAGTCAGACGACACCTGTTGACCAGACTTCTGTAGTAGATTTGTTCGGCACAGCTAGCAACTCCGGGGACTTGAATTTTGGTAGCTTATCGCAACCGGATTTCTCAGCAGGAGCATTTAACAGTTCCAATGGTTCAACTGTAGTGGATATGAAACAGGCAGAGTCTTCTGTTTTAGACAGGTGCGTCCTTGAGCCTACCTATTTGGCTGTTATTATAGCTTCAGAATCCTGGTTTGAACTACCATGAAACTTATTTGAATGTTTTATGTTTGCATTTGTGAATGTAGTGCATGAAACTTGATGGAAAAGGCTTTGATTCGTACTTCGAACAACCTATCTTAACCATATTTTCTGTTGCATGTTTAGTTTGCCTGATCTGAGCACAAAAGATGAAAAAAAATCTGAAGGTGATGCGGAGGGTGGAGAAGTTTCCAGTGCAAGAGCAGGGTCAAAATCTGAAGATGCGGAGAGAATAATGTCACAGATGCATGATCTCTCTTTTATGCTTGAAAGCAGTCTTTCAATTCCTCCCAAGCGAGATGAATTACATTCGCATTCCCAAGATTGAGACCTAATTTGTTTGAGTTTCTATCAATGCAATGTTTGCTGTTCATGCTGTATTCTAGATCTATTTGTTCCATTTGTTCACAGTTTTGTATTTATTATTTTTTGTTTTATAATCTTATGTAGAAATGGTAAGCCAGATTAGAAAGAAATGAGAATTGGTTGAATGCCCACTTACCCTTACTTCAATTATATTTTTTATGGTTCAAAATACTAATTTGCTATAGCAATTTTGTTGAGGAAGAAAGTGAATTTTTTAAATTAGTATGGAAGAAAAAAAGTGATTTTGGGGGGGGGGGGGGGGGGGGGGTGTCTGTCAGACAACCGTGTGACCACCGCAGCCAGCTTGATCAGCGGCTGAGAACGATCATCTACTGCAACAATGATTGGAGACCACGAAGCTGCTAATCGCGCTCTGATCACAACGGTCATGGTTCATCCATCAGACTTCGGTTCCTGTCTCCTTAGCAAGGTATTAAATATCGATAATATCTCCAACATTATCCCGATAATATATGATTTTTGGGGGTTCGATATTTTAACAACTAACCATAGTGTTATCGTCAATATATCGATATTATCCCGATATTATCGGGAAGATATTTTCAACATTTTTATGAATGATTTGGGCAATATATCGAGATATTATCGATAATATCCTGATAATATCCCGATACGAAACCCAAAAATATTTATATACATGATATTTGTGAAAACCATTTTACTCATTCAACACCTTAACCACCATATCACTTATGTTTTTGTAAAAATACTAAAATATTTATATATATATACATGGTTTTGTTTTGAATTCTTTTTGCAAGAAACAAATTTTCACATAAGATGAGTAGTAACTATGGTTATACTCATAACCAACCATTTCCCTACCCTTCATATCCCATTCATGTTGGGATGGAATCAAGTGACTTATGGAAAGAATCCGAGACTCAATCTTCAAATGATTTTGCTTATGGACAACGTCAACCAATCTCGGATCCATATGGGTGACATGTTAACAATTACATGCAAAACTATTTTGGGGATTTATCATTTGATGACTACTCTTCAAAATATACTTACTCTACACATAGAGATGATGAAGATAGTGAAAATTTTGAACCTTATAGGAACTCTTTGTGGTACTAAGTCACTCATGTATCTTACCATGCAATGTATAAAGTGTAAAATATTGTAGTAATTCATTATATATAAATGATTATGGTGTGTTTAATCTTCTTTCATTAATTACTACATATTTTCTACACTTACGGTATTTGCCAGCTCGCTATATAATCAACTTAAATCAGTTAAATCCATCATGCAATGCATTTCCTTCCAATTTTTTGTGATAAACTAATAGACAATTGACTAAATAAACATCATGCAAAGTTTCAATAAAGCTTTCCAAGTTTTTCTTACAACTTCCGTGGTTTTTATTCAATTTTTTCCGATACCGATAATATCTCGATATTTCCTGCGATATTTCAGTGTTTTTTGACTTCCGATATTTCCGATACCTCCGATATTTAAGACCTTGCTCCTTAGTAATCAAGGATACAGATGTACAACCTATTGAACAGATCCTGTCCAAGTAAGGTCGTGCACTTTCAAGCACGAGTGAGCTTTATGAACAACACTTATCTCCGTCCAGGCGTTGATGTGGGACAATGTTGCGCTTATCCCTCCAGACATGTGATTCACAAAGACAATGGCTAAATCCCATTGTACCTTTCTGTAAAACCAGCCCTAAGCTCTAAGAGCCTACAGAGGAGGGGTGAAGTAGGCTACAGGTCAAGGACCAACCAATTAAAAAACTTGTTCAAACAAACACTCACACAAACAAACAATTATGAGATTAACTAGGTAAGACACTTAACAACTGAAAGTAAACAGCACAAGAGTTGTTGACCCAGAAAACCCAAGAGGGTAAAAAACTGGGAGCACCAAGCTAGGAGAGTATCAATCCACTCATAAAGAAATACAAGGAAATGAAGGAAGACTTAGCTCAATCTAACACTTATAGGCAGCTTCAATCACCCTTTCAGCAAGCACCATTTCTTTGTTTTCTTAGCAGCAAATCCTCTCATGGGCACCAAGCTCTAGTTGTATATGATTTTATGTATGGAGTGAGTTGTGGTTTCACAAATTTATCTATCTTAATCATATAACATGATTAAGCCAGATAAACGAAACCTTAGTGTTGTGAAGAATAAACTGAAGGTATTGAATTTGAAGCAAAAGGTTTATTTCAACATTACAACAACAAAAAAACGGTTCACAGCCGAAATCTTGTAAATGCATACTTGGAGAAGCTTATAGGTATACCATCAATCGTATACTCTCAAGCAGCATATACTAGCTGAAACATATATGAAGGTTTTAAAGAAAACGAGTCAGCCACTTTCCAGATAGACTCACAGAAAGCAAGTGACATATTATTAGCAATGCATGGGCTGAAGCCTTCCCTTCAACTGATCAGTAAGAAGCATATATAAAGAGCAAGGGAAACTCAGTTTGAAAAACAAGCTGCTGACCAAAGAGAATAAACCAGGGAGCCGTGCAAGACACAGGAAGTCAGAAAAGGAATAAACAAAAAGCATGTGTTGTCTGTTTTGCTGAACACAAGACACGGCACCTTGGGCATAGACTGAAGAGATAGTTTAAAACCTATTACTTGGAGAGAGTGACAGCAACCAAGAGGTATGGGTATAAATTAATAAAAAAGAAGAACTTGAATCAAGAAAATAAAACCGTTAGAGAGCAAGTGAGTTACTCTCATGTGTTTGTCATTTTTAAAGATGGGAAGAATTTATAAAAACTGTCAAGGGCGATTTAAGCAGAACGTTTGTTACAGGCATGCAAAAGACGAAGGTTGGATTAATACGCAAGACCACGTATGAATCCAGTAAGGAAGCAAAAGGCAAAAGGAGAACGTTGGATCAATACACGTGATCATGTATTAATCCAAGTGAAAATGCATATGAGTTTTACTTTTGGCAGGCAACGTGAGGACTGTGAAGATCTTCAATCTATTTCAGTCTTAACCTCTAATCTATCTTAGAAACTAAGAATTAATACAATGGTTTTGTGGAAATACAAGAGAAGAGCCAAGCATAAAAAACAATCCTTGTAATAAAAATACAATCCTTACAATCTCCCCATTTGGCCTTTTCTTAAACAAAACCATAAGATTCAATTCTAGACAAAAACTAAACTAAGGGAATTTTGACAAGGTACCTGCACAACCTTCACAAGAGGAGTTAAAAGTTTCAACAGAAACACAGACTTTAGAGAAGCCATTTAATAAGATTAACAGAAAGTTGTACTTACAAAACAACAGCAACACATAATCAGATTAACAGAAAGTTGTACTTGTACAAAGCACCAGCAACACAGAATTGAAACGGTTCCCAAAAAGCTGTACTTGTACAAAATAACAACAACACAAAATTGAAACAATTTCCAAAATTCTCCCCCTTTTTGTCTTAGAAAAGACAAAGGGATCACAGAGCAAACTAGAACAGCAAAAACAAAACAACAGAGACAGCAACTCTAACTCAGCAGGTGCACAGAGCTCCCCCATAGTGTGTGCACATAGCTCCCCCTTAGTTTGAGATCCGACACTTCCTGGTAGGAAGCTTCCTCGCCGTAGGAATGATTGGAGAAGCGGCAGGAGCTGGGGAAGGAAGACCAGATTCACCAGGAGCTTCTTCAGGAGATTTTCGCTTGTGAGATTTGAGAAGTGTGCTAATGAAGTCCTCATCGAGGCAGCATCAGCAATGTCTTCCTCAACAGAGTTGGCAGGATCAGAGGAAACAAGAGAGGCAGATTTTGAAGAGGGAACAGCACCCTGGAGACCATGAGACACCAACAAGTTTTGAATGGCAATGATGGAGGCTTGGTTGGCAGAAATGGCATTGGACATTTCCTTTAACAGATCATGCATGGTGTCCAGTTTGGATTGTAGTGCAAGAATTGCACTGCGAGAAGGAAGAACTGGAAGACGGAGCAGTGGTAGGCAGCCGTTTTGATCTGGTGGAGGCAGCATTCCTGCGTTTGAAAGTGGTGGCATTCACGGTGAGAGGAAGACGTCTGGAGTCAGAGAAAAACACAGGACACCCGGCTTGAAGAGCAAGAGAAGTAATCAAGGAGGGAAAGACAAGCCAGGTAGATTTGTCATCCTTGTTTTGAACTCCAGCATGTAAGATCCTGTAAAAAATGAGTCGGCTGAAGGGCACAGGGGGAGAGGAAGAGGTCATGAGATAAGCCATGCCAACAAGGGATTTTGGCATTCTGGATTTGTTGGTAGGAGCAAAGACATTGGTTTTTAGCAGATAACACAGACATTTACCCAAATGGGTCATATTGCCAATGGTGAAGGAGCCTTTAGGTTTGACAGGACTATCAGGGTTGAAAAGAGTAGAATTGATTTGCTCAAGGGATATGGACTGAGCTTGGTTCCAGAACAAGACAGATTGGGCAGCAGAGGTGTGTGGTAATTTGAAGAAGGAATCTATGCTATTGACACTAACAGAGACAAATTTCCCTCTCCAGAGGACAGAAATGGATTGATCTTGATCATTGATGTCGATGTCAGATGGAATATTGGCATAGAATTCCTTCACAATGTGTTCATTATACTCTTGAATGTGTGTGCACAGATGTTTGAGAGAAAGCCTATGGATAAGAGCTAGAAAATCTTTAGGCATAGAGCGGAGAACAAACACACATTCAGACAGAATTTTTCGAAAAATAGTGACAGAGTCGAAACGAGTTTGCACAGAGGGAGAAGAGAACCTGTTAACGATTCAGAGAGAGGGAGGATCGCTCGGAAGTTAATACCCCCTTGTAAGTTGTAATAAATTGTATGCTGCTCAGTTTTCAAATTTAAGTTAATACCCCCTTGTAAGTTAATACCCCCTTGTAAGTTGCCAAATTTAAAAGTACCATTTTATAATTCAAAGACAACACTAAATCATAAACAAAACACAAGAAATGAATGATAGACTCCAAAAAATCAAAACTCGCCTTTCAAAAGCAAGCAGACCTACATAGCTCGGACCTCTTCACCTTCTGACCCCTTCCTCAAAGTATTTATGCTCTTCTTCTCCTTCACTTCCGGAACGACAGACACCTCCTCAAACTCCTCCTGAATATGGTCCAATTCTATGGCTCTGGAACTCGACCCCCTCTCTGCCATTAGAATTTTCTCCGTCAAAATCTGCAACAAGCCGGCGATGTGGGGCTAGGCGGGTGCTAGGCGGCTAGGCGGGCCTCCTATGTGGGTTGGGTCTTTTTTCGATGCCGAAATACGAGGATGAAGCAGCCGACGAAGAAAACGAATCAAAGCTTTGAGTTTGATAGAGAAGCATAATGGCTGTGACTACGAGTGCGAGTGCAAGCTCGTGTTGATATTTAAATAGTATAGCCGCACGGCTATACGCTTTAAATATTCGAATATATTAATATTTAAAGAGTCTAGCCGTTCGGCTATATGTTTAAAATATTCGATTGTATTTAGAAAGTATAGCCGTACGGCGATACCCTTTAAATTTACATTTTTGTCATATCGTTTTAGGGTTTAGGGCTAAAATACCACTTTAGCCCATTGGGCTAGAGTTATTTCTACAATTATTTTATTTATACAAGCAATATTGGGGAATGAAAATTTAAATTCTTTTTGATACCTCCCATTCTAATGATTTTTAACTATTAGCCCATTGGACAAGAATAAAAAAGTGGATTTTATTTATAACCAATAATATGGGTTAAACTCATAAATACAACAACTAAAAATAGGAATCCGCCAACATTTTGTGGATCAAAGAAGGTTGAATTTCATTGTATAAAATTGCTTGGGATTGCTTTTTTTCGCTAAACAACTGCTTCACTTTAAAGTTTGATAAAAATAAAATATCCCAATTATTTTAAAAGAAGTGGCCTTTTGACAGTAGCTTTTAAAAGCATACTTTGAGTTGCTTTTCAAGGTTGCTTTCAAAAGAAGCAGAGATGAACTTTTAATGAATTTTTTAAATTCCCAAAATACCATCATTCATTTTAAAAAATAACACCACTTCCACATCTAACTCCACCCCTTGCACCACCACAATCACTACCTCCGCAACCACCATCATCGCTGCTACCACCACCACCACCTCATCCTCCACCACCACCTCCACCACCACCTCCTCCACCTCCACCTCCACCTCCACCACCATCACCACCACCACCACCACTACCTCCTCCGAAACCTCCACATCCACCACCATCTCCACAACCAACACCACCACATGAGAATACATTGGGAGACGCACATACATGAGATGCCTTTCTAAATTCTAACCTTATGAACTACACAACTAGCTAGCTCAACCAAGAAATGGTTTTCGTCAAATAAAAATTTTCTTAGTCAACACCTTTTATGGATCAACCCCACCGTTAAACATGTTATAGGTGTCTAGCATGACATGTTTCGGATCTTGGCCAATCTACATTCATCAAGTATGTGGTTAGAAGAATTTTATTCAACTTTTCACTCAATATATGAGAGTGAAAAGCACTTAAAAAAATGTCAACTAGAATTATACATTCACTCGTAAATATACTGGGTTATGCTTGCTCTTACATATGGCCAAAAGTCACTAGCTCAAAACCTAGTTTAACTTCATCCATATAATCTTCCTCATATAAAAAAATAAAATAAAAACCTTAATTTTTACTTTTATTCCAATGACATATCTAAGGCTGAAGTGACACACTTTTTAATTTTTTTCTACATAAAGTATTATTGTTTTTCAAAATTTAATTATCTCAGTACCTAACAAAATCATATGGAAACAATAACCATCAAAGAACTAGTACCTATCAAGATAGTAAAGTGATAGGCCCCTTTCCCAAAGATCTGATAACAACCTTAGCCAACACTATGTAACTTAATTCAGCAATTCATATCCATAGCCAACACACTTTTTAAAAAAATAATATTAAAAAATTATAGCCTGATATACCAGGAATATTTTTGTTTTCCAATAAACAGTATAGCCGCACGGCCAAATGTGGTTTTTTTTAATTTTTTTAAAAACGAATAGCATAGCCGAGCGGCTATACAAGAAATAAAAAAAAAAAAGGGCCGCCGAGCGGCTAGGCGCTTGCGGGCTTTTTTTTAAAAATAAAAAACAATAAATAGTATAGCCGGCCGGCTATTCTTTGTAAATATAATCTATTTAAAGCGTATAGGCTCTGATTTTTAAAATTTGTTTTAAGAAATAGTATAGCCGCGCGGTTGTACGTTTAAGTGTGAGGAAGTTCTTGGTATTAATGCAACTAGACAGGCCTCTATAAGAAACATAAAATTATCTGAAGACCATATGCACTGTAAAATGTATATCACAAAACATATACAGGGCTGGCCCTGGGTGATTGAAGGCCCTGGGCAAAAGTCTAAGAGTGTGCCCTTTATACATAAATTAATAATTATATATTTTATTTTTATCAAATAATTAATGTTATTAAAATTAGAAGAGTTTACAAAAGGCAATGAAGAACAATTTTACATTCAACAACAAATTAACTTTCAATGACATGCTGCACCACCAATATCTTCCACATCATAGCAAATTACCACCATATGCACCTACAAAATAACAAAATATCATTTAAAATGTCTTCTTATTGCAGTTTTAGAAGCAAAATCATCAATTATATCATTATATTTAATATTTTCTAACATATCCCTTTCAATGCATAATATTGCTAATCCATTCAACCTATCTTGAGCCATGGTGGTTCGCAAGTAAGATTTTAATAATTTTAATTTGGAAAAACTTCTTTCAGCAGATGCCACTGTGATAGGTATAGTCAATAATATCCTATAAGCAACCATTGCATTTGGAAACATATCCACACTCTTTACAAATTCTAGAATTTTAATGGAGGTCCATGGTTTATCCGTTTCATATGCTTCTCTTGGTAACATCACTTGCAACATCTGTAATTCTAACAATAAATTACATGCATCAACATCTGAAACATCACCATTTTTCAAGGCATTTTCAAGATTCATACAGGAAACTTTCAATTGATTAGCATCCAATGAAGTCAACTTTGCAGCATCAAATAAGAACCCAAAAATAGATTCAAAGCAATCCAATTGTTCAAACCTACTCTTCAATTCACCAAGAGCAATGTCTACTATGACAAGAAAATAATTAACTCTAAAAGATTCTTCAGCTGATTGTTCTTCCCTTTCATTATTGGAAATCTCATCAAAATGCCTCTTTCTACACATTTGACGTTTTTTAGGAAATACAGGCTCAATTCCCATATCAAATGCAATTTCTTTAGCATCAATCATGGCAGAAATAAACCCATTTATCCTATAGTTTTTAAAAAATGCAACAAGTCCTTCTAATTGTTTTACAGCAACATCAAGACGCATGTCTTCAGATTGTAATTTTTTACTAAGTTAATCTTGTGCAATATGTCATGCCAAATAACCAAGCTTAATATGAAGTCAAAACTTGAAAGCTCTCCCGATGCTAAACTTTGAGCATCCCTACTCAATTTAGCATCTTCACTAATTTATGCTAATTTAAATAAAGCATCTCTGATTTGGGCAGCTTGTGATTTTATTGCTTTGACACTATCAATGTGACTTTCCCAACGTGTAGTTGACAATGATTTCAAAGTTAAACCATCTATATAATCAAGTAACACATTCCATCGTTTTGTTGAATTAGAGAATACCGTATATATGCACTGACATGCTCCAAAAAAAGATTTTGCTTTAACACATGACTTAGCCATATCACAAAGTATTAAGTTAAGACAATGAGAACCACATGGCATGTAAAATGCTCTAGGATTTATGTCAAGTAATCTTTTTTGTACACCTAGGTTCTTTCCTTTCATATTCGATCCATTATCATAACCTTGCCCCCTCACATCATCAATATTAAGTTCAAGGGACTTTATTACAGCTTGTAATTCATTAAAAATTCCCAATCCAGATGTATCCTCCACAATTAGAAACTCTAAAAAGTACTCTTCTATATTTATAGAGGTACAGGAAACATCTACACACCTTAATATTAAAGTCATTTGTTCTTTGTGACTTGCATCAGGGGTACAATCAAGAATCACTGAAAAATATTTTGCCTCTTTAATTTTTTTTATGATTGCAACTTTAACATTTGATGCTAAAATAGCTATCAACTCATTTTGAATTTTATGACTAAGATAATGATAATGAATTTTCTTATCTTGAATGAGACGAAAATGATGTTGCATGACTGGATAAAACTCAGCAATCATTTCAAGTATGCCTAAAAAGTTACCATTACCATTGTCATAAACTTTTTCATTTGTTCCACGAAATGGCAAATTATGTGTAGCAAGACATTTCACCACAGCAATGATTCTAACAATAACATTTTTCCAATGTAGTGTATCTTTCTTAATTAGCTCTTGCAATTCTTTATCAATTGTTTGACTTGTTTTCAATCTGATTTGCAATTCAACACAAGACCTTAAGTTAGTGAGGTGTTCAATACTATTTTCATGTTGTTTAAGCTTGTCACCAAGATGTTTCCAATCTCTGGATCCTTCACTTGCTAATTGACTTCTAGCTTGCATTGTTTTAAACAACTTACAGCAAAAACAGAACACCTTATCCAACTCTTTTGAGTACACTAGCCATCTTCTATCATGAGTCTCCCCATTTGTTAATGTTCTAGTATAAAAATTATAGGAAAAATGTCTAGAGTGTTCATCCAAAGGGAATTTCAAATTAGTTTCTCTTACAGGCCCATTTTCTAAAAGCAAATCTCTCATTTTAACATCAAGATTATCCCAAACTCTTGGATCATAAATGTTTAAATCATTAGCATTAGCATTTTCATTTTCTGCACTTTCATTCTCATTTTCATCTATGTCATCACTCTGATTTTCATTTACATCATTTTGATTTTCATTTGGTGGTGGTAAATCTTCAGCTAAATTTTCAAGTGAACTAGTATCAGTTTGTTTAAGAAAATATTTGTTCAAAGTTCCTCTTAGGCTTTGAGCAATCTTTAATTCTTTTTTCTTTCTTTGTCTCTTGAGGTTTCCAGAAAGTTGTTTCTTAAACATGTTTAAATTTGTAGCATAAACAGACAGCAATAGCAAATTAAAATAGCAAGGAAAGAACAATAAAACCTGATTGAATTTGCTGCCAATGCTTTCTTCTATTGCAGTTTTTACCAAGACGGAAGAACCAGCCAGTAGAACTAATTAAATTGCTTTCAAGATCAATTGCTTTCTCAATATCGTTCTTCTCTCGTCTCTGGGAGAAGAGAATGTTCAGATTTCTTATTACAGAAAATATACCACAACACAAATACTCATATAAAACAAAAATAAAATAAACCACACATACCCATCATCACGCAGCACGCCTGGTTCTTGAGCCTGTTGAGAATTAATTGAAATGATATAAAGCACTGCCTTTTGCTTTTTTAGCTCGAAAGCTGACTGACAGCCCATACCCATATAGCATTAGTATATTATATATACCCATAACCCATTACTTTTAGTTTTCTATAAGAAGTTTGAGTTTTTTTATGAGAAATTAATTATATTTTTTTGGCATATACATATATATGAGCTATATATAATATTTTTTTGGGCCCCTTCAATATTGGGCCCCGGGCAATGGCCCTAGTTGCCCTGGCCAAGGGCCGGCTCTGAACATATACATGACTATTAACGAAAGAGAAATCGTCTACCTGCTTTGATTGCCTCCTTAGCGAGTTGCTCATCCATCCCAAAAGAGAAGTCTTTACTTTTTGCTAGTTACTTGGCCATACAAACTCTGTTCAACCTCCTATCTCCAGCCGTCTTTGTTTTGAAGAGAAATCTTTCGCGTACAGCACATAATATATGCCTAGCCAATCAGTATTCTGGTTCTGTTTTTGCATTATTTGGGCGAGTTCACAGAAAATGATCTCTGATCTGTAAGATTACAAAGAATCTACTTGCATGTAGGGTTATTTTCTGTATTATAAAGTAGGGTTTTTATTTTTGATGCATAATATAGTGGGGTTAACATGAAAGAGTCAGGTGATTGTAAATGACACATGATCTCCATGTGAAAAGCATAGTGCAAAATCTGGAAGACCCCCACATAACATTGATTGATTGCGACTTGAAACAACTCAATATGCAAAGATATACATATGTTGTCTGAAAAATAAGGTAGTGAATGATAGGTGGGGCATGAAGAAACAGGTTATCGCCACCACCATTAACCTCTGGACTTCAATGAATATGACTGAACAAGAGTAGGTTATGTCCACCCAACCAAAACATGGACGCTCACAAGCACATTCTTACCAATAGTTCCAAGTTCAAAGTATTCAAGTCCAACAGGAGTGAAGTAAAAGTTGCAATGTACTTTTAACATCTCGATAAATGGATAGAAAAGTTGTCCACGATATAATTTGAGATTCAAAGGGGTCGTTGGAGCATTTCAAAATTTTACAACTTGAATTTATAGTACAAGAGGTGGAGGAGGGTAAAGTAGAACCTTGTTGAGCTTTGTCATCGCTTGGAGCAGTACTTTGTATGCAGGTTATCAAGCTTCTCGGCATACTGAATCGGAGTTGCCTCATTGTCAAACACTTCATCCCATATCTTAACAAGATCTGTTTGTAAGGTTATTGGGTTAGTATAGGATATGAAACAAAAGGAAAATATGAATCATAAACCCTATAAAAATGGGCAGGATGACTAACAAATCAGAAAATATGGAACGATTCAATCAAGACACAGTGCAAGCATTACCAGTCGCTGAGACTGACATACCACATTGATATAGGTATACTCTACTTAAAAAAAACATTTGAAATCCAGGAATTCAACTGTAAGCTTTTGAAAATCTCAAGGAATTTAAAACAGAAGCATGCATACCAGCGTTGTCTGAGGATGAAAGAAACATGATGAGTGTGTCAAATCTTGGAACCCTGGTTATGTCTCCAGATAATTGACGGCCAAGTCCATTTCTTCACTGCTAAAGAAATAAATCAAAGGTGGGGCCATAAGCATTTTATCAAGCTCAACAAGAAAACATACAGACATAAACATTACTTACACGAAAAAGGTTGCCACACACTTGATAATGTCAAGAAGTATGGGAACAGTCAAAGCATTTTTGAATTATCTGCAGCAATGCACTTGGAGATATAGCCTGTATAGAAATAACACAAAAAATAACATGAAACAAAGTAACAGCATAAATGGAAAGTTGGAATGAGTGATGATTTCCTAAACAAATACCAACTGCATTCACAATCCTTTATGGACATTTGAAATTGTTCAAAAGGGACACAACAAATGGGGAACTTCTTGGATGGCCCCTAGCATGCAGAAGCCAGATAGGTAGACTGACAATGTAATTACTGGTATACTTCTGGCAACCATCCAAAGAGGACAATAGACGAGACTAATAGAATCTTTGCAGTGGTCAACTGCACGGATGACCACCATGCAAAAAGAACACATTCATGGTCACCTACTTTGGGATGACAACGAACATATGAATCTTGCATCTTGACAGACTATATTTTTTTTTACAGTAAACCACATGAATACTTTTGCAGACCTTCAATAGGCTAGTCTGTCGAGCATTATCTCCAGAGAATCCTCTCCAAGAAACCTCAAATTGATATGGTGGTGTGATCTTTTCCGCAGCTACAGCCTTGACTCGAGAAGCAAGCTCTTGTACCGACGCCTTCACCTCTTGCTTCCTAGTTGTGTTATTTCTCTACAAAATTATCATGATATAGACTAGTTCAAGAGACTAAAAGACACAGATGCAAAAGAAATAAATAAAACTTTAAAGCAAATAAGAAGATAAAGCCATTGAGTCCATATAACATGGTATGAGTACACAACATATAAGTCTGATAAGAAGCTATAAAGACAAAAGCAATTAATAAGGTTCATAAACAAGTCTATCTTACCTATTACTAAGAAGAAACAAAAACTCAATGACAACAACAACAAAAAAGTAAAAGGAGCAATAAAACACTTTTCTTGACACCTTAATGTGATCTTGAACTGCAGTCATTTCTGTTATTTGAGCACTGCTGGAGACAGGCTGGATGCTTTGTCCGTTCACTTTGGTATCCAACTTTCCTACTTTCTGCATTTCTTGTACAGAATTTTTCCGTGCTCCAGATGCTTTCTGAAGAATTGTCTGGGAATTAACAATTCAAACGAGTCAATTTAATATATAAATGAACTGGTAGGTAGATGACCATGATATATGTTTGGTTCATTTTTACACATGATTTTTCATGTTATTCACCTTTTATTTTGAGTTAGTTCTTGACATTTTATAGCTTTTTACTTCCTTTTTGTGTTTTCTTAGATTTTACCTTGGTTAGAATGAAAATGAGCTAGAAGTGCATTATTGGTTATAAATTCTGTTTTTGTTCATTTTCGTAGGTCAACTTCTTGGCCTGGGATCAACATGCTCTGATGCTCGGATGAAGTCATGATCTTCATGAGACTTGTTCCAATGGATGTTAACTACAACATATCCAAATTTGAGCTCCATTGGACAGGTATTTCCTATCCATCCAATCCAACATGTTACCACAGCTCTGGAAATCCGAATTTGGCCAGTTTTTACCTCCTTCGTGTCATCTTGATTCTTCTTGTTACCATAACTCTTGGTAACAAGAAATTATCTTTGTAAATGAGATATTTTCTGAACCAATTGGTATCTTTGTGAAGACAAGGCTTCATCATTTGCAAGGGGACAAGAAGACATTGGGTGAAGACTTTGGCAATAGAATATTAAAAGTAAAAGCTGGAAATGAGGAGAAAGGGAGTGCAATCTGAAGTGGGAGAGGTTTTGAACGTGGGCAATTAATTCATTCTATCAATTCTACACATTGGGAGCAGATTTTGGAGAGCTGGGAGCTAGGAGAAAGCCAAGGTGCAGCCAAGCAAAGTGGAGAAGAAGACTTCCACCATTGATGACCTTGAAGCTTTCATCATTTTCTCAAAATCTGTAAACTCTTTCTAATTTTATTTTGAGTTTGTATTTGGAATAAGTATGAGCAACTAAACTCCATAGTTAGGGCTTAGGTTGAAGCCCTAAACATGATTACCTTATTATTTTGATACTTGAGTGTATGAATTTTTGGATATTGTTGATGAATTCCAATTCACCAAATTAATCTATCCTTGATGTGTGTTATTCTTTGATTGATCATCTTTGAAAGCATGCTTCTTGAGATTTTTGGGGTTATGTGTATCTTCATGTTATCCTAAGCAATAAATGGATGAAGTAAGAATCATCCATGTGAATTTGTTTCTTGAATACCTAAATGTAAACACCATGCTATTAGGATTCTTGTGATGTTCATATTCTCTTTGAACTTAATGGGTTTTCCTTGTAATTGAATCAAAGTACGAACCATACCTAGGTTCGGTTATGGGGAGGGCACAAGTATTGTAGCACGAACCATGCACTTTACGTATATTAGAGAGAATCAATGCGTCTTGAGCCACGACCCATGGTCTTGATTGCGAACATCTTCATCAACATGTTTAGAGTTCATCACTTGAGTATTCATGAACTTGGGTAGAATTGTTTAGGGTGGATTCCGAAACCCTAGTGTTTGTTACATTTTAATTTCACATCTTGATAATTCATCTCTGCCATTCTCATTTAAATTCAAAGTCCATTCACTTTCATGCAATAGAAATAGGTCACTCGAAACAAATCAAACCCCCCCCCCCCCAAAAAAGTGTGTGTGAGTTGTGTGTTCGACACGTTATGTGTCTTTGTTGCTGAATTTTATTTGTTTCCGTAATTTTTTTGGATTTTTGGTTCGCGTTGTGTTATTGCATTTTCTGTGCTGAATCCAACCGTATAAAGAACGTGAATTTTGGACTTACGGTTGGAAAGTTATAGGTCAAAAACTGGACAGAGGTCGGAACTAAAAAAACAGAGAAAAACGATTTTGTGAAGAAACGACCGGTCGCTAGTGTCTCACGACCGGTCGCTCAACACACAATTCTCAATTTTCAATTATGTGCAAAAACGACCGGTCGTTTTTCACTGTTCACGACCGGTCGCTAGTGTCTCACGACCGGTCGCTCAATACACAATTCTCAAATTTCGATTCTCTGTGCAAAAACGACCAGTCGCTCTTAACAAACGACCGGTCGCTTTTCACTGTTCACAGGCGATAAACAGGTGATAAAATGGTGATAGAAAGTGCTGTTTGTGTTTTTCTTTAGTTTTCTTGTGTTGTTTCATTTCTTTTACACTTCTTTACTCATGTTTTAGTTTCCATTTTGCATTTGTGCTTTTGTGGTGTGTTAAATAAGTGTTCTCTTTGTACTCGAATTAGAACTTATAGGAAACCGACAAGTTCTTCGTGGATTGAATCCCGTACTTACATAATCTATACTTCTTTAGATTCGTGCACTTGCGGGTATTTTTAATTGGTTGTTTGCACATTAATTTGTGTCCTCTTAGGAATGCAACAATATACACCATCAAACAAAACACAAGAAATGAATGATAGACTCTGAAAAATCAAAACTCGCCTTTCAAAAGCAAGCAGCCTGCATAGCTCGGACCTCTTCACCTTCCAACCCCTTCCTCAAAGCATTTCTGCTCTTTTTCTTCTCCTTCACTTCCGGAACGGCAGACACCTCCTCAATCTCCTCCTAAATATGGTCCAATTCTATGGCTCTGGAACTCGACCCCTCCTCTTCGCTATCAGAATTTTCTCCGTCAAAATCTGCAACAAGTCGGCGATGTGGGGCTAGGCGGGCGCTAGGCGGCTAGGCGGCTGGGCGGGCCTCCTAGGCGGGTTGGCTCTTTTTTCGGTGCCGAACCCGTAGGACGAAGCAGCCGAAACCGAAGAAAACCAATCGAAGCTTTGAGTTTGATAGAGAAGCGAAATGGCTGCGTATGCGAGTGTAAGCTTCGTGATAATATTTAAAGAGTATAGCCATGCGGCTACACGATTAAAATATTCGAATATATTAATATTAAAAGAGTCTAGCCGTTCGGCTATACGTTTAAATTTTTTTGAATGTATTTACCCTTTAAATACACATTTTTGTCCTATCGTTTTAGGGTCTAGGGCTAAAATACCATTTTAGCCCATTGGGCTAGAGTTATTTGTTCAATTATTTTATTTATACAAGCGATATTGGAGAATGAAAATTTAAATTCTTTCCGATACCTCCCATTCTAATGATTTCCAGCTAATAGCCCATTGGGCAAGAATAAAAAAATGGATTTTATTTATAACAAATAATGTGGGTTAAACCCATAAATACAACAACGAAAAATAGGGATTCGCCAACATTTTGTGGATAAAAGAATGTTGAATTTCATAGTATAAAATTGCTTGAATGGGAATTTACTTTTTAAAATGTATCCATCGTAATTATGAACTAAACCCAATTACAAACTTTTTTCTCATTGCACTTGACAACCATTCTCTAGGTTCTGTGCGTTTGCAATGTGTTTGTATAAGTCCTGCCATCTGCAAGAGAATGACAAGGATTTTTTTATAAAAAAGATCAAGCACTGAGACAAAAGATTACTAAATAATAAACAGAAATTTGGGAAAACAATCACCTTAAACTGAAGAATGCAAGGCTAAATGCATATGGTAATCATTTATAATAAGAACCAACAACAAGATAATTAATTGATGGAGTGCTGGAAAACTGTTCATTCAACAAGGACTTTCCGCATTCCAATGTAGTGCATGCTTTGTAGATTCAAAAGGACTTTGCACATTTCAATGCAGTGCATTGGTTTTGGAGGCTGATTAGGGCTAAGCACAATTTGATTAACTGGACCAAGTGGTTGGAACTGCCTACCAAACTGAAACCGATCAAGTCGATGAAGGAAATTATGGGACCAACATTGATCGGCCACTCTCATCTCCTGACCACAGACAGTTCACAAACAAGCAAATGGTTCGTTGCAGGTCAGTTTCAGTGAAGAAAGAGAGCGAGAAGAGAGAGAAAGAGAGATTGAAGTACTAATCATGCATTATTGCAATACTTAACATGTGAAGTAGTAGACGTCCTAAATAATGAGGATGGCATCAAACGGCGCGGATGCTAGTGAGGGGAATTTATTCCACCCATTAAGGAAATGCCGATTAAACTCCTTTGTTGAAGACCCATTAAAAGGTAACCATTAAAAACTAGAACCCCGATTAACTAACGATTATTCATGGATTTTGCACACGTAAAGCTCTTAATTACCAATTATCGAACACTATAAATTTATTCCACCCATTAAGGAAATGCCGATTAAACTCCTTTGTTGAAAACCCGATTAAAAGGTAACCATTAAAAACTAGAGCCCCGATTAACTAACGATTATTCATGGATTTTGCACACGTAAAGCTCTTAATTACCAATTATCGAACACTATAAATATGGCCACATATGCATGTCCTGCATGTTGTGTATTAACCATATGCTATTGTTGAATGGAATGGTAATGATATACCAAGGTCATAAACTCATACTTGCTTAGGAAAGAGAATAAGTTAACTCTAAATTAGATCATGACAATCTTTTTAAAAGTAGTTTAGTCTGCAATGTATAGAACCCTTAATTTAGCCAATCACATATTCGTAGCATACAGTTTTCCATACCTTCAACCACCATCTCCTATTCCCCTCTCTTTATATAACCTTCAAACATTGGTGAACCTCCATCCGAGAGCAGAAAGATGTCTTCCATTTGATGCTGCACACATGAAGTAGCAAGGAATTGATCATGAGAAACAGAAATATATAAGTTTAGGGGCATCATCTATAATAAGGTAACAAATCAATTATGCAACAATAAAATTATTTTTATAAGTGACATTATATACAGTGGTTTTGATGAAGTCTTACCTCCTCAGCAGTCTTCTGCTTGTGAATGTGGTCGTTCTCAAACAAAATTATTAATGATTCAGGATCCTGGGAACTATGGTACACAAAGCATCAACCAGTTTATGTAGATTTGTTCTTCTTTTGATCCTGAAGAAAACTTCACTTTCATCCTACAAGAGGAAAGATAAAAATCACAAGACTAGAAATTGCAAGAAAAAGCATGACGCTAGATTGGCCCAAGAGATTTTGACATTATTAATGGAATTGCTCGGGGGCTCCTCTATCTTCATCATGTAGGTCTTTTAGGTGAGCAACGTAACCCGGCAGGATAGAGGCCGAGCATGCTAGATCTGCCAGTTGCAGTTGTAATATTGAGTGGTGAAATAAAACTAATGCATATCATCATCAAAGCCATTGGTGTTCAACATTATATTTAAAAATCAGATCAAACAAAATTAATATACAAATACATAGTACGGGTGGATTTAGAGTACTTCTGCAAAAGTTTAGCATAGCAAGGCAATGGTTTATAAACTTGAATATAGTGACTAAGACGGAGACAGACGGGCAGGAGGCACTCTGCACAATAAGCGACCCTCCCCTCGACAAGTAAGACACCTTGTTGTGGTATTCATTGTCTTGCTTTCACCTTCTTTTTTTTGGTTCCTGCTAAGTCTAGAAGAATCTTCCCAGCGGTTCTCTCCAAGGAGAAAAACACGTTCTCTCACAAGTATTTGCTGGACCTCTGAAATTTCTATTGCAGAAGTAACTGCAGCTCCATTTGTATCTTCCTAAACAACAGAACCCACGCAACCATTAGAAGAATTACGATGTTTCAGCCTATGTACTGGTTCTCTATAGCTTATACGAACATGATCAGGTTGCTAGCTCAAGGCCAACCAGGAGAAGAAAATCAGTTTACCAATATAATCAGCTTCATTTATTAGTATCCAAAATAAGTTACGGTCTGTTACCAGTTACCACAGCACATTACGTCAGTATCATATCGTATTTATTTGCATGTTAAGTGATTGTCTCATGAACTGGAACCAAGAAACCTAATGTCTAAGTTACTAAAAATAGAGCCGGAGCTTCAGGTCTGTTTCTCAATTAAGTAACAGAGCTTCTTGGTTGGTACTTAGTACCTGTTTGCTATAATTCTTTACAATCTGGTTGAAGAAAATGAAGGCTAGTTCACTTCAAATTGAACCATCAAATGAGTTTTTGGCTCCTCTTGAGGAATGCAAGTAATAACTTACCAAACCATTATATTCAGTTCCAAGTGAGGAATGATATATTGGTCCTGAAACTTAAAACATCAACGGCTTCCACTTAATAAAGGCTAATGGTATGTCGTTAGAAGGCTATACCTTTTGTGCAGCAGTCAGAGTACTCCCTTTGTTATCTAGATCCTCAATTTGTGCGACCGTATATAATTGTTCAAGAAGTTCTGCTGTCACTATGCCATCTTGAGGGGCGTCTAAGGAGGCCTGTCAAACAAGATATTACAAGTTGACTAACATATATATTTTGCGTTGTGAAATTTTTGTTCAACTTGATGATTCTGAAATTTTACTCTTCATGCATTATACATAGTAACATCTAATGATAATTGAAACTTACTTGCCAAGTCTTGACAGCACGTTCGGTCCCACTTGAGAAGCTGGAAAACTCCATGTCTTCCTCAATTGAGTAAAATCCTAGTTTTTGCAATGCTTCCTGTCAAATAACAGGAACATTATATTAGAACAAGTCGAAATCACAAATATTACATCCAAAAACGAAGCGAACACTAGAAAAGGAAATAACCACACAAACCCAGTTCCAGAAAAAGAAAAGAAACAAAAGTTAACAACTTTCTATACTAAAGAGAAAGTTAATACCCCCTTGTAAGTAGTTGTTGTCACCAAAAGCGGTGTCTTTTAAAATTTATAAACTCGCAAGCGTACGAATCGAATATAGCATAAGCGTGTAAGAGCGAGATCGTACCCAAGGGATTGCGTGTAAAGATAGAAAACCAATTATACCCAAGTTAATTTCATTGCCAACCTAGTTGATTCAAATGGTGATTTGTTTGTTGATAAAGAAAATTAAATAAAGCATGAAACAAATATGGAAATGACAATAAACTGAAATTAAGATTTAAATTTATGAGAAAAAATAACTAAGGTATTAGAATCCACACCATTATTCCATAAGATTCTAATTATTTATCTTTCAATTCCCATGGAGTAGCAATCTAGAAATCAATCTACTGCTTTCTCAAGATTTATCAATTAAGCTTGTACTTTAGATCATAAGTAAATTTTCCTTCCCTTCATAAGTACAAATTCTAAGCATAATATGTAAACAAAATTATTTAACTACAAAGGATCAAAGTTTCCTAAGCATCCTATGTGAAAAAGTTTATTTGAATAACAAAATATCAAAGAAATTTGTAAATTAGAAATATAAACCAATGATGAATTAATAGATTAATCCAAACTCTTAACTACCATAAATACATGTTATATGTCACAATACATGATAGAAGTGGTGAAAAGAAGATTAATCTATTAATCATGTGAAGTGAAAATTATAATCATTGAACACCACAATATTTGAGAATTGAAAATGAAAACTAGAACTCTATTTAATAATGGTGTTTCATCCAACCTTAGTTAAGTATTTTAGCTAGACATAATTAAGAATTAAAACAAAACAAAGAAACTAAAATACATGAATTAAATGAGAACTAAGAAAGGTGAAGAACAATTTTAAGAGAGTTATTAGCTCTCGGTTCTTTCCTTTCCATCCTTGTTCTCTTTCTTTCTCACTTTCTCTCTCTCTTTCTTTCTTTCTCTCTTCCTTTCTTTCTTTCTTTCCTTCTGCTGTGTATCACTCTTGAATTTCTCCACACTTTCTCTCTTGAGTTGCTGCCTATTTATAGAAGCATGAAGTCCCTTTCATTCCAGCTGCATATGCAAGCTGTCTTCTAGAACCTGTCTTGGTGTGTGACAGCCTGTGGATTGAGTTTTTATCCAATTGCTCCAATTTTTGGATATGTATTAGTCGACATCTTATTGAACAAGTTTCATGAAGGATATTTATTCATTTGAGCATGGAAGAATTCGTTTTTCAGGTCTGCAAATGGACTGTACAGCATGAGCTGTAAAAGGCAAAGTCATCAAATCCAACTTGAGTTCTTCCTCTCTTTTTGCAACACATTGCTTATTCCTCCTCCTCCTCATGCCATTGGTGGAAGACACTTAATATCTACAAACAACCACTCATTAAATACAAAAACAAAGATTGGAAATAGCTAATACAAATACTCTAATAAATTTACATAATACAAAAGAAAATACTAACAAATATAAATTTAAGGATAAAACTTGTATTTATTTTGTGCTCATCAAATACCCCCAAACCTATATTTTGCTAGTCCTCGAGCAAAAGAAAATAAAAACTAAGTAGAAAAGAAAACTAAACCACTTTCGCAGGGATCTCGATTGCATTTAGCATATGCAACAAGCCTTTAAACCCCTAGGTTACCCTAGTGGACGAGTATAGTCTCGTGAGGGCTTTCATGATGATACCCACAAACATCAAAATGAGAGATTAAAAAATTTATTGTACAACAAAATTGAAAATTTAAACAAATGCTTAACCATCATCAAAGCTATCTGGATTGATAATTCATGAACAATTTTTTAAAAGAGCAAACACGCTTCAAATTAATCCCCACATAAAGTCTTGATCACTTATAATCATTTAGTAAATTTTTCATTTGTTTCCTTTGGTGTTTAAGTGAACCAACACATTTTAGAGACAAAAGTCAATTTCAATCACAGTAACCTCATTATTTCAATCATTATCAAAATTCAGTGCAAATAACTAACCAAGGCATTTATATACTTCTTCTTCTTTTTTTTTTTTTTTTTTTTCGAATGTGACTGTGCAATGTTTAGTTCCATTAAGCTTTCTAATTAACCCATGTAGCGAGATTTAGGCCAACGACTCTCAAACCAAAGGTTTTAAGGCATTAGGTGTAGAAACACCCCTAAGGGCTTATTAACTCGAAAGTTAAAAAGGCTACAGAACTAAACTAGTCACAAAATGTATTTACCTCAAAACTTTACCGTTTGACGCGAACACTCGCTGCTGTTTAGGCAAGAGGCCCGGTTACTAAGTAAAACTCTGGATAAATTAACATCATTATTATTATTTTATTTATTTATTTTTTTACGCCAAGGTCAATCAAGAGCAATGTCATCTAACTCTACTTAAAACAACAAAGTTAACTATAGTGTTGATGTGCATGTGAGAGTTCAAAGTATAACTCATGAATTATCCACTAAATAGAAATAAGTGAAAAAACTAAAATTATGGGTTTAAAATTTAATCATATGTTTTCAATCGTAAAAATCATTCATGAGTGTTAAATCTGATTTGATGATAGTAAGCATAAAAATCTAGAGATAACACCATTTTTTTTTTTGGAAATAAAATAAAAATAAAAACAAAACTACCATAAAAATTTAAAAACAAAACTTCTAGACCTTACCCCCAAACCTAAATCAAACATTGTCCTCAATGTTGAAGAATTTAGGCATTAGTAAAGTTATAACAAGAAATGAAAGGGATTTAGATAAAAGAACAAACAAGAATTAAAACTACAATTTAGTTGCAAAAACAAAACAAAATCAAACCAAATGCCACAGTAAGCCCTAACAACAATTCTACGCACGCAGAAATCCAGCCCATGAGAACGTCCAAATCAATTTTAAAACCCAACCCAAACGAAAGCCCAAACACTTCTTTTATTATTATTGTTATTTATTATTATTATTATTATTAAAAATTAAAGAAAACAAAGAAGCGTTGTCAGAAGTGCAAGGAACGAGATTTCTGAAAAGAGAGAAGGGGGGCCGGATGTCTCGTTTCCTGATACGTCACGGGCCAAAAGAGGTGAGGGACGTGTCAGCGCGAGAGGCCACTTTCACATCCCCAAAGCCAGATTTATTGGTTTCGTAGGAAGGTGCGACAACTTTTTCACGTGAAGGTGGTGAAAGGTGAAAATGCAATTAAGGGGGGTTGGGAAACGGGTGCGGCGACATATAGAGATAAGTCATAAGGGCTAGGGTGTGGCTAGGGTTTAGCAGACTAAGTTTATAAAAAGCTAAAAAGAAATGGTGAAAAACACAAACTCAAAAACACACAAAAGAGAAAAAGAAAGAAAGAAAAGAAAAGAAAAAAGAAAGAAAGAAGAAAAGAGTGAGAAATCAAATGGCCTCTTCCTACCCCTTTTCCTTGGATCTCAACCTAGCTCCACCGACTAAGACATGAGGCCAAGGCGGCACCAGTATGGGTGCCCTACTTTGCCTCTGCACGGGGGCCTGTGACTGTCAATGACTCAATACTCCTGGACAACGATGTTGCCATTGGAGTTGGTAGAAATTTAGTGACTCCTAAAGATATACGTGTGTTCGGGACAAGGGATGACAACCGGGTCACGAGTGATGCCCTAGCACTGAGCGTGAGAGTATAGCATGTGTCGCAAGTTTGGGACATCGCCTAATTGCGAAGTCCCATGAGGTAGAGGTGCTGAAAGGTCAGTTGGCGGCGGAGCGAAGTATGGTTGAAGAGTGTCAGACTGCTATAAAAAGCTTGAAAAGGGAGAGGGCAAGGATAGTGGAGGTGAATCGACACCAGCTAGAAGTATTGCGGGACGAGAATAAAAGCCTAACAAAGATGGTAGAGTTGTATTCTCGCGACATGTGAAAGCAGCTGGAGGACCTAGATCGACCGGGTAAACGCAAACAAGTAGATCGCGAGAGTAGTTACGCTCAAGCTAAGATTGCGATCTTTGGGAGCTCAAGTGGTGAGCCCCAAGAGGCTGTGCGTGAAGCCCTGGAAGAGGACAGCCAGAGGGCCAAACTCAAAGCTCCAATGGTCGAGACACCAACAACCGAGAAGAAATGATTTGTACAACATGATTGGTGTTTTTATTTTATTTTGTGGTTTTTGGTTTTTGTTATTTTTTTTTTTAGAAATAAAAGAGTAAGGTTGCAGAAAGAAAAAAGAAAAAGAAAACACACTTCCCAACTAAAATAAGACAAAGATGATAGTCGAAAGGGAAAGGTAAAAACACAAAGCACTAGAAAATGAAAGTAACGGGAAAAAACATAAAACACAAGAAAACACGGAAAAAAGTAAAGTAAAGTGAAAGTAAAGGTGCTCCCCCTTGAAGCGATTAGGTTGAGCATGCCCGGGAAATCCGAAATGGTATTGGCTCTCTCTCATCAGCATATGCCTATTTAAACCACGCCTCTACAAGCGGATGATACCCAGCATTTCTTCCTGCAAACTTAAGGAAAAACATCAAAAAATTCAGAAGCAAAACAAATGGCATCCTCATGCACTCACCTTGATGACCTCATCCTTGAGTTATCACTTGCACCACCAAATGCCCAGATAAGGGCTCCTCCAACCCCTGTCTTCCCAAACTCCACATATCATCATGGCACAGCCTCAAACTTTGCTGAGGCAATACCGAACCTTTCTGAGGCAATGCCGAACAGGTCAGTGCTGCTGGGAACATTGATTGGCAGGTAAACTCACTCCAGCAGATCACCTGCATGTGGCACGTAGGTCTAACATGATGACGGTGGATGAGTCCCACAATCTCACTGTGCTCCAGGCGGTCTCGTCTACCAATCTGGGCATGCGACTCCTGGCGAGGACACGGGAGTGTGCAGCACTGAGTGAGGAGGTGGTCTCCTTGAAAGCTCTGCGCGGACTACAGAAACGGCTCTCCTTGCCAACCAGAATGTAGAAGCACTGCAGAAGAGAAATAATGATCATGTCGAACTTTTGCAGGTTCTACAAGTAAGAGACAGTAGAGGCAATTAGCATGATGCCTCAAGTGACTCAGAATCTGGAAACAAACATGTGATTAAGAATTTTTATGTATGCATTTTCACATTTGTGTATGTAATCACATGTTTATGAAATGAATAGTTTTTGAGCCAAATTTCTGTGTGTGCAATCATGAAGCAATCTACTTCCCAAACTTAACAACAAATTAAATACATAAACAAGTAAAAGAAAGCAAGAATTATAGTAATAAAAGCAAAGAGAAACAAGAAATTTGGAATTAACTTAAAAAAATAAATAAATAAATAAATAAAAATAAAACAAAACAAAACTTCTAAACCTTACCCCCAAACCTCAATCAAACATTGTCTTTAATGTTTCAAAATAAAAGCATAGCAAATGTATGAAATAAGAGGGTAAATGATATAGAAAGATAATACCTGGAAAATATGCGTGCCAATCCCCTTGGTATTTATCCATTGCAGAATAAAAGACAATAAATATATATATAAAAAATCCAAGCAAAAATAAATAAAGACCAAAATGAATCAAAACACACAAAAAGAAAACTAAAATCTATCAAGACACGAAAGAATAATCAGTCGTGATAAATAGGATTGTCAAGAAGTATCCCCTCTACTTCTGGGGATTTCAATTCAAAAAATGGTTTCAGTCTTTGACCATTCACCTTGAATATGTCTCCATTTTTGGGATTTTCAATCTCAATAGCTCCATGAGGGTAAACAGTACGAACAATAAAAGGGCCCGAACCAACGAGATTTTAGTTTACCAGGAAAAAGATGCAAACGAGAATTATACAGAAGGACTTTCTGACCATTCTCAAACATTTTTCGCAAAATTTGTTTGTCATGAAACACTTTCATCCGAGCTTTATATGATTTAGCACAATCATATGCATCATTTCGAATTTCTTCTAATTCATTGAGGTGAAGTTTTCTTTGAATTCCTGCTTTATCTAGTGAAAAATTAAGTTGCTTCACAGCCCAGGAGGCTCGATGCTCTAACTCAACAGGCAAATGACATGCCTTTCCATACACTAGTCTGTATGGGGACATTCCTATGAGAGTTTTGAATGATGTACGGTAAGCCCACAAAGCATCAGTGAGTCTTAAAGACCAATCTTTCCTACTAGGATTAACTGTCTTTTCTAAAATATGCTTGATCTCCCTATTTGACACTTCAACTTGACCACTCGTTTGGGGGTGATAGGGAGTTGCAACTCGATGTGTAATGCCATATTGTTTCATTAATTGCTCAAATGGCCTATTACAGAAATGTTTACCTCCATCACTAATAATAGTACGAGGTGAACCAAAACGAGAAAATATATTTTCTTTCAAGAAGCGGACCACAACCTTATGATAATTTGTTTTGCATGCAACTGCCTCAATCCATTTAGACACATAATCAACTCCAACAAGAATGTACAAGTTACCGAAAGAGTTAGGAAATGGTCCCATAAAGTCAATACCCCAAACATCAAATACATCGACAATGAGGATAGGGTTTAATGGCATCATGTTTCTTCTAGAGAGACTCCCTAATTGTTGACAACTCTGACAAGCTTTACAATATGAATAAGCATCACAAAAAGAGAAGGCCAGTAAAATCCACATTGTAGGATCTTAGCGGCAGTTTTCTTGGCACTAAAGTGACCACCACAAGCTTGGTCATGACAAAAGGATAGGATATTGGTCTGATCATATTCTGGAATGCATCTCCTTATGATCTAATCGGGGCAATACTTAAATAAATAAGGATCATCCCAAAAGAAATGTTTGACCATGGCTAAAAACTTTGATTTATCTTGCTTTGACCAATGAGAGGGCATCTCACTAGTAACAAGATAATTTACGATATCAGCAAATCAAGGAATGCATGAGACATGCATAAGCTGCTCGTAAGGAAATGTTTCAGTGATTGGAATGGAATCCTCACTAGACTCAACAATTAGTCTAGACAAGTGGTCTGCTACAACATTCTTAGAACCCTTTTTATCTCGAATTTCAATGTCAAATTCTTGAAGCAAAAGAACCCAACGGATAAGACGAGGTTTAGCATCTTTTTTAGACAAAAGGTACTTCAACGCTGCATGGTCTGAGTAGATAATGACTTTAGATCCTAAAAGATAAGATCTAAACTTGTCTAAGGAAAAGACAACTGCTAGCAGTTCTTTCTCAAGTGGTAGAATAATTGAGTTGGGCATCAGAAAGAGTTCTACTAGAGTAGTAAATGACATGGGGGAGTTTGGCAATCCGCTGTCCCAAGACGGCACCAATCGCATAATCAGAAGCATCACACATGATTTCCAAAGAAACACTCCAATCTGGAGGACGAATGATGGGTGCAGAAGTCAAAAGTGCCTTGAGTTTTTCAAAAGCATGGTTGCAATCATCACTGAAGATAAAAGCAGAATCTTTGGCAAGCAAGCTACACAAAGGACGAGAGATTTTGCTAAAATCCTTGATGAACCTACGGTAAAATCCAGCATGGCCTAGGAATGATCTAATTTCTCTCACAGTTCGTGGAGGTGGAAGATTTGAAATCAAATCTACCTTGGCTTTGTCAACTTCTATACCATCAGAGGAAATTACATGTCCTAGCACTATCCCTTTTTTTTACCATGAAATGACATCTCTCCCAGTTAAGCACAAGATTCTTCTCTTTGCAACGAATTAATACCAGAGAAAGATGGTGCAAACATTCATCAAACGATGATCCATATACTGAAAAATCGTCCATGAAAACCTCTAAGAATCGTTCTACCATATCAGAGAATATAGAGACCATACATCGCTGAAATGTAGCAGGTGCATTACACAACCCAAAGGGCATGCGTCTGTAGGCAAATGTTCCAAAAGGGCATGTGAAGGTGGTTTTTTCTTGATCCTCGGGTGCAATAGGAATTTGATTATATCCAGAATAACCATCCAAGAAACAGTAATATGCATGACCCGCTAATATCTCCAACATCTGGTCAATGAAAGGTAGAGGAAAATGGTCTTTCCTCGTGACAGAATTCAACTTTCGATAGTCGATGCATACACGCCATCCAGTTCGGACTCGTGTAGGAATGAGCTCATTTTTCTCATTTTTGACAACTGTGATACCAAACTTTTTTGGCACCACTTGCACAGGACTCACCCACTTACTGCGAGAAATTGGGTATATCACCCCAACATCTAAAAGCTTTAATATTTCATCTCTAACAACATCCTTCATGGAAGGATTCAGCCGCCTTTGTGGTTCTCGGGAATTCTTGGCATTGTCTTCTAAGTGAATCCTATGCATGACAATAGAAGGAGCAATACCCTTAATGTCAGCTATAGACCACCATATGGCTTCCTTATGTTCTTTAAGCATTTTGACAAGTTTACCTTCCTGTTTGTTATTAAGGTCCAAAGCTATGATTACAGGCAAGGTTTCAGAAGACTCTAAGAACACATACTTGAGAGTATCAGGTAATGGCTTTAAGTCCAGCTTAGGGGCCTCTATGATGGAAGGAAGTGGGGGTGACGTGGAAAGAGGAAGAGGTTCAACCTTAAGTTTCCAAGTGGGCGTTTCAATATACGGAACAGAATCTAACAATGCATTGACTTCATCAAAAGATTTTTCGAAGTCAAAGTTAGCCCCAAAATGAGCTAAGCATGCCTCTAATGGGTCCTTAATGCTAGAGTAATGAAAAGAATCTTCCACCATAGTATCAATCAAGCTGATCTCACTAATCCCTTCATCATCTGGTGGTTGCTTGCTTATGTTGAAAATATTAAAATCAACAGTCATATTGCCAAATGAGATATTCATTAATCCATTCCTACAATTGATATTTGCATTGCATGTGGCAAGGAATGGACGGCCTAAGATGACTGGAATTTGTTTTTGACCTGAAGGTACAGGTTGTGTATCAAGGACAATGAAATCTACAGGAAAGTAGAATTTATCAACCTTGATCAAAACATCTTCAACAATGCCTCTAGGGATTTTCAGAGATCTGTCAGCTAAAGAGAGACATATCTTAGTTGGTTTAATCTCTCCTAAGCCTAATTGTTTATACATTGAGTATGGCAATAAATTCACACTTGCCCCTAAGTCTAACAAAGCCGTTTCAATATGGTGATCACCTATCATGCAAGCGATGGTAGGACAACCGGGGTCCTTGTATTTGATAGGAATCCTATTCTCAATGATGGAATTGATATGCTCAGTTAGAAAGGCTTTCTTTGGAACATTTGTCTTCCTCTTGAATGTACAAAGATCTTTTAAGAACTTAGCATAGGAAGGAATTTGATTGATTGCATCTAAGAATGGGATGTTGATTTGAACTTGCTTAAACACCTCTAGGATATCACCAAATTGTGCACTCTTCTTTGAATTTGCTAACCGGTAAGGAAATGGAGCTTTTGGAATGAAATTCCTAGGAGGATCAGATGGAGTTGATGATAATGTATGAGGATGACTCTCATTAGACTTTTGTGTTTCTACATCTTTTAACTCATTCTTATCCCTCAAGTGTGGCTCTAAATCCTGATTACCAATCTGTTTCCAGATCTAAGAGTGGTGATGGTTTGAACATGTTCATTAGAATTTGGAGAACTTGATGGGTTATGAATCACAAATTGATCTTTTGGATTCGGCACAGGCTGACTAGGAAACTTACCTTTCTCTCTCTCTCCCACAACAGTTTCTAACTGGCCTATTTGTTGTTCTAACTTTGAGATGGCTTGAGTATTTTGTTGGGTGGAAGCTTTGACATCATTAATAGCCTGACCAGTTAATTGCATGAATTTTTGGATTGAATCCTCCAAAGAGGATGATTGTTGTTGCTGTGTTGCAACAAACTGTGGAGTGGAGTGAGGGATAGGAGGTTGACGACACTGATTATTTTGAGATGGGTTTCCTCCAGAAATTTGAGGTTGATTTGACCTCCAAGAGAAATTTGGGTGATTCCTCCAATTTGGATTGTATGTTTCAGAAAATGGACTAGGAAACTGGTTCCTATAATAATTGAGTGCATTTGCCTGTTCATTGTTCTCAGCATAACCATGACTAGAAGGACATGTTTGTTCTGAATGCGTTGGGCTACAACACAAAGAGCAAATCTCAGTGTGGACTTTGTTGACAGAGTTCATGTTTTGGCTCAATGCTAAAGCCTCAACTTTACGGGTCAAACTCTCTATTTTAATCCCAAGATCAGAATCGCTTCTGACTTCATACATCCCTCCTTTCTTAGGTTCCCTAATTTGCTTATCAGGGGTGTTGGAAAAATCCCATTGTTGAGAATTCACGGATAAGTTCTCAAGGAATTCATAAGCTGCAACTTCCCTAAGTTGTAAGAAAGCTCATTTATTCATAGATTCAATCATATTGCGACTAGTTTGAGTTAGCCCATTGTAGAAGGATTGAACCAAACGCCATTTTTCAAAACCATGGTGGGGACATTTAAGAATAAGGTCTTTGAACCTTTCCCAACTTTCGTAAAATTGTTCGCTTTCACTTTGTCTAAACTCAGAAATTTCTCTCCTAAGCCCATTGGTTTTAGACATGGGGAAAAATTTTGCCAATAATTTTTGTACAAGTTGGTCCCAAGAAGTTATGGAACCAGAAGGAAGGGAATTGAGCCATGACTTGGCCTTATCTTTCAAAGAGAATGGGAAGAGACGGAGTTCGGACACTTTCATCAGAAAAGTTCTGAAATTTGAATGTTGAACAAATTTCAAGAAAGTCTTTGACATGCATGTAAGGATCCTCTCGATCTAAACCATGGAAATTGGGCAAAAGTTGAATGACTTGAGCTTTCAACTCAAAGCTGGTTGCATTGGTGTTAGGCAACACTATGCAAGATGGGGAATTAGTGGTGACAGGAGCAAAGCACTCCAAGAGAGTTTTTTCTGGCTTAGCTTCTGCCATCTCAAACAGAGGGTTGGTTATCACAATCCTAGGTTTTCGTTCTTCCCTAAGCGTCCTTTCAATTTCTGGGTCGAAAGACTCTAAGTTTAAATTTTGAGAACGACGACCAAACATAAAATAAATAAGAAAATACAAAAATAACCACACAAAAAAAATAAAAATAAAAATATAGGTTTATTTATTTATTTATTTAAAAGCTCTAAACAAATCCTCCTCTTAAGAGCAAACTTAAGGATGACCAGTTAAAGGCTTCCAAAAATCACAGCCAGGTCTTTTCGGGAAGGGTGGAGGGGTTACAATGGTCCCACTTAAAACTCAGTCCTTCTTAAACACCGAAGGTGCCTCCTTAAAGAACTTTCCTAGACACTGTAATGTTTAGAAGTTATTCACTGGAGTTACCACAAGTTAACATCTTTCAAGAAGGGCCTATAAGTTTTAAATTTACTAATTACTTATATGCGAGAAAAACAATATAAAAATAAAACAAAAAGAAAATTCAAGCAAGAATTTAAAAGAAGAATTAGAATTTTCTTACCAGGTGTCCAAGACGCACCTTTAATTTCACTCCTCCAATAAAATCTTATGATACCTGTAAAAACAAGCACACAAATCAGTTCAAGCAAAAACAAGCACACAAATTGACATAAAGAAAAAGAAATGAACTTTCTTAAAATAAAATAAAATATGAAACTTCTTCCAAGTCCAAGGCTACACCAATAGAAACTTAGATGATAAAACTGAAACAAAGAAGCGAAAAATTAATACACAGTGATATTACAATAGAAAACAAGAGATTTGACAAAATCTGAATTTTTTTTTTCGTTTTTTTAATATAAAAGTTTAATATATATTACAATAGAAACAAGATAATTGACAAAATCTAAATTTTTTTTTTTTTTATAATTTCGTTTTTAAAAAAAAAATTTCTTTTTTATATATATTACAAAACTAAATTATAACTAGTGGAAGAATTTAATTAACCAAAATTTGATCAGTTTTCCGTTGCAATCCCCGGCAACGGCGCCAAAACTTGTTGTCACCAAAAGCGGTGTCTTTTAAAATTTATAAACTCGCAAGCGCACGAATCAAATATAGCATAAGCGTGTAAGAGCGAGATCGTACCCAAGGGATTGCGTGTAAAGATAGAAAACCAATTATACCCAAGTTAATTTCATTGCCAACCTAGTTGATTCAAATGGTGATTTGTTTGTTGATAAAGAAAATTAAATAAAGCATGAAACAAATATGGAAATGACAATAAACTAAAATTAAGATTTAAATTTATGAGAAAAAATAACTAAGATATTAGAATCCACACCATTATTCCATAAGATTCTAATTATTTATCTTTCAATTCTCATGGAGTAGCAATCTAGAAATCAATCTACTGCTTTCTCAAGATTTATCAATTAAGCTTGTACTTTAGATCATAAGTAAATTTTCCTTCCCTTCATAAGTACAAATTCTAAGCATAATATGTAAACAAAATTATTTAACTACAAAGGATCAAAGTTTCCTAAACATCCTATGTGAAAAAGTTTATTTGAATAACAAAATATCAAAGAAATTTGTAAATTAGAAATATAAACCAAGGATGAATTAATAGATTAATCCAAACTCTTAACTACCATAAATACATGTTATATGTCACAATACATGATAGAAGTGGTGAAAAGAAGATTAATCTATTAATCATGTGAAGTGAAAATTATAATCATTGAACACCACAATATTTGAGAATTGAAAATGAAAACTAGAACTCTATTTAATAATGGTGTTTCATCCAACTTTAGTTAAGTATTTTAGCTATACATAATTAAGAATTAAAACAAAACAAAGAAACTAAAATACATGAATTAAATGAGAACTAAGAAAGGTGAAGAACAATTTTAAGAGAGTTATTAGCTCTCGGTTCTTTCCTTTCCATCCTTGTTCTCTTTCTTTCTCAATTTTTTCTCTCTCTCTTTCTTTCTTTCTTTTTTCCTTCTGCTGTGTATCACTCTTGAATTTGTCCACACTTTCTCTCTTGAGTTGCTGCCTATTTATAGAAGCATGAAGTCCCTTTCATTCCAGCTGCATATGCAAGCTGTCTTCTAGAACCTGTCTTGGTGTGTGACAGCCTGTGGATTGAGTTTTTATCCAATTGCTCCAATTTTTGGATATGTATTAGTCGACATCTTATTGAACAAGTTTCATGAAGGATATTTATTCATTTGAGCATGGGAGAATTCGTTTTTCAGGTCTGCAAATGGACTGTACAGCATGAGCTGTAAAAGGCAAAGTCATCAAATCCAACTTGAGTTCTTCCTCTCTTTTTGCAACACATTGCTTATTCCTCCTCCGCCTCATGCCATTGGTGGAAGACACTTAATATCTACAAATAACCACTCATTAAATACAAAAACAAAGATTGGAAATAGCCAATACAAATACTCTAATAAATTTACATAATACAAAAGAAAATACTAACAAATATAAATTTAAGGATAAAACTTGTATTTATTTTGTGCTCATCAATTGTAATAAACTGTATGCTGCACAGTTTACAATTTTCCAAATTTAAAAGTACCATTTTATAATTCAAAGACAACACTAGATCATAAAAAATAAAAAAAACAAAAAAAAAACACAAGAAATGAATGATAGACTCTGAAAAATAAAACTCGCCTTTCAAAAGCAAGAGCCTGCATAGCTTGGACCTCTTCACCTTCTGACCCCTTCCTCAAAGCATTTCTGCTCTTCTTCTTCTCCTTCACTTCCGGAACAGCAGACACCTCCTCAATCTCCTCCTGAATATGGTCCAATTCTATGGCTCTGGAACTCGACCCTGTCTCCGCCATTAGAATTTTCTCCGTCAAAATCTGCAACAAGCCGGCGATGTGGGGCTAGGCGGCTAGGCGGCGCTAGGCCGCTGGGCGGGCCTCCTAGGCGGGTTGGGTCTTTTTTCGATGCCGAAATAGGAGGCTGAAGCAGCCGACGAAGAAAACCAATAGAAGCTTTGAGTTTGATAGAGAAGCGAAATGGCTGTGACCGTGAGTGCGAGTGCAAGTGCAAGCTTCGTGTTAATATTTAAAGAGTATAGCCGAGCGGCTATACTCTTAAATATTCGAATATATAGCTCGGCTATACTCTAAAATATTCGAATATATTAATATATAAAGAGTCTCGCCATTCGGCTATACTTTTAAAATATTCGAATGTATTTAGAAAGTATAGCCGTTTGGCTATACCTTTTAAATATACATTTTTGTCATATCGTTTTAGGGTTTAGGGCTAAAATACCACTTTAGCCCATTGGGCTAGAGTTATTTCTACAATTATTTTATTTATACAAGCGATATTGGGAATGAAAATTTAAATTCTTTCTGATACCTCCCATTCTAATGATTTCTAACTATTAGCCCATTGGGCAAGAATAAAAAAATGGATTTTATTTATAACAAATAATACGGGTTAAATCCATAAATACAACAACAAAAAATAGGGATCCGCCAACATTTTGTGGATCAAAGGTTGAATTTCATTGTATAAAATTGCTTGGGATTGCTTTTTTTTTTTTTGGCCAAAAACCTGCTTCACTTTAAAGTTAAGCAGTTTAAGGTGTTTGGTAAAAATAAAATATCACAATTACTTTAAAAAAGTGGCTTTTTGATTGTAGCTTTTAAAAGTAGACTCTGTGTTGCTTTTCAAGGCTGCTTTCAAAAGAAGCAGAGATGAACCTTTAATGAATTTTTTTAATTCCCAAAAGACCATCATTCATTTTAAAAAATGACATCACCTCCACTTCCACATTCAACTCCACCACTTGCACCCCCCCATTGTTAGAAATGTGCCCTAAGAGCCAATACATTTGCTCTAAAGAAGATTAGATTCGGGAGATCTTTAATCTCTAACTGTAGCATCCCAAAATGTTCCTAATCATAGGTTATCAAATGGGCATTGATAAACCGTCAAGATTAGCACATATTATGTATGCTCAATTGGGAGGATGGTTAGTCTCAAACCATTTGTGTAGTTGACACTAATACAAGTATGTGGGTGCTCATTAGTGAATGAGTACACTGAACGCGATCAACCGTAGTTCTCATATGGAGTATTTATCTACATGTCAAATGAGAACTCATAGTTGCAATAATGCAAATTAGTCCTTAGACCTGAGGCATCATGGTTGTCCTGTGATGCGTTATTGATCTTTGATAGCTCTTAAAGGCAAGCCGTAAAAGATTTGTCTTAAGTGTTGTTGGGATCTCTTAATTCATCATAGGGACATGTGAATGTACAATAAGGAATCTCTACTTTCGATAAAGAAGGAGAATGTTTCAAGATGTGATTCAGTAAATCTTTGGCCAAAAGTATTTTGAGCTTGATTGAGAAAGTTGTTCTTAATCATGTTCTTTTGAATCACATGAGGTTGTAAATCATATTAGGGGTTTGACATAATCAATCCGTACCCTAATAATATGATTTGAAACATTGTATAAGAGAAGGACCGTATTGCTTTGCAATTCCAACTGAATAGGTTCTTTATCTATTCTGGTTAGCTTGGGTAGCCTTGATATATTGCTAGATGTCACTCTTGGCTTGTGGAAGTCCTAGGATTGATTGTGATCGATCCAAATAAAGGAAGAATTAAAAAGAGGTTTTAATTCCAGTTGGTTAGAAAGAGTTCTAATATTTTCCCACTGCCTTGCTAATTAGAACCTAATGGATCGCACACCTTAAATGGTTAACTTTGAGTAATACAAATGAGAATGAGTAAATCAATTTGATTGATTGATGTGGATGATTTACTACGTGTAAAAATGTATTTGGGCCTAAGTAATAGTTAACGGAAAGCCCAAATGGTTGGGTATCAAGCACAAGGGCTTAAGACACCTAAATATTATGGTTTAAGTGTCATAAGGCCCAATTTTGGAAGCCCAATGGGGTTTGGCCGAAAATGGTTAAGTGAATGTGTATGGGAATTGTTTCTATAAGCTCATTAACACACAAACACAATCCAACATCAACCAAATAGGTTTGGGAGATCAAAGAGAGAAAAATGAGAGTTTTCAAGAGTGAAATACTTTCATTTTCAAAGTGGTTTAGATTGAAACCAATCTTGAGAATCTTGCACTAGCATCCAAGTATTCTCAAGATACTTCTTCTCATCTCAAGGTTCTATTGGTGTGGAGACTTAGATGCCATATACTTTTGTGGCTCACATGGAGGAGAAAGATCAAGGAGCAAAGATCAAAAATCAAAGAGGAAATCATCAAGAGAAGACCAAACACAAATTGGTTCATATAATTGCTTCAAGGGTAATTAGATCTTATCCTTTCTCTTGAATTTTCATTTATGAAAAACATATCAATGTTCATGGCTTAAGATACTTGGAAGAAAGTTTTGTTTTTGAATTTAAACAACCACCTTAGACTTCCGCTGCGATTAATTTGATTAAATGCATGTTTAATATTCAAATGAACTTTGGAAAAATATTTTGAAATTCCTACAATTGGTATCAGAGCCATAGGTCATGAACTTGATATGTTTTTGGGGTTTAGAGATGCATATATGGGTTGTAAATTCATTTGAAAGTATAATAGTTATACTTGATTTATTTTGATATGATTGAATAAAAATCAAATGGAGTGAAAGGGGTTGTTTGGGATTTTGGATTTCCGGATTTATGTTTTGATGATTGATGCTCTCTTTGAGGTCATATATGTATATATGAATATTAGAGCATAGTTGCATTAAAACCCCCATGATTTTAACTTCATGAAATATATGATATTAAGAGCATGAGATAGTTAAAATGGAATATGGATTTTTCCGGAAATTGCATGAACATTCATATTAGTTCATATGCATGTTCTTGGTGTTCTTGTTATGGGATCTTTTTGATCCATAAGTTAGGTGACTAATTTTGATGATTGTGTTTGGTGGAATTTTCCACCAAAATGGGTCAAAAGATGATGATGATGTTTTATTATAAAATTGAAAGTTTTTTCAAAATGTTTCCACTCAATAAACATTTGCCCACCACACTAAAATTAATAAGATTACTTTGGTGAGTGTGTGGGGACTATCTAGATGTAAATGATGGTGATTTGATATAAAATGCAAAAGTTGATCAAATTATTCCTATCACTAATTATTTACCTACCACACTAAAATTAATTTTGATTACTTTGGTGAGTGTGGTTGGCCTACCTAGTCACATTCATAATTATTCACTTAATTGAAAGAATTATGATCACCACTTTGTATTATACAAATGCATGCTTTAACCCCACACCTTAGTGGATCAACTTTGGATTCATTATTAATTGTTGAATAGTTTTGGATATAGTTGCAATATATGATAAGTGTAACTATGCTTAAAAGGTTTCTACAATTACATTTACTATTGTAGTAAAATGTTTTCACTCCATGGTAAATTTATTTTATTTGAATATGGTTACCACTTGAATTAAACCCATATATATGCATGCAACCCAAGAGTATGTATTTACATTGCTAGTTTAATTGTTTAAAGCGTTTAAATAATTAAAGGATGGTTATGGACTTAGACCAAACAATTGAGCTATGCGATTGGCCGCTTATTGGATATGTGTTCGATTTTGATTGGCTATGTAATAATGAAATGGCTTTCATGCCTAATTTATTTTTTATGCGCGTAATTAAAATGAATCACCTTCTAAGACCATGATCCAGCATGGTGGCTCGTGTTGGATCAACAAGAAAGTCCATAATCATCCTACAAGCCCAATGCAATTGGAATGTTCGGTAATGACAATAATTAATCAATTAGTAGTATCATGTATTCCCACTATCTCAAGCAAATGGTTTCTAAACAATTTAGTGGGAGTATTATGTGCTACTAATATATTGCACTGGGAACCATTTAATGAGATTAGATAGGTAATTTTAACAGGATTAAAATTGGATTAAAATGAGACCAATTTAACTACCCTCAAAGCAATATTAAGTTGATAAGCGAAATGGCACTTTGAATGTTATTTTGTGGCCTTCCACCGTGGTAGTCTCTTATTGGGTGGCACATTTACACCTTGTTGGACCTCAGTGAGGCAACATCCAGTACTTGTAACCATCCAAGGGAAGCCTATTACACATACTTGATGTAGTGCGGATAGATAACGAGTGTGGCCAACAAACTGTTAGGTTGAGGTCATACTTGAAACCCTATACCCACAAGCATGGTGGGAATAACTTAACTAAGACGAACGAAACCAACAAACTGCTAGGTTGAGGTCTAGTTCTCTAGAGGCCATAGTGATGGGTATTCACATTAATGATGTGATTGGATAAGAGTATCCTCTCATTAGTATCATAGCAATCCAACAAACTGTTAGGTTGAGGAAAACTATGTGAAAGTGAGACTCCCATCCCCACTAAGAGTTTCAACGGAAACTCTCGGATTTCAGGAGGGATATGAAATTTGCCAAAAATAGTGGGAGCTACCATCATGACTTAAAGACCCTAAGTCCTTGGTAGAAGATTAATCTAAATTAAAATCTATTTACGTTTTGCAGAATTTCAAATTAACCATCACAAACCCAATCTCAAAGATACTTGACTCAAACGTCCAAGATGACACGAACTATCCGGTTTGATGCACAAACACCAACTTGTCCTATAATTGGATGAAATTAGTTGTGTATAAGAAAAACCCCACCACATACCCCTCTTGGTCCATATGTCATTGAGGAGGAGACAAAGGCTTATAAGAAGCATGTGTCAGATGACAACCGAGGTAAAAGTTACATGTTGACATCCATGAAAAAGGTGAAGCTACTCCTAGCTTACAGTACAATATGTGAACTTGTTATGACAAGAATGGTAAGTGGGTTCCCGGTTAATCAACATGATCTCAAAGTAATATAATTACTTAAGATATCGAAAAATATGGATTTTTCTTTGATGTTGAAGTTTAAGAAGATTCTTTCTTTCATCCATATCATCAGTTAATCCCAGTATGTTATCAACTCTAATATGGGAAAGATGAATGACACCCTATATGAGCTATTCAATATAGCTATAGTAGCTTAATGAATATCTCGATAGATAAAGGGTTAAAGAGGATAGTTGCAAATTTTAGAAGGGTTCTTCTTATTCCAAATCCAAACAAAAGGTAAGGATAAAGGAAAGAAGAAAAAAAGTTTTCTAAAAACCCAAGGAAGAAAGAATACAAAAGAAAGACAAGTAACTGAAAGGTATTTGTTTTCACTATGGAAAAAATGGACATTGGAAGAGAAATTGCAAGAGATGTCTTGCAAGCCTCAAGAGAAAAACCTTTAGAAGGTCACTCTCTTGTTCTAAAATTAGTAATTACAGTTAAAGCTTCTAAACTGAATAGTTGATTCAGGAGCTAGTCAATATATATGCAATTGTGTGCATGGGCTAGTGGGAGTAGAAGACTTGTAAAATGAGAAATGGTGCTAACCGTGGGAAATAGCACTAATGTAGTTGCCAATGCAATAGGCACCTAACATCTCAGACTACCCTCCGAAGAAGACCTGAATTTGAAATAATTGTTTTTCTGGATGTGTAAAGAACTTAATATCTGTCTCTATATTTTTAAGAGATGGATTTGATGTTTTGTTTGACAAAATGCTTTGTTCTATTTCACATATCAATCAAATCGTTGCTTATGCAATTTTGATTGATAGTCTCTTTTCATTTTAGAAATGAATGGTAGCATTAACTATATAGGGATAAAGATGCAACTAGACCTGAGAGGCCTAGAGATGTGGATACATCAACTAAATTGTGACACCTTAAACTTGGATGCATTAGCCAAGATAGAATTCACTGGATGGCAAATGATGGAACCTTTTGGATCACTTGATCATGTTCCTATGCCTACTTTTGAATCTTGTCTACATGGCAAAATGACCAAGTCTCCTTTCACTGGTAAAGGAGAAAGAGTTACAGAACTGTTGGGATTAATTCACTAAGATGTTTGTGGATTTTTGTATACAAACACAGAGGGCGGTTATTCATACTTCATTACCTTTACCGATGATCATTCACGGTTAGGATATTTATACTTAATGAAGCATAAATCTGAATTTTGAAAAGTTTCAGGAATTCAGAAATGAAGTTGAAAACCAAACAAGCAAGAGTATTAAAATCCTTAGATTCGATTGAGGATGTGAATACTTAAGCACAAAGTTTCTTGATTACCTTAAGGAACATAGCATCTTATCACGATGGACTCCACCAGGAATTCCATAACATAATGGAGTTTCTAAAATGAGTTTCATGAGCTGTACTAATTTACCTATATCCTTTTAGGGATATGCACTTGAAACTGCAATTCATTTGCTAAATAGAGTGCCTTCCAAATTCATTGCACAAACTCCATTTGAAATATGATTTGGGAAGAAACCAAGTCTTGATTAGATCAAGATTTGGGGTTGTCCAGCATATGTAAAGGCAAGATGTGGATAAACTAAATGCAAGGTTAGTGAAGTGTAGATTTATAGGGTATCCCAAGGAAACTATGGGATATTACTTCTATCATATCAACAAGCAAAAGTTGTTTGTCGCAAGGTCAGCTACCTTCCTAAATAGAGAATACACTCTTGATGGGAAAAAGGGTGACATGCGATAGAACTCAAGGAATTTTCCAATGAGCTAGAAATCAACACTGAACTAAGTGCAATCCTAGATCCACAAACCTGTTGTAACACAGATTCCATGTAGTTCAAGAGGGGTTGGCAGAATGCCTAAAAGGTATTATAGTTTCCTTCACGACAACAAAGGAGAGTTAAATCTCCTAAGTGAATGTAAGGATATCGAACACCTTTCGAACTACAATAAGGCAATGTCAGACATTGACTCATAGAAATGGCTTGGAGCCATGAAATCCGAAATGGATTCTACGTATACCAACAACGTCTAGACTCTAGTTGATCCTCCTCCTGGTATTGTACCAATATGGAATAAATGGATCTTTAAGAGGAAGATAGGTTCATATAGGATAGTAGAAACCTACAAAGCAAGGCTAGTAGCAAAGTGCTACAAGCAGAGAAAAAGGATTGACTATGAAGAAACCTTCTCTCTTGTCACTATGACAAAGTTTATTCGGATTTTTCTTGCAATAGATGCATACCATGATTATGAGATTTGTCAAAATGGATGTGAAGACGGCTTTTCCAAATGACCACCTTCAGGAAGAAATATATAGATCGACCTGAAGGCTTCATTTCTAAAGTTGATAAGCATAAGGTATGCAAGCTACATAGATCCATTTATGGGTTGATGCAAGGTTCTTGGAGTTGAAACATCCTATTTGATGAAGTTGTCAAATCGTTTGACTTTATACAAAACATGGATGACAAATGAGTGTACAAAAGGTCAGTGGGAGTTTGGTAGTATTCCTAGTAATGTATGTATATGACATACTACTTATCGGAAATGATAAAGGAATGATATCTTCAGTGAAGCTGTGACTCATTAAATCATTCTCAATGAAAGATTTTAGAGAAGCATCTTACATACTCGGAATAATGATTTATCCTGATAGATCTAAGAGAATAATTGAATTATCTCAATCCTTGTATGCTGATAAGATGCTAAGGAGATTTCATATGGAGCAGTCTATGAAAAGTTTATTTCCAGGTATGACATGGACTTCACTTTTCTAAGAGAATGTGTCCAAAAACTCATTATGAGATACAATAGATGAGTAAAAATCTCTTATGCATATGCAATAGGGATTCTCATATATGTCATAACATGTACAAGACATGATATCGGTTATACGAGTATAACTAGAAGATATAAATCAAGCCCATGATTAGATCAATTGGGAGCAGTCAAGTATGTTCTTAAATCCTTAAGAAGGACTAAGGACATGTTCCTCATCTGGGAGGAACATCAGAGTAGCAAGTGGAAGCATTTACTGATTTCGGATAATGTATCTAATATCAACAATTGCAAATCCGCCTAAGGGTACGTCTTCATTTTGAATGGACGTAGTTAGTTAGAGAACAACTTAAGTTGATTACATTGTCGCTTTATAAGCTACAATAAAATCTGTTTGGATAAAAAAGGTTCATTACCGAACTGAATGTGGTTCTAACCATAATGTCACAAGTACCTTTACTGTGTGATAATAATGGGGCGATAGCTCAAGCCAAGGAACCTAGGTCTCATCAGAGATCCAAACACATAGAAAAATGTTACCATCATATGGGGCATCTGCGAACAACGTAACAGATCAACGCACTAAGCCTATGTCACGGTCACAACTGGATAGACATACAGAGATAATGGGTATGAGATACATGGCTATATGGCTCTAGTGCAAGTGGGAGATTGTTAGAAATGTGCCCTAAGAGCCAATACATTTGATGTAATCTCCTTAGAATACATTTCATATATGATATATAAAGGGCAAACTTATTTGTTATCTTTTACATCGTGTAAAGAAACAAATGTCCAAGGTATGCTAAATAAGAGATAAAGTAATCTAAAGAAGATTAGATTTGGGAGATCTTTAATCTCTAACTGTAGCATCCCAAAATGTTCCTAATCATAGGTTATCAAATGGGCATTGATAAACCGTCAAGATTAGCACATATTATGTATGCTCAATTGGGAGGATGGTTAGTCTCAAACCATTTGTGTAGTTGACACTAATACAAGTATGTGGGTGCTCATTAGTGAATGAGTACACTGAACGCGATCAACCGTAGTTCTCATATGGAGTATTTATCTACATGTCAAATGAGAACTCATAGTTGCAATAATGCAAATTAGTCCTTAGACCTGAGGCATCATGGTTGTCCTGTGATGCGTTATTGATCTTTGATAGCTCTTAAAGGCAAGCCGTAAAAGATTTGTCTTAAGTGTTGTTGGGATCTCTTAATTCATCATAGGGACATGTGAATGTACAATAAGGAATCTCTACTTTCGATAAAGAAGGAGAATGTTTCAAGATGTGATTCAGTAAATCTTTGGCCAAAAGTATTTTGAGCTTGATTGAGAAAGTTGTTCTTAATCATGTTCTTTTGAATCACATGAGGTTGTAAATCATATTAGGGGTTTGACATAATCAATCCGTACCCTAATAATATGATTTGAAACATTGTATAAGAGAAGGACCGTATTGCTTTGCAATTCCAACTGAATAGGTTCTTTATCTATTCTGGTTAGCTTGGGTAGCCTTGATATATTGCTAGATGTCACTCTTGGCTTGTGGAAGTCCTAGGATTGATTGTGATCGATCCAAATAAAGGAAGAATTAAAAAGAGGTTTTAATTCCAGTTGGTTAGAGAAGAGTTCTAATATTTTCCCACTGCCTTGCTAATTAGAACCTAATGGATCGCACACCTTAAATGGTTAACTTTGAGTAATACAAATGAGAATGAGTAAATCAATTTGATTGATTGATGTGGATGATTTACTACGTGTAAAAATGTATTTGGGCCTAAGTAATAGTTAACGGAAAGCCCAAATGGTTGGGTATCAAGCACAAGGGCTTAAGACACCTAAATATTATGGTTTAAGTGTCATAAGGCCCAATTTTGGAAGCCCAATGGGGTTTGGCCGAAAATGGTTAAGTGAATGTGTATGGGAATTGTTTCTATAAGCTCATTAACACACAAACACAATCCAACATCAACCAAATAGGTTTGGGAGATCAAAGAGAGAAAAATGAGAGTTTTCAAGAGTGAAATACTTTCATTTTCAAAGTGGTTTAGATTGAAACCAATCTTGAGAATCTTGCACTAGCATCCAAGTATTCTCAAGATACTTCTTCTCATCTCAAGGTTCTATTGGTGTGGAGACTTAGATGCCATATACTTTTGTGGCTCACATGGAGGAGAAAGATCAAGGAGCAAAGATCAAAAATCAAAGAGGAAATCATCAAGAGAAGACCAAACACAAATTGGTTCATATAATTGCTTCAAGGGTAATTAGATCTTATCCTTTCTCTTGAATTTTCATTTATGAAAAACATATCAATGTTCATGGCTTAAGATACTTGGAAGAAAGTTTTGTTTTTGAATTTAAACAACCACCTTAGACTTCCGCTGCGATTAATTTGATTAAATGCATGTTTAATATTCAAATGAACTTTGGAAAAATATTTTGAAATTCCTACACCCATTCACTACCTCCAAAACCACCGCCACCACCACAACCATCACCTCCTCCAAAACCTCCACATCCACCACCATCTCCACAACCAACACCACCACATGAGAATATATTGGGAGATGCACATACATGAGATGCCTTTCTAAATTCTAACCTTATGAACTACACAACTAGCTAGCTCAACTAAGAACTGGTTTTCGTCAAATAAAAAATTTCCTAGTCAATACCTTTTCTGGATCACCCCCACCTTTAAACATGTTATAGGTGTCTCGCATTACAGGTTTCAGATCTTGGCCAATCTGCATTCATCTGGTATGTGGTTAGAAGAATTTTATTCAACTTTTCACTCAATACATGAGAGTAAAAATGCACTGAAAAAAGTGTGAGCTAGAATTATACATTCACTCATAAATATACTTGGTTATGCTTGTTCCTACACATGGCCAAAAGTCACTAGCTCAAAACCTAGTTTAACTTCATCCATAATCCTCCTCAGATAAAAATAAATAAATAAAAACCTTAATTTTTGCTTTTTTTCCAATGACATATCTAAGGCTAAAGTGACACACTTTTTAATTTTTTCTACATCAAGTATTATTATTTTTCAAATTTTAATTATCTCAGTACCTAACAAAATCATATGGAAACAAGAACCATCAAAGAACTAGTACCTATCAAGATAGTAAAGTGCTAGGCCCCTTTCCCAAAGATCTGATAACAACCTTAGCCAACACTATGTAACTTAATTAAGCAATTCATATCCATAGCCAACACACTTTTTTTAAAATAATATTCAAAGAGTATAGCCTGCTATACCAGGATTTTATTTTTTATTTTTTCAATAAATCGTATAGCCGGGCAGCTATATTCGGGACTTTTTTTTCTTTTTTTTAATATATTAATGCTATACTGGGTCCTTTTTTAAATAATAAAAAAAATCTATGATTTTCTTTTATCAATAAGAGTAGTTTAGAGCATTATCCATTACTATTACTTAATTATCCGAATCTCCATTGTCCCAATTTGATTTTTTACTTTTCCATAGTTTTACGCATATAAAGAATTTAGCATTTTCCCGTTTAATACTTGTATTATACACGTACATATGTATTTTCAATAATACTTCCATTTTCCATAAACGTTTTAATGACTCGGTACAATACACGTTTTGTAAAAAGCAAACATACAATACACTTATTGTACACATACGTACATATTTTTCATTTTTAATACATGTGGTTTTTACAAAATTTTCAATAATATACAAAATTCACGTATTATACACATAATTTTCACATATTATTGAATAAAAATATTATATAGTGGCCGAACTTTTCAGTTGTAACTTGCCAAAGTTTTGCTGAATAAAACACGTACGTATTTTGTTCATATTTTCCCATTCTGTATTTTACTAACTATGAAAGAAATTGAGAGGCTGAGATCATCTCTTATTTGTTGTAAGAAAAATGCAAGATGGTGATTTTGCAATCTCTTTGCCAACAAGAACAACAATGTCAAACAAAGTGTTATGGGTATAGTAGTAAGAGAAGCGGTAGTATTCTTCATGTAAAGTGTTGTTTGAAAAGTGAAGCAATTACCAAGACCCATCTAACTCAGCGTGCAATTCTCTACGATAAATAATTAGTGCAGTAACATAATTTAGTATCACTGAAGAGAACAAGGTAGATCGAAGGCAAATATTCCCACACAAAAAAGAATAAGAAAAAATTGAACTCTCAAATTGATTTACGTGAAAATTCTCTCTTTTCACTATTGTTTGGACGTGGTCACCAAATTCAAGCCAAATCAAGTCAAGTGGGACTCAATTCTACAAGATTTAGCCAAATAAAGAAATTGTCATTTGTAATGGCATTAAATAAATGAAAGACTACATAGCTTTGATTTGGAATACATGCTCAGCCAAATAATCCAAGAAGTTTAGATTCTCTCACCATTCACTTGTGTGGTCTAAAAAATAGTCGGGTCAAGAAGTTCAAACTCCTCTTCCCATGTCTCAAAAGCTTCAGTTTCTTCTCTTGAGGTATGCCTATTGAAGTAAGTTTCAATGCTTGAAGATCTTCAGTTGGGAACCATCTTCAAAGCCTAAGATGAAAAGGTTAGAAAGCATGAAGAGTTAAGCCATCCCTTACCAACTTGTTACTTTGATATTGCTAATGGCCATCAGATTTCAAAGAGAAAATGGTGGGGATAATGTTGAGGAAAAGACGAATAGCCAAAATAGGCATTCTGCTGGGAAGTTTGATCTTTTATGGCTTTGATTAGCATTTGTTATAATATATATTTGTATTTTGAGAGGGGAGATGTGATTGGTTGTTCCTTGGGTGCGGAGATGTTTGATGGCTGCCAGCCTGCCAGTTCACTCAAAGGCCAACTATAGTGGCCTACGGATTCCCTTCTATAATATATATATATATATATATATATATATATATATATATATATGAGCTTAAGTATTATTATATATTTGTTTTGAGATGGAACGTTGGCTATTCAAATGCACATGACGTTTTGAACCAATTGAATAAATAAATACATAATATTATATATATATATATATATATATTAGAAAGCAAGTAACGTGACTTGGCTGGAAAGAATTGGCCAAAGAGTTGGCTGGAGAGAATTGGCCAAAGGGTTGGCTGGAGAGATTGTGGCTGGATGGAATGGAAATGTTGGCTGAATTGGTTGGTGTTTTGGCATTGGTTTTATGATAGTTGTGAGCAATATATGTATATTACATATTATACTTTATATATGTACAAGGCCAACTAAATGGCCTACGAGTTCTCTTGCTATATATTAATATATATATATATATATATTGAAAGATAAAAAATCATGAAGACCTTGGCCAAGTTTCTTAGACGGACTCATTAAAATTCCAAGTCACCCAACATCGATGGATTTTGTTCAATCAAAATCAAAGACTCCGGAAGCCACATCATCTGACCAGATGTTAAGCCCAAAACCTCTAGATATTTTCATGCACGTGACAAGATACATTCAAGGAAAGCAATCAAAGAGAGCGATGTCAATCTGGAACATTCCTAAGGAGGAGAGAATCAAATGATCAGATTTGCAATATGATGATCTCATTCGAATCAATTCCACAGATTTAGGAAGCCACACAAGGAAAGATTTGAACGAAGTTGACCTTTGGTCATTTAATAGCCAGCCCATGGGCTGACCAATGCCCCTATATAAACCTCATCAGACAAAGAGCAAGCACCTCGACATCAGACACAAAAACCTACTTTTTGTCTTTCAATTTTCTATCCTTAGACTAGGTTTTTTATTTTCCAAGCAAGTAGACTAGATCAGTCCTTCACTTTCGTTAGTGTAAGTTTAATTTCTTGCATTTTCCTTTACTTTATTTTAAGATTCAAGTTTATCGCTTTATTTTTAATTGTTATCGAATTCTCTTTAAGATTAATTTAATTTCAGATTGCTTTATTTTATTGTCTTTATCATTTATATCGTTCTTGTTTCGTTCTTCGTTTAATTTACGTTTATCTATTGCTTTGATTTACTTTATTGCATTTTAATTCTTGTCTTTAAGTTCAATCACATCTTTTAATTTAATTTGCATCATTATCATTAAAATCTCAAAAAATACTAAAGTACCCATACAAAACCTAACCATCCTCGACCTAGAGGAAGTGAAAGGACCTAGGCCAAGAGGAGATTCCTTGCTTGGCCGATCAATCAGTTGGTTAGAAGTCAGAAGCGCGAACATAACAATCCAACCTTTTCCATTCGAGCCAATCAGTGGCTTGGTGGTGACACGCCTACGCAATCCAAGATAAGAATGACCAAAAGTTCCTTCCAATGGCCACCTTGGCCGAAAAAAGGGAAACAAATATCTGCTTTGGATATGTTAAAACTAGCAAATTAATAACTATAAAGTATAAACTAATGGAAGAAGGCCACAAAATTTCAAAATTGCTAGGGCACACTTCTTTGCAAACTCTTAAACTAGAAAGCTTTTGTTTAGCTTCCAGCATAACCTCTCTCTATTCACTGTCTTTCCGAGCATAAGGGTACTTGCAATACACTTATAATGGGACCACAGAGGAGTAAAGTTAAGGTTTATCAGTCCAATGATTTTTGAAATCACATCAATTTCAAGTGAAGATACCCTTGTATACAGAATGACTCCTAAAGCTCCAACAACTGGCGTTATTGCAGGAGAAATTGTCAAGGGTTGTTCAGGTTGAGCAATGGTGCTTTTCGTGCTCTTAGTTCTTACTGTGGAATATATGTATATATATATATATATATACCAGAAGGGGACTAGTACCTATGAAATGGGAAGACATGCTTTTTAACTAGTACTAAGCGAAAGAGAGATTAATTCAAGAAGAATGGAAGGTTAAACGTAGGAAGAATGGAAGGTTAAAATAAAGAATTAGGAACGAAAATAGGGTTAACTTGAAATAAATTAGAACGCGAAGGACTTATGTTAACTCAAAATAATTTAACTTTATTTAACTAGTGAAGCTTTGACAAACAAAGTAAAAACTTACAAAAATCTTAGTTCCTAACGAAAGCAATGCCACGCAGGACACTCACACTCTCGCTCATACAACACTCAAACTAAGTGTTGTTTCAGGTCTAAACTCTGAGATAAATTTGAAAACTGAAAGAAAATACAATGTTCACAACACAAAGCTTGAAGTTTACGACTGACTTGGGGTTCTAACTTATAGACTGGGCAAACAAAAGAAGACAAAATAACTTTTGAATTATCTTGAAGGAAATTGATTTAACTTGTCGGGGCATCTTGCTTTAACTCTGGCTTTTGCTTTAACTCTGGCTTTTGCTTTAACTCAGGGGCATCTTTGCTTTAACTCAGACTTTTGCTTTTACTCAAGGGCATCTTTGCTGAGAGTCTCAGTCTTCATTGAGATCATATGGGTCTTACTACTTCGGGAACATAGTCTGACCACCTAGGCTTCGGCTTTTGACTAAAGGGCTAGCTTGGCATCTGCGACTGGAAGAAGATTCATTGAGATCATATGGGTCTTGACTGCGGGGAACATAGTCTGACCACCTAGGCTTCGGCTTTTGACTAAAAGGCGAGCTTGGCATCTGCGACTGGAAGAAAATTCAGACTTTGGACTGGCATCATCACTATCTTCATCTTTTATCTGTGTAAATTGGGCAAGAATCTGCTCAGCTAATTCTGTTAATTTTTTTTTGGATTTTTCTTTGAGAGAGGCTGATCAATGCATAATTCTGTATCATTTTGTATCAATCTACCCTATTGTTTGGTTATGTTTTTAAATAAAACTTGTGCTTTTAATCCATTTTGTGTTTGTTATTCAGTTCATTGAGCTCTAGGTACCACTTGAGGCATTTGAAGCAAAATGGAGCAAAAACGTGCAAAAACTGGAGACTAAGTTAGAATTTCATTTTGGACCTATCTTCTTCATTAGGAGCTTGGATTGGGTCAATACTTGTGTGGTTGGATCAGACACATTCTGAACTTCACAATGGATATCTTAAAGTCATCATTTGATTCAGCCAAGCCCAATTCGTAAGCCCAAGAAGTTGTTCATAATGCTGACTTGCAAATGAGCTCATTGGATGCTTGGTCATGGTGAGCTAGGCATGAGCTATTGTTTCTGATTGGAAGCTTGGTCATGCTGACATGATGATGAGTTAGGGCTGCTGGTGGGATTTATTGGTGAAGTGCAACAACCATTTCTGATTTTCTAATACAAGTGTTGTATGCATTAGCCATATTGAATTCAGATATCCCTTTTCCTTCTCCCTATAAATATCACTTCCATTCCACATTCATGACACACACAAATCCTGGAATTCACAATCCCTCTCTTCCAATTCCTAGCAGACCACTCATCCCAGCACAATCCCCTCTCAAACCTTCATCAACCACAGCCTCATACACTTCTCCCATAGATCACTCCATCCTCCACCATCCCATCAATTCCCAAATACAATCCACACCATCTACACCACTCTTCATCTCTGGTTGCAGCATACATGGTGGAAGCTCTGAGGAGCTCTTCAACAACATAATTCGTTTTTCACTTGTTTTTCTTACTCTCTCCATGTTTATTATGATTCAATTGTATTTTCCATTAATGGAGTGTAACTAATTCCCATAACTAGGGTTTCAATGTAACCTGACAAGACAATTTCATGTTTTCAAGTTAATGTTATCCTTTGTTGATTACTTCTAATTTTCTGGTCTCATTCACTTGTTCTTAGTTGAATCTTTATGCATGTTTAAATAACTGGCCACTATGAACACATGTATGTTGGTTATCTAGTTCAAGTTTACATAAACACCATATGACTCTTGAACCGATTAGTGAATGAGTGGGTAATGCATTTAGGACAAACACCATGTTTAAATGTTTACTTGGTTCCTTTGTGTTCTTCTTAAACTTAATGGATTCAGATTCATAACTTTGACTAAACACCATAGCTAAGTTGTGTTTTTTGAGTACTTGATTAAAACCAAACACCATATGGATAATCATACATAAGAAAGAACGAACTCCAGAAATTGTAATCAACTTAGGTGATTGTTAACTTGTAGCTTGAAATTGGATTGTCATGGTGAAGTTGAAACCCTAGTGCTTGTCTCCTTTGTCTCTCAACTTTCTAAAACATCTATTTGCTGGTCACTTGCTACTTTGCATTCCCTTTTTGCAGTTTTCATTCCAACAAACTCAAAACAACTTCATTTAAATTCTGTTTAGTCTAGGGTTACTTGTGAGTCTAAGTAGTAGTATTAAGTATCTTTCATCCAAGTCTCTGTGGAACGACCTCGTGCTTGCATTCCTATACTATAATTGGTTTGTGCACTTGCGAGAAATAGATAGAGTAAAATCTGTCCAACAAGAAAATGGCGCTCCTGCCGGGGACTTGATTAAGAGTCGTGTTACTATTGCTTACTTTCTTTAGTTTTTCTTTGTTTTCAGGTATTGCATGTCGAGCAAACCATTGCTTGAACAAGTTGTATCAGCGGTCAAGAAACACTCTCAATCCGGAACCATTAGGATCCAACCAATCCGTGGTACACAACAACCATCACTTGGCTCAACTTGAACAAAGGCTTGTTAAAGCAAGGGGGCAGCCATTGAATCTATTCTCAATCCCTTAGAAGCCGAAACCTCCAATTCAGCAAGGTCAGAAGAGTACTCTCTGTTCAACATCTTTAACTCAGATCAAGAAGAAGAAGAAGAAGAAGAAGAAGAAGAAAAGATGGCAGCTAATGACCAACGTGCTTTGGAGGATCTTGCTCAACCAATCATACCAAATTCACCTTCATGCATTTTGCTGTCCACAGAAGCTAGAAACTATGAACTCAAATCTTCTCACTTTCAAATGCTTCCTTCTTTTTATGGTTTACCTAATGAAGATCCTTTGGCTCAAATTAAAGAATTTTATACTGTTGTTTGTACTTTGCCTTTGAAGGATGTATCTGAAGCAAATCTGAGGATGAGGGTTTTCCCTTACACTTTGAAGGATAGAGCAAAGACTTGGTTGATGTCGTTAGCCCCTGGATCACTAACCACTTGGGATGCTGTTGCTAAGAAGTTCTTGGAGAAGTTTTTCTCCGCCCAAAAGACAGCCACCTTGAGGTCCAAGATTTTCAACTTCTCACAACATGACGGAGAACCATTCAACGAATGCTGGGAGCGTTTCAAAGGAACTCTAATGCAATGTCCACATCATGGGTTACCTCTATACTTGCAAATGCAAATTTTTTATGATGGACTAACCGAAACTTGTCAATCTACTGTTAATAATACTGCAGGTGGAGCTTTAAAGAAAAAAAAAATGCTCAAGAGTCATATGACATATTTGAGATGTTGGGATCCAATGCTCAACACAAAGATACAAGAGGTAAGGCTGGTATCTATGAGATTAGTCCTAACAATGAGTTTGCTTTACAGGTTGCTGGTTTACAAAGGAAGCTTGACTCCGTGCTCAATATGGTACCTAAAGCTCCTAAAGTTGAAGTTTGTGCTATTTGCAATGTTCAAGGACACCCAACTCACATGTGTTCAGCTAATAATGAATATCATGCGTTTGTCCATGAACAAGCCCACATGATGAATTCTTACAACCAAAGGCCAAGAAATGATCCCTTCTCGAACACTTATAATCCTGGTTGGAGGAATCACCCAAACTTCTCTTGGAGCAACAATCAAAATCAAAATCAAGCAAGTTCATCATTCCAACCGAAACCAAGTTCATTGGAGGACACAGTCAAGTTGTTGGCTCAAAATACTTTGCAATTCCAGCAAACTACTAATGGTGCTCTTCAACAACATTCTGCTGCCTTGACCAAAATGGAGATTCAATTAGGGCAAATTGCAGATAGTTTGAACCAAAGAGAACCTGGAAAGTTCCCTAGCCAGCCAAATGTGAATCCCGAGCATCATGAGCAAGCCAAAGCAATCTCAGTTCTCAGAAGTGGTAAGGTTATTGATAATAAAGTTGGCAAAGAAGTTACTAATCATGATGTTGTGAATGCAGGTGATGAACACAAGGAAGAGACGACACCAAAAGAAGAAATTCCCATTGGCACGTCAACAAGTTCACCTATATTGCACAAGGCCGAGAACCCTTATGTGCCACCAATTCCTTTCCCTGGACGTCTTGCTAAAAGCAAACAGGATAAGTCATTTACTGAAATTTATGATATACTTAGTAAAGTCAATGTTAACTTGCCTTTACTTGATATGATTAGGAATATGCCAACTTATGCTAAATTTTTTAAGGAATATGAAGTAACATAATTCGTTCTTCACGGGTTTTTCTTACTCTCTCCATGTTTATTATGATTCAATTGTATTTTCTATTAATGGAGTGTAACTAATTCCCATAACTAGGGTTTCAATGTAACCTGACAAGACAATTTCATGTTTTCAAGTTAATGTTATCCTTTGTTGATTACTTCTAATTTTCTGGTCTCATTCACTTGTTCTTAGTTGAATCTTTATGCATGTTTAAATAACTGGCCACTATGAACACATGTATGTTGGTTATCTAGTTCAAGTTTACATAAACACCATATGACTCTTGAACCGATTAGTGAATGAGTGGGTAATGCATTTAGGACAAACACCATGTTTAAATGTTTACTTGGTTCCTTTGTGTTCTTCTTAAACTTAATGGATTCAGATTCATAACTTTGACTAAACACCATAGCTAAGTTGTGTTTTTTGAGTACTTGATTAAAACCAAACACCATATGGATAATCATACATAAGAAAGAACGAACTCCAGAAATTGTAATCAACTTAGGTGATTGTTAACTTGTAGCTTGAAATTGGATTGTCATGGTGAAGTTGAAACCCTAGTGCTTGTCTCCTTTGTCTCTCAACTTTCTAAAACATCTATTTGCTGGTCACTTGCTACTTTGCATTCCCTTTTTGCAGTTTTCATTCCAACAAACTCAAAACAACTTCATTTAAATTCTGTTTAGTCTTAGGGTTACTTGTGAGTCTAAGTAGTAGTATTAAGTATCTTTCATCCAAGTCTCTGTGGAACGACCTCGTGCTTGCATTCCTATACTATAATTAGTTCGTGCACTTGCGAGAAATAGATAGAGTAAAATCTGTCCAACAGAGGCATTGGATCTGCTAGGAGAGGCATCTAACTGGATTGACTGGCGCCTGGAGGGCGGAAATTCTTTGTTAACTTGATGGATAATTCTTTCTGGATCAAACTTATCCCACCATTTTACTGCAAATGACGAGATAAAACTCTTGTATCCCAATTAACTTGATAATTCCATTTCATAATCCAGGGGACTTTATATTTTGCTACAAAATGGAGGAGTGTAGGGAAGAATTTTTCTGGCTTTGTTAATTTGTGCTTTTGACTAAAATAATTGATCGAACTGTTGGAGATTAACTGGAATGATTTCCCAAACGGGGCCATGAATGTTCCACCATTGGAGAAACCAGAAGGGAAACTGGGCTTCAAATTTGGCATCAAAATTAATAAACCATGAGTGACTAAAATCAGGGTGCTTATGAAAGAAAATTATATACCAGGCATCCATATAATCACCATAATTGTGAGTGAGACCTAAATCTAATTGGGGATCTGACTGAAGGGGTAACTGGTCATATGGGTTCTTGCTCCATTGGTTAGGCTTAGAATGAAATAGGGTGGCATTTGTTTCTTTGTCTTTGATTGGCCTAATATCTATTAACTGGGTTTCATAGAGAATGTCTCCGTAAAACTTAATTGACTTTGATGGATAACTTGGAAAATAATGAAGGTTAGGAGGGAAGAACTTCTTGGCAATTTTAATTGGGTCATAAAGATCTTCAAGGTTTGACTCAATTGTAAAAAGATGACAATGGCTTCGGGCAGCATAGTTGGATCTTTTGATTGGGGTTCGATTCTAGAAGGAACTGGCTTAGGAGAATTGACCATGAAAGGATCATAATTGGAGACTGAAGCTAACTGATAATTTGGGCGTAAAGAAGATTGGCTCAAGGGATTAAACCTGTTATTAACTAGAATTGGAGAATAACCTAGAAAGAGCATAATTTGGGAGGATGGCTCTTGTTTAAATGGCATCATTGTAGCTGGGAGGATTCTGGGTTGGCTTGATTGACTTGGTTGACTTGATTGACTGTACTCATTGCATTTTTTGTTTGTCTTTTTCTTTGCTGGACATGATTCTGCTTGTTTGTCAGTAGGGACTCTCTTGTGAGAAAATCTGGAATACTATTTTCACTACCTCTCAAATATTCTAATTCAAAATAAAAAACACTCAGAATGACTTGCCATTGTGCAAAAATCTGTTTACTAGCTAGATTTTTAACATCTTTTTCTAAAACATGCTTTGCTTATTTGCAATCAACTCTTACTAAAAACTTTTGATTTAATAGATCATCTTGAAATTTGCTAATGCATAAAACTATAGATAAAAGTTCTTTTTTAATAGTACTATAATTAGCTTGGGATTGACTCTAGACTCCGGAATGAAAATGAACAATTTGTTCATGTGACTCAGGGCTAATTCTTTGCTTTAGAATACCACCATATCCTAATTTCAGAGGCATCTGTTTCAACAATTTTAAAAACACTGACTGAAGGAATTCCAAGGCATGGAAGAGACTTGACATGAGTTTTGATTTTTTTAAGTATTTCTGTATGACTCGGGGTCCAGGCAGGAGGATTGCTCTAGAGACGATCAAAACAGGGGCTTACATAATTTTCTTAGATTTTGATATAAATCAGAAACATAATTCAAAGATCCTAAAAATCTATGAAGTTGATTTTTGTCTAGAATTTGATCGGGAAAATTATCAACAAATTGAATAACTCGATTGATTGGGCTTATTTGACTTCAACTGATATTGAATCCTAGAAATCTGACATTGACTTGGAATAACTTGATCTTTTTGGCTAAAATGACTAAACCATTAGTTTTAACTATTTGTAGGAACTTATGTAAATGCTTCCAGTGTTGCTCAATTGACTCCAAGAATATGAGAACATCATCTATATAGACTATGGAAAATTGATTGTATTGATTGAAAATTTCATTCATTATATTCTGGAATTCAATGGGCGCATTTTTTAATCCAAAAGGCTTGACATTCCACTCGTAATGACCGAAATGAGTTACGAATGCAGTTTTATATCTATCTGACTTTTTAATTTGAATTTGCCAAACCCACTTTTCATATCAAATTTGCTAAAGATAACTGGTTTTCCTAACCTGTTAACTAGATCTCTTTTATTAGGAATTGGGTACCTAATCCATTCTAAAATTGAATTAAGGGGCTTGTAGTTGATAACTAGGCGAGGGGCTCCTCTTTCTAACTCAGCATTTTTCTGAAAATAAAAAGCTGGACAAGATCAGGGTGATTTACTCTTTCTAACTATGTCTTTGTTGACTAACTCGGTGACGGTTGCATAATTCCATCATTTCTTGACTCATTTGAATTGGACGGGCTTTAGTGGGAATATTCTTTTTGCTAAATCCTTTAACATAAGGTAAAGTAACTACATGTTGCTTTCAGTGCCAAAAAGCATTGGGCAAATCAGAACAAACTTCATTTTTTAACTTTTCTTCAAATTTACTAATTTGTGACTGGAGTGACTTATCGGCTAACTGTTGTTCTATTCTTCAAAACTTAATTCCTTCTTTAAGAAAATTAAAGAAGAAATTAAGTTTAGAAGAATAATATAGCTGCGAGTATACCCGAGTGGCTATACTCTTTATAAAAAAAATTTAAAATAAAAAATGGGCTGCCTAGGCACTATTAGGAGGGTCCATTTTTTTATTTAATTATTTTAAATAAATAGTACAAGCCCCGCGGCTATGCCTGGGGGCTATTTTTCTTATTTTTTAAATAAATAGTATGGCCGCACGGCTGCACTTTTAAATATATTATATTTAAAGAGCATAGCCGAGCAGCTATACCTGTCGTGTTCCGTTAAATTTTTTTTCATAAATAGTATAGCCGGACGGCTATAATGTCATTTTTTAAGTTTTTTTTATAAATGAATAGTATAGCCGCGCAGCTATAAGAGTAAAAAAATAAAAAATAAAAAATAAAAAATGGGCCGCCTAGCGGCTAGGCGCTTGGCGGGTTATTTTTTTTAAAAATAAATAAATAGTATAGCCGATCGGCTATACTTTGTAAATATAATCTATTTACAGAGTATAGCCACGCGGTTAGACTCGGGATTTTTTAAAATTTGTTTTAATAAATAGTATGGCCGCGCGCTGTACGTTTAAATATAATATTTTTAAAAAGTATAGCCGCGCAGCTATACTTTTAATAAATAGTACAGCCACTCGGCTAGACGCAACACTTTTAATAAATAGTACAGCCGTACGGCTATTCTAGGTCCTTTTTATAAAAAAAATACCTAATTTCTTTTATCAATAAGAGAAGTTTATAGTATTATCCATTACTATTACTACATTACCCGAGTCACTATTGTCCCCTTTTGAGTTTTTACTTTTCCAAAGTTATTACACGTATAAAGAATTTACAATTTTGCTGTTTAATACTCGTATTATAGACGTAGGTATGTATTTTTCAATAACACCTATGGTTTCCATACACACCTTAAAGACTAGGTAAAATACACATTGTGTAAAAAAGCAAACATACAATACACATATTGTACACATATGTATATATTTTTCATATACACATTTTTTTACAAAATTCACATACACGTGTACATTCTTCATATACACGTATTATACACATAATTTTCACATATTATTGAATCAAAATAATATATATTAAAATATTATATAGTGGCCGAACTTTTCAGTTGTAACTTGCCAAAATTTTGCTAAATAAAACACGTACATATTTTATTCGTATTTTTTCTGTTCCGTATTTTACTACCTATGAAAGAAATTGAGAGGCTGATATTATTTCTTACTTGTTGTGAGAAAAATGCAAGATAGTGATTTTGCAATTCCTTTGCCAACGAGAACAACAGTTTCAAACAAGGTTTTATGGGCGTAGTAGTAAGAGAGGTGGTAGTTTTCTTCATGTAAAGTGTTGTTTGAAAAGTGAAGCAATTACCAAGACCACTCCAACTCAGCATGCAATTCTCTACGAAAAATAATGTGTGCGGTAATATAATTTAGTAGCACTCTAGAGACCGATGTAGATAAAAGGCAAACATTCTCACGAAAAAGAAGAAGAAGAAAAAATTGAACTCTCAGATTGATTTAATGTGAAATTTCTCTATCTTTTCAATATTTGCTTTGGATATGTTGAAACTTGGAGCCCCAACTCACTTTGGCCAACTCCGAAATCGGGGCTACTTTTCAAGTGTTTTGACGCATGGCAAACGCCATTCAAGTGTTTTAGACCGCCTAGGCATTTTGAAAATGCAGCAACAAGCTAGGCGTTAAGAAACCCGACTTTCATAATAAAGCCCAGCATATAAAGAAGTGTAGAAGTAATCACTCTCTCGGCCTTTTGAAAATGCAGCAACAAGCTATACATTAAGAACAATCACTTAAGTGTGAGGAAATTCTTGGTATTAGTGCAACTAGACAGGCCTCTATAAGAAACAGAAAATTATCTGAAGACCATTCTGCACTGTAAAATGTACATCACAAAACATATACATGACTATTAACGCAAGATCAATGGTCTACCTATTTTTATTGCCTCCTTAGCGAGTTGCTCATCCATCCCAGAAGAGAAGTCTTTACTTTTTGCTAGTTACTTGGCCATACAAACTCTGTTCAACCTCCTATCTCCAGCCGTCTTTGCTTTGAAGAGAAATCTTTCGCATGCAGCACATAATATATGCCTAGCCAATCAGTATTCTGGTTCTGTTTTTGCATTATGTGGGTGAGTTCACAGAAAATGATCTCTGATCTGTAAGATTACAAAGCATCTACTTGCATGTAGGGTTATTTTCTGTATTATAAAGTAGGGTTTTTATTTTTGATGCATAATAACATGAAAGAGTCAGGTGATTGTAAATGACACATGATCTCCATGTGAAAAGCATAGTGCAAAATCTGGAAGACCCCCACATAACATTGATTGATTGCGACTTGAAACAACTCAATATGCAAAGATATACATATGTTGTCTGCAAAATAAGGTAGTGAATGATAGCTAGGGCATGAAGAAACAGGTTATCGCCACCATTAACCTCTGGACCTCAATGAGTATGACTGAACAAGAGTAGGTTATGTCCACCCGACCAAAACATGGACGCTCACAAGCACATTCTTACCAACAGTTCCAAGTTCAAAGTATTCAAGTCCAACATGAGTGAAGTAAAAGTTGCAATGTACTTTTAACATCTCGATAAATGGATAGAAAAGTTGTCCACAATATAATTTGAGATTCAAAGGGGTCGTTGGAGCATTTCAAAATTTTACAACTTGAATTTACAGTACAAGAGGTGGAGGAGGGTAAAGTAGAACCTTGTTGAGCTTTGTCATCGCTTGGGGCAGTACTTTGTATGCAGCATTCAGAAACAAAGCAATTAACATTAAAAACAAACAGTCTACAGTTGCATTTAGTCTAAAACATGATACACGAGAATTACAATGAGAAAGAAATTACGACTATATTTTTCATTCTGTGTGGATGGTATTTCTTCTGTGGTGGTGGTGCCTGATCAGCATGGATGGATGCCGTGGTTTGCCATTCAGCCTTTAGCCACGCGACCATTGGACTCGGCACCTGATGCTCCATTAGGCTGCTTACCAGCTGCTCCATTAGGCTTCCTCTCTGCAGCAACGTTGCAATACAGGCGCCTCAGATACGACATGGCTACCGGGTCTTCCTGGAAAATAGAAGTGTATGAATCTTGGGGTTTTGATGTGAAACTCAGATATCTTAAATACCTCTCGGCAATGGGAAATTGTTTTCTTATGAACCGGGTTTAATTAATCCACCATTATAGAAGTGTTCAAAGTATGTCAAGAACTTACAGAGACGAGGTTAATGACTCTAGAATCCCTCAAGCTCCTAGGGAGACAGAGGTTTAAGCTGTCAACGTCCCTGCTGTGAAAATTTCAAACACCAAACTTGCTTATAATCAAACAAATGAAAGTAATGCCAATATCTCTGGACCCTTAAGAATAACTTAATTACTAACGTTAGACCATCTGAGAGCCTGAGAAAGCAGTGAATGATGAGCTTGAGCAGCCGGATGGAGGGTTCTTCGGGAAGCTTATCGAGCATCCTGCTAAGAACTTGAGTGATGACGTAGAATCTATCCGCGAAAGTGATGCAGTACTTCATTCCCTGATCACTGATCAGAATTCTTTCAATAATGAATGTGGCCACCTGTACATTCAAAGGCACATCAATCTTAAGCCTTATGATCAAACAAGGAGACAGATGCAAATAGGGTGCAATTCAAATTGTGATTTCCCTTTGTCCAAAAAAAAAAAAAACAAGGGACCTGTATCTCAAGTGGTTAAAAGCATTTGGTCCTGCATCATCTGAGGTCCTAGGTTTGATTTCACCCATCCCCCAGTATCGCTTGTATAAAAAAAAATGTGATTTCCCTATTCCAGGCAGAAAATTCCTGTTATCTGTGTGTTTTGTTTCCAATATTCAAGTGCAATTGCTACATAGATTACCATACAGAAATTCCCAAATTACAGCCATGAGTTTTGGAACAATTATATGTATAAACTTCCTTGTTACTTACAGTTCTTGACAGTATAGTGCCAACTTCAATGCAGCGGATGCAGTAGCAGAACACTTGAGTTTGGAGAAGGAAAGTGATGATGTCTTCATCATTATCCTGAACAAGGAGGAAAAGGGGGTCCAAATTATCATTATTTCATTAAGTTAAAGAACATTAAATTGTTGAAAAATAGAAGGGAATGAAAATGGGATTGAAGGCATAAACATAATTTCATACATATACCTTCACAAGGGCACCAATAACACCCAAGCTGGACAGCCTCAGATATTCATAAGGTTTTTCCTTGCTCTTAGTGCCGAGGAAAGGGTAGATATACATTGGAATGTTGGCTGCACACAGCATGTATACAATTCAATTAGATGCATTGCATGACTACAAAACTCAAACTATAACTTCCTCTCGTTACTTTATAGGAAGCCCTCTTCTAGTAAGATAAGTCCCAAAAGTAAATGAAGTCCTCATACCTGGGGCTCATCAGGTGTCTAGTATTGGATTGAATAGGATAACTCCCTATATTTAAAGCATGTTTTGACCCGACCCGACCCGATCCGTGTTCACCCCTAATTTAAAGCATGTTTTGACGAAGAAACGAAACTTTTTTTAACCAATTTGAAGGTGTAGAAGATGAATTACTCATGAAGAAAACTTGTCTCATCTAATCCCTAGTAAATAGTAGGATAATAACATTTTATAACTTCCCTCCTAATCCCCCCAAAATGAAAAATTATTCACCTCTATCTTCATTTCCTCCTTCAACATACCTTAGATTTAGTGACTTATCCAATCCATTCCAATCATAGGATAGGAGCTAAACGAGCCCCTTATTTTAACAAACTTACCTTTGACAAATAGATTTCTTGTCTCTGGATGAGCAGCTATGCACTGTAGAAACAAAATAATAAACATATTAAATGCCATTTACTTGTACAAAAGCAACATGACAATTTAAGCTTACTTTCGTAGGTAATAATTCATTACAAGAATAAAGAATTCATAACAACCATCATTATCATTAATTCCTAAAATGTATGTTATCAAAAGTTCTCTTGAATTAAAGTATGAAGAGACTGACATGAGAATTAAAGAGAAAGCAAAAATTATAGAGCGAACATATAGGTAGGTAGATATAACCTGATATAGAGAGAGTGTGTTGCATGCTCGATTTGATGCCTCCTGAGTAAGATGTGGAGATGTGACCATTGGGTACACTTCAAGTATTTCCTAAAATGATGAAAATATAAATAAATCATCATGAATATCAATCTCGAAAATTAAGAAATTTGCAATGAGAAACATCATAATATATATATAGGGAACAAAATCTTATAAAGCTAACTCAATAATCAAGTTATCTCTGTCATTTAATTTTTATGTGTTTAGGCGTTAATCCTACTCATTTACCCAAAAATAATAATAAAATAAACCGAGTTACGCGCCATACCTTTAACAATGTATATGTGGTGCCGAAGGAATGCCAAAGCAATGGAGCCAAGTCCTCACGAATTTCCCTGATCTGTATATTGAGGAACACAAACAATTAATAAAAAATAAAATAAAGAGAAACAAAAAAAGTACCCAGTAATATATATGCATGTGGCTACACTTTTTTTCTTTTTTTTTTATAGTAATTTTCTAAACTACAAGAGGGGAATTGGAAGAGTCAGAGCGTATCCGCCTAACCAGCTTGGCTAATCTCATTTCTGCACATGTGGCTAAACTAACCCACAGAGATATGCTCATACAAGGCACGTGGCAGATATAGACTGGTGACATGCAAATACATTTTTTATCTTGAAAAATTATAGAGCTAATACTATGAAATCGTTTTGAGCGACATGAATCATGTACAAAAATATACCAAGAAATATATGTATATGAAATGCATAAACATAAGAAAAGAAATTAGATACGAAAATGATAAATGTATATATGATCATGATGAGTCATGACCTTGGAGAGGCGTTGCAGTGCGTTTTCTCGGGTTCGTCTATCGCGAAGCTCAAGAATCCACTGCTCCACATTCACCTTTTGAACGGGTCAGCATCATTAGGCCGGGTCGACTCTGAGTTGTTTTGACCCAATGTAGCTTCCGGTGGCGGTGATGATGATTGATCGCCGAGCAAAGACTCAGTGATGACAGCCATTAGTTATTGGAGAAATGAATTAACAATGCCAAACAATAAAAGAGAAGAAAATGCCTTGGTCTCTTCAGATCTCTATTTTCTTGTTTAGTGAGTGTAGTGAGGGAGGAGAGTGAGAGGATTGGTATGGAGGCGTTTGGTTGGGACTTGGACTCCTTCAAGAAGGCCTCTTATTGAGTTTTTATAGCCTGGCAAAAGTGGCCTTTTGGTATTTATTTTACTTTCTTTCCTTGTTTTTGGATATAGGTTTATCTTTTTTTGATTCCGTAATTTTTGGAATATTTTTTGTGTGCGCCTTGCATACTCCGCTGGACTTTCACTCGTAAAATACATGGGCCCCAATGTTTTTCCCGAGTCTTCTTAACTGTGGCGGAAAAAATCGATTTGATTGAAATAGAATTCCTTAAATCTCATAGCTTGAATTCTACTTAATTATGATGCAGCGCATTTACATGTATCATTCATTGGTCTCTCGTCTGTAATTAGAATCTAATTGTAATTAGTGGGAGTCAAAATTCTTTATTTTTGTTGTATTTAGTCAAATTTTGGTTGGAATTAGTCATAAATGCATATTGTGATTTTACATCTTTTTTATTTTTTATAACATATGTGTGGATAGTTGTAGTTTTGTATTATAATAACCATTTTATTGGTTAATTAAGGCATAATGGACGTTTCAATAATTCTCTTTTCCCAAATATTATAACTACAAAAAAAGAACTTCACTATATGAATAATGAATTTGCCTTGTACAAGAGTATATTATTATTTATAAGTAAAATGTGAACATTTTTATTTATTACACAAGCTGACAAGAAAAGGATAAAAGAAAATAGTACATTAGTTAGGTTAATTGCCCTAGTTCCATATGCTGCCATGCAAACTAGGCTAGCTTTTGTCCTCTTTTCCTACGTCCCTCAAGCCTACAACAAACATTTAATAAACCCAATAAGCTGTTTGGATGATACAAAGTTACTTCAATTTTGTATATAATATTTGAATGATACAAAATAACTTAAGTTTAACAAAATGTGAAAACATCATAGAAATAGTGAATAATTATGGAAAAAGGGGTTGATGTCAATTCTATTGTTCATGTTAATCTTCATAATTATTCAAAGGGCACTGCTTACCTCCTTCTCTAAGGAGATACTCCTTCTTTCTCCGAATCAAAATTTGATACATATGCAAAAATAATTCATCAAAAACATAAAAAGAAAAACTTATGCACACACGTCATACTCTTATTGACAGTAATGTAAAAGCTCCTATTTACATGATAAGATAAGAAGGAAAGTATTTTCCTTATTCAAACAAAATACAATTAGGAAAAACAATAACAATAAGGGAAAATTTATCATATAGCCTATCCAAGAGGAACTATAGTCCATCAGCGGCGCAGTGGCAGAGGAATCCTTCCACAGAAGTGCATGAAAAGCAAGGCCAAGACAGCTGATTTGAATATAGTGGGCATTGGAATTCCATATTTGCCCTTACCAAACAACCCTTTGAGAAATGGCCATAAACACAGCACCACCCAAACACAGCACATTATCTCACCTAGCCCCGCCCCATCCGCACCATGAGCCGGTGGTTGCATCCCAAACAAGCCCATGGCTAGGGCTGTGAAGTGCACAAACAAGAGGGTTGTGGCCGGCACATATATTGGAGACTCATCAAAAGTGAACCTACCAGCATGGTCATCACTTGAAGAGGAATTTTGGTCCTTTTGTGTGACTTCAAATGCCACCTCAGATATACCCAAAAGCTTGAATACCACGGTTACAACTCCAAATAACGATGTAGTTAAATATGGTATTTTCCCCTCTGGCCCCATTCTCACCTGGTTCCACCATTGATTGATTGATAGGCCAGATTCCAGGTAAAAACGTAAGGTGTACAAAATCTTCAATAGAAACACAGCAACAAAGATTATAAGAGCCGGTTCTTTGACCTACATAAAAAATAGCATTCGAACTTGAAAATGAGATACTAAATTTATTCACAAAATGATGTGATAGTATTTGATTGATTTTTCAACAATGATTGTGAAAGTATTTTGTGACTTTAGCATTATTGTACGGATTTGTGTTATAAAATAGTATATTAGTACTTCGTAATTTGACAAAATTAAAATGACATGAATAGATGACTTAGGGTTACCTTGGGCAAGAAATGTGAGTTGGTAATAATACAGTAGGCTGGCAGTATAGTATAGCATAGATCAGGAATGGACTTTAGGCCCCAAATTAGCACGGTCGTGTAGGCCAAGCACTGCCTAAAGTCCAACTTAGCATAGAGGGTAGCAAAGATGGGACCATTTTTGCTGAACAAAATTTCTAGGAGGCCTGTGACCCATCTCTTCCTTTGGGTCAACATAATATGAGAAGATGAGGGTGCAGAGCCGACAAAGCCTGGTGGGTCTGGCATGCATAAGATAGACTTCCAGCCCCTTGCATGGATCTTCATCCCAGTTAGGATATCTTCTGTGACTGACCCATAAACCCAGCCTACCTGCAATGGATCAGCCCAACTATGTCAAATTTTATGAGTGATTCTAGCCACATGCTTTCCATAGAATCACTTTTGAGGAGAAGTATCTCCCGCCTATTTCTCCATATAATCACTTTTAGTGATTTCAAGTGATTATGGGGAGAAGAGTGCTTCTCCATAAAAGCAATTATTGACATCTCCATAATCAATTCCAAACGAGCCTATAAACTAACCAAGAGTCATTTTTAAATAAGAACAGAAAACATATATAATTGCTCAAACCTTTGTCCCCCACAATGTATTGTGCTCGTACGAAGAACCAGCAACTTTGTTGGCTGCCTCAACAGCACCAGAAAGGTCATGAGGATGATCAATTTTCTCTGATAAAGTATGAGTTGCTGATTCGATTAACTCCGTGGAATTTCCAAACCGTTCTTGATCCAATGCCACATCCCTCAGATTTCCTTGCAAGTTAGAAAATTAATCAAAGTATAGATATGAAACTACTCCACATAATTAAAGCTATATCTTTGAGTGCTGTACCTTCACTATCCATAAAGGAAAAACCGTAGATAACTTTACGTCTGTGAAAACATCCGGTCCCTGCATAGAGAGGTCCTTGCATCCCAGCGAACCCTGGCCAAGATGTCTACAAAAGATAGCCCAAAAGTCAATTACGGTAGGTCCCTAAACTAGATCAATGATGCATGTCTAGGTCAAAAGATCCAAAAATATTTTTTGTTTTTATCAAAGAAAGACTTTTCATTCAAACAAAAGCCAACATCAATACAACTATAAATTCTACGCCCGGATGTGCTACAAAGTGGTCCCGTTAAAATATAATCAGTGAATGAAATTCAATGCAGATAAAAAACTACTACAGCACAAGCAAATAATTAAAACATATATAATGTGCGTGTGTGGTTGTAAATATACGCACTTTTAGAGGGACAACCATTTGGTTTCCAAATGGATCATCTTTCAAAGTGTCGTAGAACATTTGTGGGTACTGCACAAATGCACCTTCTTTTTCATGCTTGAAGCCAAGCAATAGGCACATCGCATACAGAACGATCTTTGAATTGTTGGCATACATATCGCAGTCGACGTTCAACATAAATGGAGCATTTGTCATCACACCAGAGACCCTGGTCTATACATAAAAACACTCAAAAATTGGTCACTTGGAAAATCAGGGTATTTCTGATAAAATAATATAGCAATTACTAGAATAGAATTTATTCAACATGTATTTAAAATGCGAAATACTATGGTTTTTTTTTGGCTGAAAGGAAATTATCACCAAAACATTCATGGCGCCAGCCTTGTGGTGATGTGATTGATCTGAACGCTTCTCCCTGGCTACATAAACTAAATGTGGCACCCCATTATTCTCTTTGTTCTCCCAAATTACCTGAGCAAACTTTATCCAAATTAGTGATTGAAAAGACAATCTGTCAAACATAACGAGAGAGAGAGAGAGAGAGAGAGAGAGAGAGAGAGAGAGAGAGCACCTTGATTATGGTGGGATGGTTTCTTTTGTCTATGTCAGCAAAATCCCCAGAGTCTCCCAGAAAAATCATGGGTTGCCAAATTTTGGACAGCATCTTCAATTTTTTGGCAGAGCTTTTCATACTCATCCTACAAAATCAAAGATGACATACAAAGATTTGTACCATGAGCATGAGGATAGCTTAGCTAGATATCTTGAACCTTTTGTCTTCTGCTTGGTGCTCACTATGTTCGGATATATACAAATTTAAACAGGCATAAGGCCAAATTCTACCTTCATTTTTGTCCATTCTTGTAGAAACCCAATTGGATTATCACTTGGCAATTTGGAATTGCCAGAGAAGTATCTGAATGGAGCTCTAACTTGAATATTATACTTTTTGCAAAAGGGTACCCAAAACTGAGCAAATTTAGAGGCTTCAGTGAGAGAGTAGAGGGTGAGAGGTGAGCAGCCATCATCAGAAACATAGCAAGCTAGCTTGTGAGATGGATAATCTACAGCAAGGAGAGCACTGTGTTCACTGTGATGATGGGCGGCTCTAGCTCTGCATCTGCTGTTGTCACAAACATGTCCACTGCAGGAAGCTCTGGCACCCTAATTAAGCATATTTATTAACATTAATCAAACATGTTATCAATTTGGTCAAGAGATTAATATATATAATTGAGAAGTGACATACTGTTGCAAGAGGTTTTGAGGGTAAGTTTTGTATTCAACAGGGGTCCATTGGATGATGAGGGTGAGAACCCAATTGAAGGTAAACCAAGACTCACACAGGAAGGCAAGAAGCCAGACAAAACCATGGTCAGCGAGGGAGAGGAGACGATAAACAAGGAGACAGATGAAGAGGAACAAAATTGCAATTTCCTGGGCTCTCTGTAGTGTGTTAATTTGAAGGGGTGTTTTTTCACATAGAGGAAGAGATTGAGGATTAGCCATTTGGAAACAGATAGAGGTGTGGATGAGATTTTCAGTCTAAGGCGGCCAGTGCCAACTGAGTGAGTATATAGAGACATATGATATCAGACAGGCGTCAGCATCAATCATTGTTATCTGTCATGATGAATTAAAACTTTTGACAAACAGATGAAGGCTAGTTGGAGCCAAATTGACATATATGTGCTTGGTGTAAGTTTACCGTCAAAGCTTGATGTACATTGTTGGCTCCCTCTATAATCGCTCAAGTTTTTCAAAGCTAATGGTTGTCTGACATGGTATTAGAGACTTCTTCGTGGATGTTCTAGTTCAATATTAAGTTTTGGCTTATTATCCAAAAGTTCATGATGTTTGCGAAATTATCACATTGCATCCTTAATGTTTTTTTGTCTGATTAATTAACGTTTAAGCTTTAATACAAGTCCTCTTAAATAGTTCCTTTCTGTCAAAAAACTGTTAAATTTAGGAGTATAATCGTCAAATCAATCCAAAATTATAATATATTTTTTTCCTTCCCTTCTCTCTCTCTCTCTCTCTCTCTATTTCTTTTTTTTTCTCCTCTCTTTCCTCCTCTTTTCTTCTTCTTTTCCTTCGCTGTTTCTTCTTTCTCTCCCTTTTTTTTTCTTTCCTTCTTTCTCTTTTTTTCCCCCTCTTTTTTCTTCCTCTTTCCTTCTCTCGGGGTGGTGATTTGGGTGGCTAGAGTGCTGGGTTGGTGGGTTGTGGAATGGGGGGCAGGGAAAGAGTTGCAGAGAAAGTACATAGATGGGCAGGGGTATAAGATCCCACGGTGGTGGTTATGGAGGTCGAGGCGGTGGTTTGGGTGGCTAGAGTGGATGGGTTGGTGGGCTGTGGGAGGGGGCAGGGAGAGAGTTGCAGACAAAATAGAGAGAGGGGCAGGGATATAAGATCCCACGGTGGTGGCTTTGGTGGTCGGGGTGGTGGTTTGGGTGGCTAGAGGAGACAAAAAGAGAGAGAGAGAGAGAGAGAGAGAGAGAAGGGAAGGAAAAAAGAAAGAAAGAAGAAGAGTGAGCGGGCCAGGCGGAGAGAAAGAAGAAAGAAGAAGAAGAAAAGAAAGAGAGAAGGAAAGGAAAAAAATTATAGTTTTGGATTGATTTGACGATTATACCCTTGGATTTAACGGTTTTTGGCAGAGGGACTATTTAAGTAGGACCCTATTAACGTTAGGGATCATTAATGATACAAAAAAAAATATTAGGGATGCAATGTGATAATTTCGCAAACGTTAGGAATTTTGTGATAATAAGCCTTAAATTTTTGATGCTAACGATGTCCTAACACATGATAAACAAAATAACAAAAGATTGTAGCCTTTTTTATTTATATTAGTTTTTATGTAGGAAATTAAATCACTTAGACCATGGTAAATCAAATATAGATATTGTTGACGGTTGAAATTGAAATGCAGTAAATATCAATGCAACCGCACAGGTAACACAAAGAAATGGAATAGTTCACTCATAAAATTGAGCTACGTCCACTGTGTTTTGTATTTGTTATTTGTATTGTATATATGTAGAGGTATTAAAATTTGAGAGAAAGGGGTTGATGTTACATTCTACTATTCATGTTAATCTTATAATTATCCAAATACAATACATGCAGGACAAAATATAATAAGGGGAAAATTTATCATTTATCCCATCAAGAGGAATAATTGTAATCCATCAGCGCAGAGGCAGTGGGATCCTTCCACAGAAGTGCATGAAAAGCAAGGCCAAGGCAGCTGATTTGAATATAGTAGGCATTGGAATTCCATATTTGCCCTTCCCAAACAATCCTTTGAGAAATGGCCAAAAACATAGCACCACCCAAACACAGCACATCATCTCACCTAGCCCCGCCCCATCCAGTGTCAGATGAGGAGATTAAAGACTATTTCAAAGACCTCTTTTCTGCTGGGGGAAGAAGAGACTTGGGTGACATCCTTGATTTTTTAACACCGGTGATTACTGAACATATGAATAATAGCCTATGCAGTCCAGTGTCAGATGAGGAGATTAAAGAGGCTGCGTTCCAATTGGGAGCAAGCAAGGTGCCGGGTCCTGATGGTTTTTCCGGAATATTCTACCATAACTATTGGGGAACTATCAGAGAGGATTTGTGCAAAATGGTAAAAGCTTTTTTCCAGGGAGATTTTTCGGTGCATTGCTTGAACATGACAGAGATTGCTTTAATTCCTAAGGTCCCAAACCCAGAAGCTGTCACGCAATTCCGACCTATAACCTTATGTAACTTCACATATAAGATCATCTCAAAGATTCTTGCTAATCGGTTGAAGCCAATGCTTGCAGAGATCATATCCCCTCAACAGAGTGCCTTCATCCCAGGAAGACAGATACAAGACAATAGTGTTAGCTCATGAGGCTTTTCATGCTTTGAAGCTCCGAAAAAAGACCAAAGTTTATGAGATGGGGCTCAAGTTAGACATGAATAAGGCCTACGACAGAATTGAATGGGATTTTTTGAAAGAAATATTGATAAAAATGGGGTTTGATCAATCATGGGTGCGCCTGGTTATGAGGTGTATCACATCGGTCCGCTTCACAGTGCTCTTAAATGGCAAGTCGGGGAACCCTTTCAAGCCGTCCAGGGGTATTAGACAAGGAGACCCTATTTCCCCATACATTTTCATCCTGGTCAGTGATGTTTTATCAGTTATGCTGAACAAAGCAGTGGATATGGGTTTTGTGCAAGGGATCAGATTCAGTGGTGACGGTCCTACATTATCCCATTTATTCTTTGCGGATGACTCTATTCTGTTCCTAAAGGCTACTGAACGTAATTGCAATGCTGTTGCAAGTATATTGAATTCTTATTGTCATGCATCGGGGCAGGTGGTGAATTTTGAAAAATCAAGTGTTTACTTTAGTCCTAATACTCCTCAGCAATTCAGGGAGACTGTAGGGCACATATTGCAAGTCAATATAACTGATAACCCAGGAAAGTATTTGGGACTCCCAACAATGTGGGGCAGATGCAAAGCGTGAGGCGATAAACTTTGTGAAAGAAAGAATTATGAGCAAAGTGGAGGGCTGGAAGTAGAAACTGCTCACTCAGGCAGGCCATGAAATTCTTATTAAAGCTGTGGCCCAAGCGATTCCCACCTACCCCCATGTCTGTGTTTCTTTTCCCAAGAGGTCTCTGTAGAGAGTTGGATGGGATCCTAGCTAATTTCTGGTGGGGAGGAAATGAAGAAATAAAATAAAATCCACTGGATTAGTTGGGCGGAGCTAGGAATGCCCAATTTGGAGGGTGGCATGGGATTCCGAAACCTTCAGGATTTCAACCTTGCATTACTTGCTAAACAAAGCTGGAGATTGCTTACAGAGCAAAATTCTTTTTGGGCTTTGATAATGAAGAGCAGATACTTCCCGGCTTGTAATTTCCTTAAAGCTAGCAAAGGGGCTAGTGCTTCTTGGGCATGGGCAAGCATGCTAGAGGGCAGAGAAGTGATCGTTAGGGGTTCTCAATGGCAAATTTTAAATGGAACCAGAGTCAGGCTATGGATTGATAAATGGTTTCCTGTGTCGCCGGACGGTCTGCTCCACCCTATTAATGATGAGTTAGTGGACGAGAATGTTTTTGTGTCTGAAATTATTAACCCTATCACAAAGAGTTGGGAATATTATAAAATCTCGAGGGTAGAATATCGTATCAAGATGCTCGAAGGATACAAGCCATGCCTATGGGAGGAAGTTGCGAATCTGATCGGTTGGTTTGGCCCTTCAGTGTGTCTGGTTGCTACTCTGTTAAAACAGGGTATAACTTGATTCATCCTTGCTATCATCCAAATCATAGGCACATGCGTGGCTCAGGGTCTCACAGTGTTTCAAAGAAGGTGTGGAAGCTAATTTGGTGTTCCCCTCTACCCCCTAAAGTCAAAAACTTTATGTGGCGTGCGGTTAAAGGTTGCCTCCCCATAAAGGCTCTTCTCTTCCGTAGGCATTTGGGATCCTCCTCTTTATGCCCAGTCTGAATCGAACCGGAAACTATCGAGCACTTATTGCTATGCTGTACTTGGACTTCTAGTGTATGGTTTGGAAGCTTATTATGTTACCGTGTTGATCTGCAAAGCATCACCACTTTTGATGAGTGGCTGCTTGGTGCGACTAGTAAGTTGGACAAAACAATGTCTATGTGGGTGTTGGTTAATATTAGTTTTATTTGTTGGAGTATCTGGAAAAGCAGATGTGCTTTTGTTTTTGAAGGAAAAAATGTGTGCCCAAAACAAACGATTGCTTGGAGTAAACTTCTAGCCTTAGAATTAATGGAGGTTGCTGATCTAAAACATTATGGTGCGGAGGAGCCTGCTTTGCAGGGGTTTGATACAATCTAAAGATGGCTCCCTCCCCACCAAGCCACTCTCAAGCTAAATGTGGATGCGACCTGGGACAGAGAGTCTTTAATTGCTGGTTTAGGGGCTGTCATTCGTGATGAGCATGGTAATTTCATAAGGGGAGCTGGAAAGGTTAGTTTGGCCTCTTCTCCTATTGAAGCTGAAGCCCATGCAGCCTTACATGGTCTGGTGGTAGCCTCAGATTTGGGTAGTGTTCATCTGGAGTGTGAGTCCGATTCAGAAGGAGCTGATTCAAAGCGTTAAAGGGAATATTCAGAAAGGTAGATGGACAATCTATCCAATTCTTGTTGCTTTGAAGGAGAAGTGCAGAAGTTTTGGCTCTTGCTCCTGGAAGTGGATTCCAAGGAAAGCAAACAAAGCTGCAGATGCTGCAGCTATTGAAGCAAAGAGGAAGATGTGCGATGAGGTCTGGATCAGCCGAACCCCATCCTCCCTGGTGTTTGTGCTCCAAAGCGATGGCCTCCCTTTGTCCTCCACAGGTGTAAGGTTTTTGTCTAGTTAGGAGCTGACGCTTGCCTTCTGGGGTGGGCGTCCTAGTTGTCTTTGTCCTAGCTGGAGTTTTTTTGCTGTGCTATCTCTGGGGTGGTCTAGTTTGGGTGTTTTCTCTTTATCCCTTGAAGATTTGCTCGGGAGTGTGTAGTTTTAGCTCCTGTTGTGGCTTGGTTGTCTTGCTGTTTTTTTAGTCTGGGCTGTTTGTTTGGCTGTTGGTTTGTTTAGTCCCTTTCCCTTTCAAATGAAAGTGTGTTTCGACCAAAAAAAAAAAGCCCCGCCCCATCCGCACCATGAGCCGGTGGTTGCATCCCAAACAAGCCCATGGCCAGGGCTGTGAAGTGCACAAACAAGAGGGTTGTGGCCGGCACATATATTGGAGACTCATCAAAAGTGAACCTACCAGCATTGGCATCATCTTCTTGGTCATCACTTGAAGAGGAATATTGGTCCTTTTGTGTGACTTCAAATGCCACCTCAGATATACCCAAAAGCTTGAATACCACTCCCCTCTGGCCCCATTCTCACATGGTTCCACCATAGCTTGATTGATAGGCCAAATCCCAGGTAAAAACGTAGGGTGTCAAAATCTTCATTAGAAACACAGCAACGAAGATCATGAGAGCCGTTCTTGGACCTACATAAAAAAATAGCATTCAGAACCGAATGCGAGAGACCAAGTTTTATTCACAAAATGAAGCGATAGTATTTGATTGATTTTCAACACTGGTTGTAAAAGTATTTTGTGACTCTAGCATTATTGTACGGATTTTTGTTATAAAATAGTATATTAGTTCATAATTTGACAAAATTAAAATGACATGAACTAGATGACTTAGTTTTACCTTGGGCAAGAAATGTGACTTGGTAACGATACAGTAGGCTGGCAGTATAGCATAGCATAGATCAGGAATGGAATTTAGGCCCCAATTAGCCCGTTCGTGTAGGCCAAGCACTGCCTAAACTCCAACTTAGCATAGAGGGTAGCAAAGATGGGACTATTTTTGCTGAACAAAATTTCTAGGAGACCTGTGACCCATCTCTTCCTTTGGGTCAACGTAATATGAGAAGATGAAGGTGCAGAGCCCATAAAGCCTGGTGGGTCTGGCATGCATAAGATAGACTTCCAGCCCCTTGCATGGATCTTCATCCCAGTTCGGATATCTTCCGTGACTGACCCATAAACCCAACCTACCTGCTATGTCAAAATTACTTCAAATTCCATTCTCACGATAATGTTTCGGTATGACAGTCATATTGTCTACTCAATTTATAAAACTAATGAGTAACTTGTTAGTTAGTACTCTTTGCCCCCACATAACTCAAATAATGTCACATAATCCAATTATGTCCCTCTCATGGACAGAGTCTTAGGACCACCACTGTCCACCAAACATGCTCAAAATCTCGAGTCCGTCAGCGATGACGGTGTGACTGTAACCCTAGAAACCTTTTTCATTTTCATCAGTCACGACAAGAGATAGAAATGATTGTTTCATGTACTCGAAGCACCGAAGGTTTTTTAAAGAAAAAAAAAATCTATTTTCCTACCTTTCTCACCACTTAAGCTAACATCACGCCGATGTCAACTTGCTCATACAGCAACTCAGACAGGTCTTGCTTTCAGGCTTGCCCAATTTAGTGGGCCCACTTCTTCTCCCGGCAACTTTTCCTTTGTGGGGGTTGTTTTTTGGAGCCTAGACTCCCTTTGCCATGATAAAAAGAGATTGGTGAAAATGCTCTTAAGCTAACTAGGGACATATAGTTAATTTTTTTTCTTTGTTAATAACAAAAAAAGAACATATATAATTGATCAAACCTTTGTCCCCCATAATGTATTGTACTCTTAGGCAGAACCAGCAACTTTGTTGGCTGCCTCAACAACAGCAGTGGAAAGGTCACGAGGATGATCAATTTTCTCTGAAAAAATATGAGTTGCTGATTCGATGAACTCCATGGAATTTCCAAACTCTTCTTTATGCAATGCCACATCCGTCAGATTTCCTTATAAGTTAGAAAATTCATCTAAGTCTACAGATGAAACCTCTCCACAAAATTAAAGTACTCAAACTAGGGATTTTTTTCTTCTTTCGATGAATGAGAGCTACTGATAAGGAATTTTGGGTACCTTCACTATCTACGAAGGATAAACCATAGATAACTTTACGTCTGTGAAAACATTCCGGTCCCTGCATAGAAAGGTCCTTGTATCCCAGCGAATCCCAGCCAAATTGTCTACAAAATATAGCCTCTATACATTAGTTAGATGCATGCATGTAGTACAACAAATATGTAATATCCTAATCAATGGTACAAAATTCTAGGCTCCGATGTGCTACAATGTGGCCTCGTTAAAATTTTTCTATAAGAATCTTCAGTGAGGAAAAATCCGATAAAGAAAACGAGTATTATACAGCACAAGCAAATGATTAAAACATATATAATGTGCGTGTTTGGTTGTAAATAAGGAAAATTAGGAATCAGACACAATTAACTTTAGTAATTTGGATTTGAAACATTAGGTATTTTGGTTTGGGTTTTAATCCAGTAAAAGAATTGGTATTTGGATTAGGCCAAAGTAGGCCCAGATTTCTTGGCGGGCTTGAAACTAAAACCTGAAAATACAATGTACCCTTCTTCTTAAAAAACTTGGCCCATCTTTAAACCTACAAATCAAATGGCTGCTTTACCCTTGGAAGTTTAAACTACGCGCGATACTTCTCTTTCCGTTCCGTTCGGCTTTGAGGTTTGGAGCTTCTGGTCCTTATTCTACAGAGGAAACTTCGAATTTCTGTTTGTTTCCTCGATTTTCTGCAATTTCTCTGTTTTTCATTTTCTTTCGATTGCATGCGGAATAAAGTTCGCTTTGGGCGATATATGTTACTCCCTAATTCGGGTATTTCGAGCTCATTTTATGGCGATTTTCTGCTACATTCTCGTTCGATTTGCATCCTAAACCCTATATTCTTCGTTTTGTGATCAAATTTGATTTTGACCTGTTTGGTTTGGGTTATTATTGGAGCGTAGGTGTTGAGGTATAAGTCTTTTGAACCTTTTTCGTTTATCTGGGCTTATGTGTTTAGGGCTTCAGTTTTAGTACTTTGATCTTGGTTTCCTTTTGGTTTCTATTTGAATATTTTTATTTTCTGCGATTACCGTTCTGTTTGTTGTAGGTTTTCTCATCCAGTTTGGTTTTATAATTGAGCTTAGACTAATATTTGCAAGTATATGGGAATATTACAACGCTCATGTACATTATTTCCTGATTTTGAATTGTATTATGTTTGTTGTTTTGTTTGCAATTTCAAGGCTAATGGAGGTTTGCGTCATTGCCAAGTAACCTTTTTTCGTTTATCGACTTTTATGTTTTAGGGTTTCAAGTTTTAGTACTTTGATCTTGGTTTCCTTTTGGTTTCTATTTGAATATTTTTATTTCTGTCATGAACTACATTCTGTTTGTTGTTTTTCTACATCCAGTTTCTGGTTTTATAATCGATTTATTCAGACTAATATTTGCAAGTATATGGGAATATTAAACCGCTCTCATCTACATTATTTCCTTGGTTTGATTTGTATTCTGTTTGTCTGTTTTGTTTGCAATTTCAAGGCTAATGGAGGTTTGCGTCATTGCCAAGTGCACATATAAGTCCGAAACCATCATGTTTTTAAGTTTAAGAAAAAACATCCATGGTTGATGTTTTGAAGACTTGTGTCTAAGGTTTAGGGGTTTGAGTAGGTAGTTTCATGTTACGGTTTCGCTTCCAGGTTATTCTAGTTGTTTACTAGAAACGGATAGTGATTTAGATATAATGATGGGATATTTGTTGATATCAAAATTGGAAGACTGTAGGATATTAGTTAAGGACTTATTAGGGGCGGTGACTATAGTGGCTATGTTTGTGCAAATAAGGAGTTGATATCATGTGAAAAGGGAGAGTCTTCATGTTCTAGTACTGCGAAGATAGAAATGAATTTTGGGCAGGTCGAAGAGAGCAAGTGCTAAGCATTTGTTGAATGAGTGGGAGATGTACATACATCATGTAGGGCAGAAGTTTGGTGGTGGAGAGGGAGTTAGGAATTTCGAATTCTGCAAGTATGCTCTTGAAGTAGGGTTTAATTTTGTATATGCCGGCAATGACAAGAAGCGAGTGATTGCTGTTGTTGGAATAAGAAATTTGAGGGTTGTAGTTGGCGTGTTATGCTTCTCGTTGTTGAATCTCCAGTCTTGTAATTCGGACGTTAAAATGTGCATACATGTGTGGGGTAAATTAAGGAATAAAAGAGTAAGATGATGAGGTCTCGTGTGGTGTCCTCTTCTTTGTGGACGGGAGAAGTGCAAAACTATAGCTTGAAGCCAATTGAGATTATACACGAGTTGAAAGATTATTATGGTATAGACATTTCATACTACCAAGCATGGTTTGGCAAAGAGTTAGCTAACCTGGACGTTCATGGTGATGAGTCGAAGTCTTCAACGAGTTAGTGTGGTATGTGGACGTGGAAAGAACTAACATCGGTTCTCTATGCGAGCTGAATGTGGAAGCTGGAATTAATTGGCTTTAACGGTTTTGTGTATCCTTTGGCGGTTGCATTGCTGGATTTCAATATTGCATCCCTTTGTTGTTCATTGATGCTACCCGGTTTTGAAGACCAAGTACACGGGGCAGCTTCTTTGTGCTTTTAGGGGAGAGAGGGAATCAAGGTATGGTTCCTGTAGTGTATTTGGATTTTTGTGTACTCTCATTCGCAGTTTATGTTTGTTTTGTGTAATTTGTTGTTGCTTATACTTGTGCTTTTGGTTTTGTTTTGTAGGGTTTTATCCTCTAGCTTTTGGAGTTGTTGATTCTAGGGGAGGAATCGGACTTGGTTTCTTCAACATTTGGCTACTATTTTGCTTTAGGAATGGGGAGAATGGTGACCTTTTCTCGACCGCATCATGGTTTGTAAATGCTATAGGGCTGTGTTTCCTGGATGGCCTCATTCTTTTCCTGCTGCTATCACCTCAAACAAAATTTGATATCGGAAGTACCGAAAGCAGGGTTATGGGAACTTGGTCCAAGACCGTGTTGTCAATCTCTTTAATAAATGCGCAATGCTGTTACCGTAAGGAAGAGTTTAAAGTAGCAATGGACGAGTTGGTGGTTGTTGGCAAATAGTTTTAGAGTCGAGTCATTTAATAATTCGGGTTGCGCAATTTCGTGATTGCCGATACTACATATAATAGAGGGATTCGACAGAAATTAGATGGTATTGAATTCTAACGCGACGAATTAGAGCGTAGTGGACAACAATTTTGTGTCAGAAGATGGAAACAAGACAATGGGAAAATGCGAAGGCGGGTAAACTTGCAAGCTCGTCGTTCTAGTTGCACTGTTTTTAGGGTATTTCCTAGCTGTTCTGTGATGGTTCATCTTGGGCAAAGGAAATGTTCTTGGGTCTTTTTGGCAATGATGGTTTTCCTTTACGCATGCTGTGGCTGAGATTCTAGCAAAGAAAAGATTCAAGTTTACGATTATGTTGAGTGTTACTACATTTCAATTTCTTTCGAAAAGCCTATGAGAGTCCTATTTTTCCCTATTCCAGTCTTGGGAAAGGTTCGCGAGGATTGGTTAAGCATGGAGTTATGCTTCCGCCAATTACAAAGAGGCCGCCGGAAGACCACCAACGAGAGAGGATCAAAGCTTTTAGTGAAGGTCCAAGGCCATTGAATGCGGTCGGTCAGTGTTCCTGGGCACAAGCAGGAAGACTTCAAGGCAGTGATATGAACATTCCTTCTCAGTTGACAATTGCTTATGTTAGATATGATTTAGTGAATGTATACTTAGATTTACATTGCAAGTTTTTATTTGCTTGTAATTGGCTACACGATTTGTAATTGGATATTATGATTCTTTTTTGAAGTTAATGAAATTATACAATTTTTTCATCAATGGATATTCATTTTAATCTCCATTCAATTCTTGTTTTTAGATTTTAACCATCGTTTTGATTCTTGGCTTTCCTTGGTTTTGAACTTCATTCTTTTGTGGTGTCATTTGTTGCGCCATTTGTGATTATTGAAACGAGAGGATGAAAACACTCTTTTAAAAGGAACGATCCAAAAGGCGATGCAGATGGTCTTATCAGGACACACGGGGCAAATGGGTTTGTTTTTAGTGCAGGTTTTCTGCAATGCAATGGTCTATCCAGACATATAATATGAGCAATCCAAAAGGCAAAACATCAAACATAATAGACATATACATGAGCAATCCAAAACACATATGACGGTTCAATGTATAACACATCTTTTCTCATATCCATCACTAGAAATATTTTCAAACATCCACAACTAAAAATATTTTACACGATGTCTGTGGCTTCAGAGTTTTTAGTAAATCACTGAGACGATTAATGATTAAGAATGTCTGTCAGTGTAGGGTTTTTAGTACATATTGTGCTCAATATTCGTTCATGAAATTCTTGTCTACGCTTTGTGGAATGGGCTGTCCTTGTGCAATTTTATCCATGTACAACATGACGAACATGCCACAATCCAACCTCCAAATGAATAGGAGATTAGTTTTTGGTTTTGAAGGATTTAAAATTTAATGAAAAGTTGACATAGAAACAATTCTTAGAAGATTGAACTTTGTTGAGCACATTCTATGTCCTCCTCAAATGGAAATTCGTATGATTTCTACAGGAAAAATCCGATTAGAGTCAGTTCTTCATTGGGGACATGTCCTTAGATTGTCAAGGTGTAGGGGCGATTCCCTTGCTTTCAAGTTTTCGTATTTCTCTTTCTAAAAGACTATGCTTGAGGTCTTCTATATTAGCCACCCTTCAACAATATTAACATCCTTTAAAAGAGAGGAAAAAAAACGGCAAAAAGTACGGTGTAGGAACTGCATTGCATAGAGTGTTTTTGTTTGTGCTAAATTAAGACGCTCGTTCCAACTTCCATATTGTCGCAATGTCAACGCATCTTTCTTCTTTTCTTGCTCCCAACGACCTCGTGATTGTGATATCTCTCCACTTTCCGTTCATGTTTGTGAAATGCAAGGAGTGTAAAATGGAACTCGGATGTTTGAAATCATTTGGGAAGAAAAGCACATTGCATTCCAGAGTTTTTGAGCAACGGTTCTGAATAAGGCACTCTGCCAACCTGGCTCTAGAAAGGTTTGCATGTAAGGTGCCTTGAATGGCAATTTGTTGGTATAAACAATTTTTGAAAATAATGGAGCCCAAGAATTTTGAAACGGGGCCTCTGGCAGGACTCTTCTTTAAAACAATTTTTGAATTTTGAAAATAATTCTTACCAAAGTCCATCTGGACATGTCCTGTGGACTGTTCCTTGCATGGGCCCTCTTTTATTCGTCCTCTCGTTGTATGTAGGCCTGGATAACCTGTTTCACTTTGATTGGAGAAAATGGACTTGTTAATGGGTAATATCCTAAAATTGCAAAGTGTTATAGAATTAGTAGTTTAGACTACATTTTTGTGACGGTTCCGGGTCCAATACAATATCTTTGATATCGCGTTTTGAGGATTTGAATACATGAAATTCACAAGATGAGTTTAAGTTTAATTGAAAATGAAAGATAAAATAATTGTTCTTTTGGGATAGGGATATTACAGGTTGAGTACTTAAGTAGTATTCTTCAATTTTGTCCCCTCTTTCTTGGAATTTCTTCCAAACATCTTTTGACCCCATCCTAGTTTTTTCTTTGTAGGCTTTTTTCGTTCTTTTTTGCCAAAGCCTAGTAGTTCAGAGTTTCGAAACCTACATGTATGGAATACGTGGGGGTTTGCTCCTTGGGGAAAATAAAGAAGTGGCTTTGTGGCATTGGGGCTAAGAGTGCCCTCTGTGTAAACAGTGAAAGGAAACTAATTAAAAGTCCCAGCGCACAGAAACATGAACAAAAGGAAGCTGACTCCAGATCATTGCATACCTCCATTGATTTAGAGGGGTAGCCTTTGTGTTGATGGCTCCTCCAGAAGAATCACTAGAATTGTGGTATTTCTTCATTACCCTTTTTGCGTCCTTCTTTCTTGGTTGCTTATCTTTTTCGTATTCATAGCAAGATGCTTGAAGCCTCTTTCTTTCTCTGCTTTTCCAGAGCCTTTGTACTCTTGAAGGAACATCAGAGTGTTTGAGCATTTTCTTTCTCCTCTCTTGTTTCTTCTCTTCTTCTTTGTCTTCTTCCTCCTCTTCTTCTTCTTTCTTGCCCTCTTTCTTTCTCTTCTTCTTCTTTCTCTTCTTCTTTCTCTTCTTCTTTCTCTTCCTTCTTTGTTCCAGAGAACATTCTTTCAAGTTCGTCCTTCTATTTTTCTTTAAATCTTTATTTTCTTTGCACTTGTCTCGTGGTCAATGTGAGGTTCCTTAGCCTTCTAAAATTCTGCAAATTCTAAGCTTTCAGATTTATGTATTTCTTGACGCTGATATGTAGTTT
>CM031919.1:30815263-31025387 GCA_018703695.1 Prunus fruticosa
CAACATTTGCAAGCTCTTATACCTTGGAATAAAAGGTAAAATAGTTTCTTGGTTAATTTAAATATATATATATATATATATATAACTCATTTCTTCTTAATCATACAGTTTCTTTTTCTTTTGTTTTGTGAAATGAAATATAACAAATTAAACTTCATTTAAAATGGGCTATTAGGTCAAATTGAACTTCTAGACGTACTTTGTGGATTTTTCTTGTTTTATATATGAAATAATGCCTGTGGAACGACATGCCGTTAATCGCTTCTCGACCGAAGACGGACATTGCGAAGCAACGCGGCGTCGTTTCACTCTTAAAGCGAAACGAGGAACAGCTATAAAACATGGACCACAAATGCCTTCTCTCCCACATCACACCCTGCACTCCGAAGTCTTGGAAAGCAATCGAAGAATCCGATCAAGAGTGGAACGCCATGGAAACTGAACTTAAAGAATCCAATCCCAAAACGACGCCGTAATCAAATCCTTCTGCGAGATCACCTCCGCTCCAAAAAACAAGAAGCCCTCTTCTTCCTCGAAAGCCACAACTGGGACCTCGATGCCGCCGTTTCGACATTCTTGGACAATAACGCCGTCGCCGTCTCCGCCGACGCGCCCACCAACGCCGGCTCGTATCCAATCCCGGCCTCCCACTCGCTCTCGCCATCACCCTCGCATCACCAACTACTCTCCTTCACCGCAGTCGCCGCCGCGCTCTCGCTCGCCGTCTCCGACTCCCTCTCGCGCTCCCTACCAGCTTCGATCGAAGCACGCCTGCAGAGTGGGGCCCGAGACAAGGCTGATACCAAGCCGCCTTCTGCGACCCGTCCACGTGGCATACGCACGCTTTCCCGATCTGAATCGGCCGGCAAAGGGTGGGTCCGGCAGTGATTCGGGATGAGCCCAGGAGTACTTACACTGGTGGCGAGAAAAAGGTACTCTCTTTTGCAGTTCTGGTTTGGTTCCCGAGAATGTCGAGGAAAATCACCTGGTTTTTTTCCTAATAAGGAATAAGGGTAGTTAGTTGCTCTAACCCTATGTTCGGGGAACCGAGAAAAAATGCATAATGTGGAATGTAATGCTTTATGTTTGTGTGCTGAAAATTTGTTTTCTTCCGACCAAAACAGATAAGCTGAAAATTATGTTTGGTCGCTGAGAAAAATGAAGGTCAGTAAAATAAAGAAAATTCCAATTGTTGTCTTTTGTCTATAACAAAAGAAAATCAGGAATGCATCTGAACTAGGCAGGATTGTTCTCGGCCTGAAGAACGTCCTAGGGAAATTAGCCTCACAGGGACCCAATTGTAGGTAGTCTTACCAAGAATCAATGTTTTGTGGTTAAGGAGTTGTCTTAAAATGTATCCCAATCATTGTCAAGTTGGTTCAACATTTCTTGTTTTTGTTGACCTGCTACCACGTTTTGTTCTTTGCAATTGTTCATTTAATATTTGTTAGTTCTAATTTGTCCTATTGTTGGTTCCAGCGGAATGCTTGTTAAGACCCTACCAAAAGCAGTGATGTGGATTGAATTTTCAGTCAAGCTGGACAGTTAGCGGCCGCAGGGACCTATAGATCCCCCATCAACCTTCTTCAAGCTCAAAAAGTTTTACTGGAGCAGCTCAACTGCTTTTTTTCAGGGGAGACTGTTCCAACTGCTGCACCTCAGCCACCTGAAGTTCTTCTTACACCATTCTTTCTGGAGGAATGGGTTTTCTGTAATGATGAATCGTGGAGGCTGGATGATCCTGAAAATGCACCTTTCTTGGAAGTAAGTTTTAATGAAGCTTCTCTATAATGGGTTGAATTCTAGAATTTTATGATTCTTTCTGAAAAGAAAAAATGGTTTGGTCGTTTGTATGAGTCTGCAGCTCTTTTTCCTAGTGCATTGATATGAACTTGAATTTTTAGTATATAGAGTAAATCTAAATTAAATTTTAATCCAACCCGTTTCAAATCAATTGAAAAGGGCTTAACGTGTTTTGGGAATCTGGGAGTATGACAATCTTGCGATTGGCCGTTTGTATTCTCGGGATTCTGCCGCTGTCACGTGACCGGGGTTTTGGGATGAGTAAACATCTTTCTCAAATTTACTTCCACAAGTTTTGATCTCATTATTTTGTTAAGTGGGTTGAAAATAGCGCATTGGTAGCCAAACTAGAGGTTGTCCCAAATGAAACTTTCAAAATATTGCAATTAATTGTTATGTGTACAAATTTCTTAAGTTCTGATTAGTTGCTCTCCTTTCACCTTTCTTGCAATTATAGGTTTTCATTTTACTTGCTTTTGTATTTTTTTTCTAGTTTGATCTCTCTTCTGAGTCCTGATAATGTTTCATTGTTATGATTGCAGAGCATCAAGAAGTCTGAGTGCCCCAAAAGAACTTGAACCAGCCAATAGGAGGACTGCTGTTCATGTTAATCTTATGAGGCAAGGGAGGAAGAATACCCTGTTTGTTCTTAGTTCTTTCCTACTTGTATATATGTTACTAATCTGCATCTGGTTCATTCTTCTGATGTTTTCTAGCTTTGTTCCAGGAACCAGTGAAAACGGCATGTTTCTTTTCAGGGTGTTGGAAGAACTTTAGGTGAGAGCAGCTCTACCTCTGCTGCAGCTACCTCTGAGTCAATTGCTGCTGATCTTCCCTAAGAGCTGCTCCATTGCCCTCAATGGGCTTAACTGTGGATCAGTCATTACCATCAACCTCTATTCAGCTAAGGTTAGCAGATGGTACAGGCCGTCTGAATATCTGTAACTTCAACTACCACCATACAATTAGAGCATCCATGCTTTTATTGATGCATCAAGACCTGATGGGGCAAGAAGTTACCGACTGCCAGTCGATGGGGTTCCCTCCAAACAGCTCTCTGATCTGGACCAGACAATAGAGCAGGCTGGTATAGCCAATTCTGTTTATTATCCAAAAACTCTAGGAGGTTGTCTCATCAATTCCAGAGCCATATTCAAGTACATGTGTCCTAAACACAGATCTATTTTTCTGTGATGAATTTATGTTATATGTAAGGAATTTGAAAAATTAGCTATGAAACCATTCAACCGGTTTATGCTTTTTGATGCAATGGCTATCTGTTTTTGCAAAGCATACGAAGTAGAGTTTGATAAGTAGATTGTTGTTGAAATCATTCAGTCACTTGGGTGTATGAGTTTTCATTTGATGAGATGCCTTTCATTTTAATGCTGTTTATTTTGTTTTCACTCTTGTATTTTCTTCAACTGATTTGATGTTTAACAATTATGGTTGGCCGAAACCCAATGTCATGGTATTAGGCCAACAAAAATAAGGCACTACAAACATCATATTTTGACACTTCACGAAATATGTGATAGCTTGCAACCCGCATTCGCAGTTTATGCACCTCTTATAAGGGGTTAACACGATGACTCAATGGATCGGCTAACTTAGATATGGGAATTAAGGAACAATTACTCCCTCCTATATGATCCAATTTATTATTTTGAGAGAATTTTATTAGGATTTTAACGTAGAATTCATATAAATTTTGATTCTTTATGTGTTAATAAACGCAGGAGAAGTCAAAGATTGGAATAATTTTGATACCTATGTGTTAGTATACACATGAAAAACAAGAATTATGATTATTTTAGCACTCATTCCTGATAAGTAAACATGCCAATTATAAGTGGAATTTTTGGCATGCATCTATACTATTTGGAAACGAAATCTATTTTTCTTTTCAAAATATGAGATGTGGATGACAATATTTGTTTTTCTTCTTTGACAGTCATTTTAAACAACTATAATCTACATAAAAGGGGAATTCAAACTGATTGTAAGCACACTATCTTGCTAACTAATATAATCCACATTTGCGATAATATTTTCTTTTCAACAAACTTGTTTCTTTTGGTATAACATTGAATTTCAGTAAAGAAACACATACAAACACAAAATACCATTCTCCCAGTAAGTTCTTCTTTCTCTTTTTCTCTCAACAGTGTAAGGAAAAGTACATTATATGCTGCTTGCTCTCATTGGGGTACGTACAGAGGGTTCTTTGTGTATGCCAGCAAGGTCTTTGCTTAGCTAGGCCTTGTTTGCAAGATTGCCATCTCCATATCGTAATATATAACTTCACAGTGGGCATGAAATGCAAGAATCAAAAAGTTACTAGAAAGAAGATTGGAGCCAGAGAGAGAAATGGAAGGGACGTTTGGAGTGTCCCACTAACTTTCTCATCACCTTTCTCTTTATCTTCCTCTGTCCTCTCCTCTCCACAGCTCCCCAAAGCCCACTTCTTTTTGTTCTTAAAATTATTATGAATTAGACCCATGCGACATGACTGCCCCTGACGATCTTTTACTTTCATTCTATACATTCAGATGAAGAGAGCCAAAGGTATATATAGTTTCATTCTTGTGATTTAGACTATCGCTTGAATGAAAAAAAAATAAAATTAAGAGAGAGGAATACGGTGTGACTATGATATTAAGAAATGCTTATAAACGTGTGACTATGATCTTAATCTTAGCTTATTATTATTAGTGGATTATTTCTACTTAGAGAGAAGATAATTAAGTCATGGGCAGAAGTTTAAGGCTGAACTGAAATTAATTAAAGACAGAGAAAGAGAGAAATACATATAGGGCCAGGGAGAGTATTGGACAATCCAAAATCACCAGAGAATATTAAAATGGTTGGTAGATTATGAAATACCATCAATCACCAAGATGGACGGTTGACATCTTGATCATTTACCATCAATCATAAACACAGCAGAGTAGGCCACGAGGAGAGCAGATAGTTGGACCAAACACCATAGGCCGGCCATTAATCTTTCTGCATTATTTGGAATATACAACGGGAATAACATTTTTTCCTATCTCATGTCAATAGCATAAAGGTACGTGAATTAAATTTTTTCATGTGATTGTGTTATTAGTCAAAAATAACAAAGTAGTGTCATCTCTGTTATAAAAAAGTTTTTTTTTCCTGAATTGTCCAAAATTACCATGCTCTCTCCATTGAGAGAACTAAAAGAAAAAATGTTTGTTTTCCTTGTGCATTTGTAAACTATTATTAATCAAGTTAATCATTTAGATTCACAGTTTTTATTTTTTAGGTCAAATTTAGATTCACAGTTTTAACTATAAAAAAGAACACATTACTTAAGGACCTTTTTCTCTTTTTAATTATTCTCTCTTCTTCCAAGTTCCCACTGAGGACTGAAGAAAAAGGCGGTCTCAAACTCCGTCAGTCTGCAGCGCAGCACCAGTGGCAGTACAATAAACGAGGAGATAGATATGTAGATGAAAATAAAAATTAGTTTTGATTATTAATCTCATCGGGAAGGAAAGGTTCTCAGGTTTCTCCATTCTGAGCAGAGGTACACGTTAACTCCGCGTGCACCCTTCTGTTCATTTTTAAGAACTCGAACTCTCTCTTTTTTCAGTACACTCTATGTAATTGTGAAATTATACTAGAGTCTAGAGAGAGAGTACTGTTTATGTACAGAAAGGAGGAAAAGAAAAGTAGCCATTTCCGGAGGGAGGTCTAAATCTATCAACCCCTTTTAATTTACAGATATATATATCAGTCATGTCAATTTCTGACAGATCTCCACTGTCTTTGTCCGTGTGTGTAATTTAGAAGGGAGGCTTGCTTCCTTCTTTCCTTGCTTTTCTGTACGCATAAAGACTGTCACATATGGAGTTTTAGCTTAAAAACCGGGAGGCAATTCCTCTGCTGAGAAAGAAAGAGAAGAGAGAAGTTCCACTTCCAGGCCACTGAGAGAGAGAGAGAGAGAGAGAGAGATGGAGAGAGGAGGAACCAATTGTAATAATAATAGTGGTGTTACTTACAGTGGTCTGATGATGGGGTTTGGGAACAACACTAGTAGAACTGGTAGTAGTAAGGCACAGTTTCTTTCTCTACCTTTGATGGTGGGTTGCAGCCATCCAAACTTGCAAAGTGATTCATCAGACGACTGATCAGGAGATGATGGTTGCAGCGACAGCATGAAAGCCAAGATTATGGCTCATCCTCTCTTCCCTCGTCTCTTGGCCTCCTATGTCAGTTGCCAAAAGGTGATCACTAGTTTAATTCATTTTCAAACCCCATGATCTTCAAACTCTCTCTCTCTCTCTCTCTCTCTGACTCAGAGACATACCCAGTTTACAAAAGGGATTGAGAGAGTTTTGTGGTCCATGAAAGGAATATATATATTATTTTTCATTTTTTCGTAGGTTTTGGTTTGTTTTCTGTCTGCATGTCCTTGTTGTCTGATGTTGTTTGGGAAATTCTAATTAATTCATTAGGTTGGGGCACCTCCTGAAGTGGTGGCTAGGTTAGAGCAGGCCTGCAGTACTGCTGCTCACAATTCTGAGGCAGCATGTTAGGAGGAGATCCAGACCCAGCGCTGGACCAGTTCATGGAGGCCTACTGCGAGATGCTGACTAAGTACGAGGAAGAGCTCACAAAACCCTTCAAAGAAGCCATGCTTTTCCTCTCCAAAATCGACTCCCAGCTCCGAGTTCTCACAGTTCATTCTTCCTCAGATTCTGGTTGTCATCAACATCACCTTCTATATCTGTACATATAATTCCTCTAATGTTTCTTTCCTGCATCTTCAGCTGCAACTTGAACTGTTTTAGAATGGATCTGATCAAATAAATCAAACGGTCCTGATCTGATTCTCTTCTCTTTCTTTCTAAGCTTATTTCAAAACTGTAGCAATTGAAATTCAAAACTTGATTTTGGTGTTTGCTTGTAAAGTTTAGCAGGAAGACTGCTTGAGGTAATTATGGTAGATCAAGTCTTTTAGAAGATTTTACTGTGATTAGGGTTATTCATTTTCGTGTTAACTTGGGTATATAGCCACTAATTTAATAATGGCATCCTCATTAGGCTTGATTTAGTACTTAATAATTACTATATGCATATTTATATTTTCATCTATAGTAATTTTGTTCAGCTGATTTTGTGGCGTGCGTGATCAGCCAGCAGTGGTGATAATATTGTTGGGAGAAGTGGGTCTCCAGAAGAGGTTGATGCCACCATGAATGAGAGTTGCATAGACCCTCGAGCTGAAGATAGGGAAATCAAAGCTAAGCTTTTGCGCAAATACACTGGATATCTGGGCGGCCTCGAGCAGGAGTTTATGAAGAAGAAAAAGAATGGAAAGTTGCCGAAGGAAGCCCGGCATCAGTTGCTTGACTGGTGGAGCAGACACTACAAATGGCCCTATCCATCGGTACACCTTATACTCAGTCTATACTAATCGTCGTTTTCGTCCATTGTCTTGCCAAACTGTACTTCAAATCTGACAAAATAAGTATCTATATGATAACCTAAGTCTTACAAGAGAACGTTATGCGATATATGGTACTCAATCTATATTTTCGTTACATAACATAAGTCTAACCAGAGAACATTACACGACATATTATGAAGGGTCGATTGTAATTTGTATATGCAGGAAGCTCAGAAGCAAGCACTGGCAGAGTCTACATGTCTGGATCTGAAGCAGATAAATAACTGGTTCATCAATCAGAGGAAACGCCATTGGAAGCCTTCGGAGGATATTCAATTTGCTGTGATGGATCCAAATCATCCTCATCATCATCCCCACTTCTACATGGACAACAATCTCACCTTCCCCATGAACAGCACATCGACTCCCCTTTGATATTATCACTGGGCTTAGATGCATGTATGTATGTTAAGAATTTGGTGTACCCTAATTAATTTACATCTCTAACTTCTTGACATTTTGAGACCACTCTTAATTTGATTAGGTGGGCAGAGACTTCTAATTTGGTCCTACCCCTAGCTTCTCCAAAGTGCTTTTAGCAGAAGCATGTTGTTTTGATATATTCTCAGCACCTTGATTTCTTTACCAACATCTAGAATTTCAGCTTGGCCAAGCATGGTTTTGGTCCAGTGGTATGCAAGCATTTGCACAAGGGGAACAAAGCGCACACAAATGGTTTTGTCTTCTTTGTCTACATCACACGTGATATTTCACACCACCTTGCCCACTATGGTTTTTTTTTTTGCTTTTTAGTTCGATTATTAACGTTAATTTGTGAAAATTTAGATATGAATTAAAATATCTTGTTTGTGTTGGGAGATAATGTTGAAATTAAATTGTGAGATTAATAAAATAAAAATTAAACATTTGAGACCGCCAGACACAAGTGTTAAAAAAAGCTTACGAAAATGACAAACTAACGTGTTGGTTTGACTTTGTTACCACTTTGCTTACATGCTTTGTATTTCAATTCTGTATCTAAATCGGATAAGATATGTTAATTATTGAAGCCAGTACTTCAAATTAGGCCTTACTTATAACTTAATCTTCCAATTAATTAAGGCAAAGTCGGCCTATAAATTAATTTAGCGACCTATGGAGTTGAGATAAAATCAACAAATTCATGTTGATGATGATGATGATGATGGTTTAGAATGGCACGATATACATACTATATTCATCTATCATCAATGATGATAGGGGCACCAATTCTTATCGCAACCTTTATTTATGTAAACTCAAATTTCACTCTTAATACCATATTCGCCTATCAACACAAAATATTATTAATAATGGTAGGGGTCATACCTCTTATCCAACTTTTAAAATTAAAAAAAATTGTATGTCAATTGAACATGGCAATAAACCTACCATATTCCAAAAAACTCGGCTCCTTACCTAAAAATTAAGAAGGAGCTTATCCTCAAAGTAAATGGAAACTTGCCAATTTTTTTTTAAACAAAGAAAATTAAAAGAATTTTATAAAAAGAAAAAGTTAAATGAAATTGAATCAAAATCTCATTTATTTGAGGAGAAGCTCCTCCTCGGTTTTAAGGAGTCAAGTTTTTTCCTTCTAAATAACACATCTCGAATTCAAAAATGAGTTTGTTGAAAGCTATGTAAATACGCAACTAACAAAAAAATATATGTTGTCTTATTTACATACATGTATGAAATGTGAATATATTTTTATTTAACAAAGTAATAGGTTGTTGTCAATGGAATATAGCTTAGTTGGTTGAACTCTTTCAACTCTAACATTTTATTGTATTGAAGGATGAAAGTTTGCAAAAGAGTAAATAATAAAATAAATTGGCCAAAAAGATAATAAGAAAGGTGAAAAACTATTAATATAATATTTGGTAAGTAGCTATTAGTATGTGAGTGAGTTATAGTACTTTTTGTGGGTAACAAAAATTTTGTCATTCGTTACTTAGGTTTATAAATTCTAAGTCATAGATAACAAAATAATAACTTTCCCTTGGAGTCGACAAGCGGCAAGCGAAGAAACCCTCGGAGCCACCGACCCCTAGGCCGCCACTCCCTTTGGGTCGGTGGCTTCCCATCTCCCCTCCCTTCCTCCTTGCCCCTGCTTTACTTTTGCTCCTTTTGATTTATTTATTTTTATTTATTTTTTCTTTTTTCAGACTTGGCTGTAGTTGGCTATAATCCCATCGATTTTCACACCAAGGCATGTGACAGAGGGTGGAGGAGAGTTAGAACCAAAAGCTTATGATCTAGGAATTTATTACCCGTCGGATTTTTGGTATTCTCCCGTGCCTTGGCATACCATGATGCTCTTCTCTCCTATTGCAAATATGGTTGTCGCTGTTATGGATATGGATGGCTTTGATTGTGCATCATTTTGTAGATAAAAGTGTTGCTGCTTCTTTAGTCGATGTTGTTTGGTTTCTTATATTTGGTGTAGTTTAAATTCCAGAAACCCTATGAGTTGTTTGGTTTTCTCTTGTAATTCCCATAAAATTATTGAATTTGCTAGGTGGTCTAGTTTCCCTAAGAGAGTTATACCGGTTAGCAGCTAGGTTTTATCCTCAATGTAACTGACTTGATATAGGACAATTTAGATGAAAGATAAGGGTTTTTAAACAAGTTCTTTGCACCTTTTTTCTCCATATCGTTTCAGCCCTATAGCTGACTCTGGTCAGTAGGAAGCTTTACCCATGTCTATTGTATTGCTAATCAAGATGACTTTCTATGCACATTTTTAATTGATCTAATAAAATATTCTCGCTTGTTTGGTCAAAAGTCATAGATTGGTAACCTTGTATCTATACAACTCATGATAACAGTTGTAGGTAAGAAGTAGCTTTCTACTTAACTCTTAAGCATTAAACTTTGAATTCTAGTTTTGAATTTATTAAATTTGTATGCTTTAACTAGGAAGAGAAGAGTACTATATATGTCACATTAAATAATGAAACTAGAGAGTTACCTAAATACAAAATAAGAAATCATTAAATATGTAATCAATTTCCAACTGAATTTTGAAAGAGCTCCAAAGTTTAAATTCCACATATTTTCTTAATAAAGAAATGAATTTACAAAATAAATATAAAAGAGAAAAAAAGAATAGACTCAAAAGAGAAAAAGAAAAGAAAAGCAAAGAAACACATTTGTTTTAGTATTATAATTGCGCATGAATGTATGCAAGAATGGATGTTGATGTTGATGATGGTGGTGATGATACATGATGATATGCCATACATTGTGTTCATCCTCGCAAGTCGCATCCGCCAAAGGAAAAGCTCTCTCTCTCTATCGCTCTCTCCGAGCACTCTTCTCTTCCGCTCTTTCCAGTTTGTTCAAACCTTCCACGTCTAGGGTTTCCTTTTTACTTCATTAAACCCTTACCATCTAAAGCCCTCAATCTAATCGACAAAACCCTAAGTTAAACTCCTTACTTTATACAACAATCTCGCCTCATTTGGCTCACATTTTCCCTAAAATCAGCTTATTGGTCTCTGTCTCTGTCTGCCTTTCTGAAATCGCAAAACTTAGAGCTGCACAACATTCATGGCCAAGACCAAACCTGGAAAAAAGGACCTGGACTCTTACACCATCAAGGGCACCACCAAAGTCGTTCGAAGTACATCTTTATCTCTCTCTATCTAAAAAACCCAGAATTTAGATTCCAGTTTTAGCTTCTGAAAACCCAAGATTGTCTGATATTTATTAAATCTAGCTCTGAGAAACCCAAAATTTCGATCTTTACATATATAGACAAGTTATCTGTAAAACCCAGATTCAAAATTTCAATTTTAAGCTCTGAAAACCCATAACTAGTCTTAGTTTTTTCAATTTTTTGGTGCTGAAGAATCGATTTTGTTTAACATTTTATACAGTTCATGTTTCTCTGCTATGCGTGGCATTGATTTTCGATTGAATTTGTGCTTGCCATAGCTGGTGATTGTGTGTTAATGCGACCATCGGACTCCGATAAGCCTCCATATGTGGCACGCGTGGAGAAGATCGAAGCGGACCACCGCAACAACGTGAAGGTTCGGGTTCGATGGTATTATCGACCTGAGGAGTCCATCGGAGGGCGAAGACAGTTCCATGGAGCCAAGGAGCTGTTTCTATCAGACCACTATGATGTGCAGAGTGCACACACTATAGAAGGGAAGTGTACGGTGCACTCCTTCAAGAACTACACTAAGCTTGAGAATGTGGGAGCCGAGGATTACTTCTGTAGGTTTGAGTACAAGGCTTCCACTGGAGGGTTCACCCCAGACCGCGTGGCTGTGTAAGCAATGTGTTCTTTTGGCTTTGGTTGTCTATTTTCCTGCTCACAGAAAAACACACATGTATATTTGATTGGTGATGTTGGATTTTGAAATTATGTTACTTTGCTTTTTGTGTTGAAGGTATTGTAAATGTGAGATGCCATACAATCCGGATGACCTTATGGTGCAGTGTGAGGGATGCAAGGACTGGTAAATGCACACCATTCGTTTCTTTTATGCTTGGTATTATTCATCCATTTCAAAGTTTGTATGCACTTTTTTCCATTAATCATAGAGTTCTTTGGCAATTATCGTTTTATAAGCTTTCATAATTAGCAGCGTGTAGAATAGAAAATGGAAATTGTGACTGCTAGTGCCATATGATTCCATTTGTAGAAGGTGATGATTGTTAAATTCATTTGCTACTGAGGTTTTGCAGATTATGAGATAAGATGTTTGTCCAAATTTCAGATCCTCTTGATGGCAAACACATTGAGCTTCACATTTATCTTATTGGAGTTGGTGAAACATGTGGAATGTTTCACGACGACATTTAATTAACAGCAAATATTCAGGTCTTATTGACCATATTTGGGTTTCAGAACCTATGCACTGGTTCATTCTCAGTAGCACTCAACACTTGGAAGTTAGTTATTTCTCTTTTTTCCTTTACGAACAATAGTGAGCTGTATTGTGAGTTGGGGCTCATCTGATTTCCTTTTCTACCTTCCTTTCCAATAATCTCTAACCATCAATTTGCAGAATTTAAGGCTATAAATGTTTTCTTAACATAGTGTGCGTCTCTTGCACACAGTCTTCTTTTGGTTTATTAAGTGTGATGATTGTTTGGCGGGTTCTTGAGAGCTTGATGTAAGGAAAGGTTTTAAATACTGATTGTAGTGGATATATTGAAGGTTTGAAATTAGGGAACTCTTTATGGAAATATTGATAAAAATATCAATATCAAGAGAAATTGGATTGGAAATTTGAATTGGTGCTTTATGATTTTCTTTTTCTATGTTAAGCTTTACTTATGTTACTTTTGTCAAAGCCCATCATATTACTTAATTAATATAGGATCAGATGGACCAAATTGTGAACAAAATAGTGGTTAGTTGCAGTTAAAACTCTTGAAAATAGTGGAATAATTTCTTTTTAACAGTCTCATTAATGTCCACAATCTATGTAATGGTTTTTTTTTTTTACTGTGGCAATGCCTTTGCCTTGGCAACATAATTATTTGTTGGTGATTTCATTTGAAGCTAACAATTAAAGATTTGTATAAATGGTAATAACAGACATGCTTCCTTTTTTGCGTGCATCTTTTGCAGGTTTCATCCCTCTTGTATGGGTATGACCATTGAAGATGCAAAAAAGTTGGAGCACTTTTTGTGTTCTGACTGCTCATCTGATGATGATGCCAAAAGATCCTTGAATACATTCCCAGTATCACCATCTGTTGAGGCTAAGGTGAGAATTCTGTGTGTTTTGTTCATATGATTCCAAGACGTTCTTGATATAGAATAACCCTTGCCCCACCTCTTAAGCTTGAAGGTTGCATCACTGGCCATAATCAATTGAAATTTTTTTTCCAAAAAAAAGAAGAAGATGAATTATAGAGAATTTTAATGACTTAAATTCGTAGTCAGTGTTTATTCCTCAATTGATGCCAATTTAAAATTGGAAAAATGAGGCTTCTACCTCTTTTGTAAGCTAGGAAAGGAGTTACCATCAATCTTCTAAGCAAGCTCATTTGGAAATTAGTTTACAGAACCTTGAGTTCTACCTGTGTGGATGTTGGAGATGTTGTCTTTTCCTAAAATACTTGGACTTCCTTGCTCGACATTGTTGGATGACTTCATGACTAATCTATGGAATAAATAGTGGATAAAGAAAATTAAAATTTTGAGAGAAAGAGAGGTCCTATTTATAGTCATGATGATATCGTGCTGGTTATAGGTAATGCTGTTAAAACTGCACAATATTGTTCTGTGAAGTCTTAACCAGTGTATTACGTTTTGACTGTTTCTGATGTAATTTTCTATAGGTTTCCTTGCTTCAATGAAGGATCATGGCTGATTAACCATGACGGTGTTATGTTTTAAATTTTATTTTAGGTGGAGCCAAAGCGCAGGAAGAGATGACCTATTGATTGTGATGCTTAGCGAGGAGGTATCCAACTTCTTTGGCATTAGCTCCAGTGTTGTGTGTTGTGGAAATGTACAGTGCAGAGAAGATACTGTGCTTGCACAATCCAAAGGCTTTTTTTAGTTTTATCAATGTTTGTATGTGTGCTAGACCTAGGCAATGACTTTGAGATCTGTGTTGTCCTTGCAAGACATTAAAATCATATTTAAGCACAGAACACATGAGAACACACCAAATCAAAGATGTAGGAGGAACCTTGGATTTGTTGTGATGTGTTTATTGCTGGCATTACTTAGTATGCATGCAATGGCAACTGATTTAGTTTTTTTTAGCCCTTTTTCCCCCTTGTTTCATTGTCTTTCTGTTTTTGGGGATGAGAAAAAGTAGGGGAAGCAGGGGTTCTTTGGCAGCTCTTGATAGAGCTGCATCTGTGGATCAAGATCCAGAGATGCAGCTTTGGAATAGGGTTTTGTGTGTGTGACCCGAGGCATGGCGGGTGCAGTTTCAGGAGTAACTAGAACACCCATTTGGCTTAACCGATGGGTTTGCTCCCGCCTTTGTCTCTGTAAACACATCATTTGCCACTGGGTTGATCTTACGGGCTGGTGGAACTGTGTTCTATTCTATCAGCCTGCTTGAGGTCCAGCCAATTTTCATGCCATTTTCCCCCAAGATCTACTACCAACACAGATCTGTGAATGTGCAACCGTACCACCTGTCGGAAGATCATCTTGAATTGTCATTATCATAACAGCAGGTTTTGTTCACCGTATGATGGTTAACCGGTGTTGTATGTTATTTGTGCATGTCTCAGATTTTGAAGAATCATGCCCTGGATTCTTGTTGAGTCGCATCTTGCTCTTAGTACAAAGCTCTATAGTCATTTTAATTAAGCCATGCTACCATGGTGCATGTTCACATCATTTGTGTATTGCTGACTCTTTCTACATCTCTCTCTCTCTCTCTCTCTCTCTCTCTCTGGTTATGTGGTTTGATTTGCTGATATTGGACCCCAAGTATTGACTGTTCTCAGAAAACAGATGAGATGTCTAAGAGGGCATCTTGATCTAATGCTATGGATGGCTCTACTATATTCCAAGTTGATGATTGGATCTCCTATCTTGGCCAGCCAGACTATTTAATTTACATTTCTATTTATTGAAAAAATTTGTTCATTGTACATCTCTTCATAATAGGGTGTGTTTGGTTTTAAATATGTTTTAGAGTGGTCCCGGGTGCCAATTGTGTAGTGGCCCCTTTGACTGTACTAATTTGTTAGACCTAACTTGTTCTTTTGCATTTCCAATGGATCTCCACATATTTATTTGAAAAAGAAAAAAGGCTTTGAGTTGCAGACAAGAGGTCTTTCGAATTCCCATGGTATTTTAGTTTGTGTGTGTGTGTGTGAGAGAAATCCCTCTTCTCTGTAGTTTAGACTATTGTTTGTATTAAAAATAAATAAATAATGATGTGGCATGTGAAAAGAAAATAAATTGATAACATTAAAAAATTTAAAATCTTTTTCCTAACCTTCCATATAGCCTAAGGCCTAAATTGCATCCTTACAAAGGAAAAATAATTGAGAGGATGAAGGTAAATTCCATTTTATTCAACATAAAATTGATAAGTGGGTGTAAAATCTGTGGCAGAGGTTCCCCAACTCCATGCCATATAATCTTCCTTTGGTGCAAACTCGTGCACGTTTGCAGCTTCTATCATTAAGAAAGCAATTCACCTTTTACAGTTATACTCGTGACAATTTCAACCATTGAGTGCATTAGGTCACATTGACCTAATCCTATTTCATTCTATATGTGAATGTTTTTTAGGGCTCGTTTGGGAATGCTTCTCTAGGAAGTACTTCTCCTGATAAGCGCTTCTAACAAAAGCGCTTTTATTATAAAAATCTTGAATTTTCATAAAATATTAAAGTGCTTCGTGGAAAAGCACTTTGGAGTGCTTCCTGAAGAAGCACATAGCAGGTGCTTCTCAGGGAAGCGCTTCTATGACCCAGAAGCGCTTCTAAACTTTTCTGCCAAACGCTTCAGAAGCGCTTTTAGTTATTAGAAAGCGCTTTTGGCCCTTTAGAAGCACTCCCAAACAGGCCCTTATATAATTAAATTAAATTTATATGTGAATTTCAAAGTATAATGAAATAATTAATAATTTAGACCGAAAAAAGAAAAGAAGAAGAAAAAATTAATAATATAAAACATTTTTTATGTAAGCGACATTGTAAAGTACTCTAAATTAATCTTATCTACGAGTAGGGACACTTGAACTTGGGTGCAATGGGGAGTGAGACTCGAACTTAGGTGCAAGGGGGGCGAACTCACTGTCCTAAGCTGGCCTAACTCACATATGCATAATATAAAACTTTTTATATCTAAATCCTTAATTTTATTTTTCATCCAAATAGACTGTATGTCTTTAACATTACTATCAATGTTTTTTCATTTTTATTAACAAGAAGATTTTTATAAAAAAATTAAAAATTTATTTTGTAGAGATAAATAAAGATGAACAAAGACAATATTGTTTAAAGGGTGTTTGTGTAAATGGCAACACAATGAGCCACCCATTCCCATTTCCGTTGTTTCCCTTCCATTTTCGTTTTCTCCATCGAATCGAAAACAACGATAAAAGCAAAGTTACAGTCTTTTACAAAGAGCTTTTAGATTGCACAGACATGTAGAGGGTATACTCCTGTATTTATAACAGACATTTCGCTTTTTTGTTTAATTAATTCAAATTTTGATTCTTTTTAGCTTTAGGCTTTTGCCTCTCCTCTTCAAATTAAGTGCGCAATTAGATTTAATTAGGGTTTATCAGTTGAAGACCCGAGTTCCAGACTTCCAGTTCAGGCTTTTTCTAGTTCTTACCTCTCATTTTCTCTCGTTTTCTTTCTCGCACTTTCTCGGATCCCTTTGCTCATGTAGTCAATGTAAGTCAATTTCTCTTGTGTATATCTTCAATTTCTTTGGAACCCACTGTTTGTTTTTCAATTTAAATTCTTTGTCAAAAGTTATGAGAGTTTTGTGCTCAGAAGAATCATCTAGGGCATGTTCATCTGATAGGGTTTTCATTTCTGTTGATAAATTGTCACCTCGTGTGGCTTGTATTATTTGATTTTGAGAATGCCAATGATTTGAATTAGTTTCCGAGCTAGAAAGAGTTTGGGGTCAAGGTTATTGTAGATATGATCAAACAGATATTGGGTAAAATACCTCGGAAACCCTCAAAATCATCGCAAAACGATGCGTATAGTGACGGAGGGGCCAATGGGAATGGGCCCAATTCATTTCACAGCTCAAAATCTACTTCGTCTTCATCAAAATCTTCAAACTTGGGTTCAGGCGCTTCACGCTCGAGCAATGGAACTCTTGCCCCACACTCATCGAGCTCGACTAAATCCAACCACTCGAAGAAATCAGCTCCCATTGCTGCCCAATTGGGTCCTTTGTTGTCTTCTGGAGCCTACGAGGCTTTGCCGAGTTTCAGGGATGTTCCCAGTTCGGAAAGGCAGAATCATTTTATTAAGAAATTGAATATGTGCTGTGTTGTGTTTGATTTTAATGATCCCTCGAAGAATCTCAAGGAGAAGGACATCAAGCGGCAAACTTTGCTTGAACTTGTTGATTACATTTCATCCGTAACTTCAAAGTTCAATGAGGTGGCAATGCAGGAGATTACAAAGATGGTGGCAGCCAATTTGTTTCGTACATTTTCATCTTCTAATCCTGATAACAAGCTTCCTGAAATGTATGACCAAGACGAAGACGACCAAATGATGGAACCAGCTTGGCCTCATCTTCAGATTGTGTATGAATTTCTATTGAGATTTGTGGCTTCGCCAGAGACGGATGCCAAGCTTGCTAAAAGATACATTGACCATTCGTTTGTGTTGAGACTACTTGATTTGTTTGACTCTGAGGACCAAAGAGAGAGAGAATACTTGAAGACAATCCTCCACCGCATTTATGGGAAGTTCATGGTGCATCGACCATTCATTAGGAAGGCCATCAACCATATCTTCTTTTGGTTCATTTTTGAGACTGAAAAGCACAATGGGATTGCAGAATTGCTTGAAATTTTAGGCAGCATAATCAATGGTTTCGTGTTGCCTTTGAAGGAAGAGCACAAGCTGTTCCTTGTCCGTGCCTTGATTCCCCTTCATAAGCCCAAGTGTGTATCTATGTACCATCAGCAACTTTCATATTGCATCAGTCAGTTTGTGGAGAAAGATGCCAAGCTGGCTGATACTGTGATTCGAGGACTGCTGAAGTATTGGCCCATAACTAATAGTTCGAAGGAAGTTATGTTCCTTGGTGAACTAGAAGAAGTTCTGGAAGCTACCCAGGCATCAGAATTTCAGCGCTGTATGGTCCCTCTATTCCGTCAAATTGGTCACTGCCTCAACAGCTCACATTTTCAGGTACTATTCAAACGATATATTTATCTTTTACTGGCTTTCTTGTTTCAACCATGTGTTATCTGTGGATGCACATGGACACGATGTTTCAATAATTTATTAATATTTCTGATAGTTATCAATTTTCATTATCTTTCTTCCAGTGAATCATTTTCCATAATGATGAGTTTTCTAGATTGTTGCCTTTTCAACTTGACACCCAGTTGGTTTTGTGAGATGTATTGGATGTGTTAAAGCTTGAGAATGTTTTATTGGGATTTTTGTCTCTAACAAATCTGTAAATATTCCACTTTTTTTCATGTGAAATTAAGCTTGTCTCCTTATTCACAAGATGCTTCTTTGCATATTTATCTGTGCTGCTTGGTTGAGTGAAAATATTCCCTTGATCAGATCTGTTGGGATACTTCAAGATTGTGGTTCATTGAAATCTGGGTTGATGTGTTGATGTAATAGTTGTCCAAGTTGCATTTGCACTTAAGGCCAGTTTATATGAAGATAGTCTTATAGGTGTCATTAGTTGGTGAGTTTTGCTAGTGTACAATTTGGGAGGCAGATGGTGATAAGCATTTCTGCTTTTCAGAGGTAAGCATGATATGCAGATTCAATGTTCCTCATGTGGGAATTTCTGACTTAAGCACCCTTTCTTACTCAGATGCAATGCTCTTGAGCGTTTTCGTAACTGAAAAGATGGTTTTACGGTGCAAGATAGTGTGTATGTATGGTTTTATAACTTTTGTTATTTGGTCGAAGTATGGTTTTATAACTATGATCTGAGTTTTGGATTATTATTTTAGTTTTACTTAATGAGATGTCTTAACTTCTTTTCTACTGGCAGGTAGCTGAGCGTGCCTTGTTTTTGTGGAACAATGATCACATAAGAACTTTGATTACACAGAATCGCCAAGTGATTCTGCCGATAATCTTCCCAGCTTTGGAAAAAAACACACGGAGTCATTGGAACCAAGCTGTTCAGAGTTTGACATTGAATGTGAAAAAGATATTCTCAGATATCGACCAAGAACTCTTTGATGAGTGCTTGCTCAGTTTCCAAGAAGATGAATCTAAAGAGAAAGAAACACAGGACAAACGTGAATCAACCTGGAAGCGTTTAGAAGATGTGGCTGCCTCTAAGGCTTTGGGCAATGAGGCCGTGCTTGCTTCAAGATTTGCCTCCTCCGTTGCCATTGCTACTAACCCAAAACCACGGGCTACTTCAGGTAGTTGAGTTGAGACCCCGTGCAATTTGCAGATACAGTTTACCCTAATCAGCCGTAATTGGACAAAAGTGGGTAGGACCGAGCCTCATTTCTCTCCGGCTTGTTGTAACTCTGTATGCTGATAAACGCGGAGGTGGGGGGTTGTTGTGGATTTTGCAATTTCTCCCGGGTCACTCTTCCTTTTGTACTGAGATGTGTGTAATATAAAGGATTCGTTATTATAGGATGAATGATTATTATTACTCCTGATAATATTTGTTGTATAATGGTGCGAAAGTTTAACTACATTTTTCTGGATCTGTTTCAACCCAAGCAATGTATTATCTCTCTGGGGTATTTGTTGTAATCCTTAGGCTTGATCAACTGTCCAGGCTAATGGACTGTGTTCCTGGAGCCGCAGCCTTGATACTTCTTTTGGATCTTCATAATGTATCATGCCAGAAATGGTAGATTTTGTTGTTTAATAAAAAACTATTCCAAATCGGATCTTTGTTGCTGTGATTTATGCTTTCTAGTCGTAAGTCTCTACTCTTTTATTACCCTTCTCTTCAAGGGGTATGGAGGAGATTTGCGACCAAACCTTGTCCTTGGCTAGTCTCCATATGCCTCTTGAACAAGACAAATAGCTTAGGTGCCAAAAGGCAGCAGTATAGTTCTACGGCAATGGTCTTTTTATAGAATAAAATTGGTGAACACCGTTGTTCATGGATTTCCAGCACATGATTAATTGCTTTGAGCATCAGGAATTTCCAGAAGATAGGTCTTGCCAAAATCTTCTTTAAGCTTGTTATCAACTTGATGCAGAAGCCAACTCATTTTGCAGTATATACGAATTAGAACTCATATACGATACTGGTGAATACTTGAAAGTTGGACATGTAGGCTAGGATTTGACAAACTAGTGTTCACCCTAGCATTTGACATGGTAAAGCTCATAACAGGCAAACAAGCTAAAAGAGCATACATGTCACTGTCGAAATACATACTCAAAGTCTATTAATCATCTCCATAGGCTCGGAATCTGTAACGCTCTTGGTATGGACCATTGAAGAAGAGGTCAGCCTCCAACCACTTAGGGTAACGAACAAGATCTCCGGCAACAAATCGCATATATTGCTTGCTTGCTTCAGGCACAACTCTCACCTCTCCTTCCTCGATGTAAACCAGTTGGTCCACCTGCCAGTCCCATGGTAGCTTGCACTTGCCAGTCTTCCACATTGACCATCTTGAAACTCCAAGCTCTGCTAGTCTCTCCGGTGACACCTTTCGTTCCACTCTCACTTGGTACAATTCCTCCAGAGGTTTCTCTATCCGCATTGCCTTTAATTTCATACCACGACGTTGTCTGTTAGTACTACTCCACTTACTGCAATCTCCGCCGGTTCTGTTGACTGAGATTGAGCTGAAGGTTGGGGCCATGATCACACTCGCCATGTTTATAACAATGTGTTATTCTGCCTTGATTGCCTGCTAGGAATTGAAAACAATGAGGCATTGCATAATTCATCACCACAAAAGCAAAACCAACATCATGATCTCTGAATTTAAGATATTCACTCTGGGTAGCCAAATCCCAAAGGAAAAGTCGGTACAAATAAACAAAAAATGCTATTCTTCCACATCATATTTATAGAAAATGGTCCTGTTGCAGCTTAATAAGTGCAAAAGTTCTAAGAGCTCCTTCCACATCCAGACAGTTCATTACATCATTTACATTTTTCAATCACCAAATTTGAAAACATTAGGAGAACAGATATTTGGACAAATCCCCTGAAACCCTAATCCTACATTTCAGACAAATATATAACTTAGATTCTAAGAATGATTTTTCCTCCACAACTATGAGACACCCAGGAAAAGAAAATCCTCCAGCCAATAGAACAAGCAAGATTATCTGGGTTTTATTGGGTCAAAGATTTTCCATTTCCTGGAACCCAAAACAGAGCATTTATAGATATTTCAATTCCTTCCCACCACAAATGAACAGGAAAAGCTAATCCCAGAAACCAAGGAGAACCTAAGAAACAAAATTTGGGAAGAAGAAAGTTGTGGGTGTTTACCTGTTAAATGGAACCTTCAAGTTGAGAGGAGAAGAGTGAGACTGAGCAGCGGCAGCTCTGAAACTAAAACCCCGTTGTCCAAGGTTTATCCAATACCAATTGTTTACAACTTACAAGGGCTTTCATTGCATCACGCACCCGTGACCTATTTTCCTCAGCAGCAGTTAACTTTTTACCGGGAACCGGATATTCAGTTACCTTTCTATTTAATTTTATTTATTTTTGGAAAAAGGAAAATAAGTGAGTTTTGGTCGTTATTTGTTAACGTGTCCAGTCCTGGGGAACGGATAGATTTGGGGCTGAGAAACAATGTGAGAATGTTAAGACGTATGTATGAAGAAGTGAGAATCACTTTGTATTCATAATTTTACAAGTGATGGCGTTGCTTCACGTTCAACTCATTAATGGGTTGTTTCAGGGCCCAAAGCAGAGCCCACTGTCTCAGAGAAGAGCAAGAGCTGGCAGATGCCTCTGCTTGCAAACACAGGCCCCTCCCTCAAGAACCCAGGTACCCTTTTCTTTAATTTCCCACATTTCATTTCTTTGTTGTTCATATATTCTTCATCTTCTTCTTGTTTTTGAAGGGTTGAATTGCATCATTGTATATGTTAACTGAGTTAATGAGTGTTTTAAGTTAATAATTTTTTGCAGAGGATAATGGAGAGTTTATCAGTGAGTGGGGAAGTTGGTGGTGCTGGTGGGGCATACTCATATAGTGCCTTGAAGAGGTTAGACCAACTTTGGTCTAGTATTTGTTCTGCTCAAACAGGTGCTGTGCACACTATTTCATTGGTCATCTGTAATGGGATTGTGATTAATGTATGAAAAGTTCTTGAAAAGTTTGGTTATTTTGACATGTCTCTTTGCAGTTGTGGAGGAACCAAAGAAAGTGGTTTCGAGTGTTCCTGGTTTTTTTAGCAATTCTGATTTGGCTGACAAAGCAGTAGATACATTTGATGTGTTAATTTGTGGTGGAACTCTGGGAATCTTCATAGCTACAGCCTTGTGTGCAAAAGGTCTTCGGGTAGGCATTGTTGAGAGAAATGTGCTCAAGGGGGTAAGAAACTGCTCTGTGAAGTTTCTTTTAGAGTAAGAATTGTTTAATTATAGAATTTTCCTAGTAAGTGTGCCTATGATAGTTTGATCATCAATGATCAGAGGGAACAAGAATGGAATATCTCAAGGAAAGAGCTCTTGGAACTTGTAGAAATCGGAGTTCTGGTAGAAGATGACATTGAACTAGTCACTGCAGCTAAATTCAATCCTGTAAGTTCTTTGACTACAGTACATTTGTAATAGTTTTAAAGATCAAATAAGTTCATTTTAATAGTTAGGTGAACTTATCTTTTTCACTTAAAAGGGCCTCTTCCCTACGTATTATAAAAAGTGCTGATTTTGTAATTAGTATGCTAGAAGTTATTTAACCCAACAAATTTTCATAAATGCATAATAAACCACATATTCACAGCTCAATTTGCTTGTAATACCAAACATAGTATTTTGCTGCAAAGGAATTTTCATGCTCAGAAGTTTCTATTTTAGTTGCATAGTCATGCAAAATACTAGCAAGCTACCTACTACAACCATTTCTTTTGACATGTCATGAACCGCACAGAACAGATGCGGCTTTGAGGGCAAGGGTGATATCTGGGTTGAAGACATTCTTAATCTTGGTGTTTCGTGAGTTATCTTTTCTTCTTATTGGTTGCATTTATTTTGTTATCAGAAAACAAATCTTCTGGTTTATCTTTTCCTCTCCCCAACTTGTAGAGGGACTGATAGCCTGATAGGATCATGATTCATGAGTAATGACAGGAAACGAATGATGGTTTGCAACTGTAATTGTTTGGCTATTGTAATTTCATTGCAACTGTAATTGTTTACCCTGAATCACACTTTTGTATAACCACAGACCAGCAAAGCTTATAGAGGTTGTGAAGAATCGTTTCATTGCTCTGGGTGGAGTCATATTTGAAGGCAACAGTGTGTCCAGCATTTCCATTTATGAAGATGCGGCTGTGAGTTTCTAACAATTTCTAAGCAGTTCATTCTTGTGCCTTTTTATGAGTTGTACAACTAAGGGTTCCTCTAATATTATGTTTGTATGCTTGAAAAAGATTTATTTTAAAATAAAGTCCAATTATGGTTCTTAAAAGACTATCTGACTTATGCTAGTTAGGATGTTAGAAAATATTAGAATTGTCACAAAATTTTGTACTATTGTTTGAGAGGTGAATGTATTTTGACAATAGTATAGCCACATAAAACAATTTTATATCATTTGACTAACATGAATTCCTCTTACTTGTCATTAGGTCTTACAACTCAATGAGGGAAACATTTTGTCATCTCGCCTCGTCATTGATGCAATGGGGAATTTCTCTCCCATTGTAAAACAGGTGGTTTTTTATTATTTTCTGCATAATTGGTTGCTGTACGAGTACACATTTTGGCTTGCAGTATTGTGTGTGTTTGTGTGTGTTGCTTGCATTTTTTAAATGAGTAACTAATTCTTAGAATTTGAAGATGTTAAGAGTAAACTCACAAATTCAATCTTGTGTCTATTGATCATTGTTGAACTTAGGTATCAAATTAATGCATAACCCCATCTGGCCTGAAATTTACACTCAGTGTTGGTTCAATCGACAGATAAGATCCGGAAGGAAACCAGATGGTGTTTGCCTTGTTGTTGGATCCTGTGCTCGTGGATTTAAGGATAACTCTACAAGTGATGTTATATATACTAGTTCATTGGTGAAGAAGGTTGGGGCCTCAGAAGCTCAATTGTTTTGGGAGGTAACTTGGATTTTGTAGTTTGCAGAAAACGTCAAAATGAGATTTTTTTTTTCCTTTTTTAATTTTACAGAATCAACCCTTTTCTGAACATTTCGCAGGCATTTCCAGCTGGTTCAGGTCCTGCAGATCGTACAACTTATATGTTCACTTATCTTGCTCCTCAACCCCAATCACCAAAATTGGAAGAATTGTTAGAAGAGTATTGGAAACTGATGCCAGAATATCAGGTTAGTAAAAGTTCCAGTTGATAAATGTTCGGATGTTGCGTTGATTTTGCCTTATAGCTCAACTCTTAACCATTCACAAATGCCCAATATGCAGGGGGTCTCTCTTGATGACTTGGAGATACAGAGGGTTCTATATGGCATTTTCCCTACATATTGTGACAGGTAATGATGCAAGTATTGCTTGAACTGCAATGAGAGTCTATTTATGTTGCTAAAAGTATGTTAGGTTATCAAATGTGAGCCATGGAGGAGAGGGTATGCTAATTGAAATTTGACTTGATAAGAAGCTGGTAAATCTGTAATTTAACTTGCAACACAATCCAAAATCTGATCACAGAAAAGACTGTCATCACTATTCCATGAATGCAAAATATTCTCATACCTTTTGCAAGTTAAATACAGTGGATAGTTATTTTCTTTCTATCTGACACCTTTCAATTCTTAACTGGGGATGGTGAACTTGACAGCCCGCTGCCGGCAGCTTTTAATCGTGTTCTACAGGTGTTATAAATTATACACTTAAAAGCCACCTCTAAATTATGGTAGAATTCCAAAAAGATGAAGTGTGATAAAATAATTCTCTGCAGTTTGGTGATGCTAGTGGAATACAATCACCTGTTTCATTTGGTGGTTTCGGAAGCTTGACTAGGCACCTCAAGAGACTGTCAACCGGTATGTACTTAATGACTCCAAAGCACAGATGGAACTCTTATCTTAACATTGAGGAAGAAAAATACGATGAACTCTCTTTAGTTTGTGTCCAAACATTGATAACCTGTGCAAATGTTAGTACGAGGATGAAACTTAGCAGGATCTATCTTTTTGCATGGGTGAAAAGGAATATATGAAGCAATGAGCGACAATCTTCTTGATTCGTACTGCTTGTCCCTGCTGAATCCTTACATGGTTGGTGACTTTCTGATCCCTGGCCAAAGGGTAACCCTGGCTTTTTGTCTCTTTTTGTCTTCATGAATATCTGAATTTGAATTGAGATTTGAAATCTATGTAGCGCAGCCCAACTTAAGTGCTTCATGGTTGTTTCAAAGAGCAATGTCAGCAAAGCAACAGTCTAATGTGTCACCAGATTTTATTAATGAGCTTCTTTATGCGAATTTCCGAAGTATGCAGGTAGGACTATTTATTTTTCTCTCTGTTTTTGTTGATTTTGCTTCCCATGCATATACCACCTTTACATGTTTCCTAATAAATTAATATGTTTTCTTCAGAGGCTCGGCGATCCAGTGCTAAGACCATTTCTTCAGGTAATTTTCTTGTTTTATTATTTGTTCATTTGATTTGATATGAGTTGATCAATTGGCTGAACTTTATGTCTGTAATGGCAGGCTTGGTTTCAAATTTTTAACTATAGAAGCATGTATTGTGACAGGATGTTGTGCAGTTTGGACCTCTTGCTAAGACATTAGGCCTTGTCATGTTAACTAAACCTCAAATTATTCCATCAATATTCAAGCAGGTAATCACTGAGTTAATAATTCCTGTTCTGACAAAAAAAGAAAAGAGTTAAGAATCCTTTTTTTTTTCTTCATTTTTCTGTAATTTATCCATCGGGTCTAATTTTCAGACCAACAAAGTGTTTAATTTTTTGTTGTGTTTCAGGTTGGAATTCCTGTGCTTCTTGACTGGTCTGGACATTTTTTCATGCTGGGATACTATACGTTTCTCTCATCTTTTGCTGATCCTGTAGTGAGGTAAATAATTTTCGACGATCATGGTCAATATGTTAACATAATGTAATATATATCTCACTGTCACTGTTTGCATATTTCTCAAGGCCTTTCTTGAGCACACTTCCATCCAAGGAGAAGTATGAGTGGAAGCGACGTCTTGAGGCTTGGAAATATGGCGCTGGCTTAGATTACAAGTCATGAGGTACTGGAAACAGGGAGCAGCTGCGTTTGGTACCTGGCTTCCCTCATAAAAGTTCAATTTGGGACGGCTCACCGGCCAGGACCAATGGGTGTTGAACGGAGAAGATAATAGAAAAAGGAATGTTAAAAAAGAAAAAGAAAAGGAAAAAGAAACATCAGGGGACTAAGACAACGTAATTGGAACCATGCTTATATTCACATCAAATTACAGTTTCTTTGAATAAACATTCATATTCTTGTGTACTGGAGAGTGGTTTTTAATATTACAATCCAAGAAAGAAAAAAAAGAAGGCTTCTCAAAAGAGTTGAGTCTTCTCAAAACAAGTATATATAGGCAACTAGTATCACTTATACAACATCATGCCCTCAAGGAAAGGCATCTTTTATTCATACAGCACTATTCCTATCATTTTTCCTTTCCCCGCCAGTCCAGACACCCTCCAAACTTCGTAGCCACGGCCATTCCCAATGCCACTGAGAACTATTTACAAAGATTATAACCCAAAAAATAAGTAATGATAATGTCAATTGGATGTCTTTGCACCCAACATCTTAGAAAGTGCCTTAATAATAGGCTTCTCTTGTATATTTTCTTCCCTTTCCAAGCGCCATTTCCTCGACGTTTTTTCAGCCTGGATTTAGCAGCTGTAAGTTAGTTCGTGTGCAAATGAAAATTCATGCAGGAAAGAGAAGGCAATCCCATTCAATACTTAAGACATACCCACGCTCTCAAGGGAGCCAGTTGCTCCTGAATCATCTCTAAATTTGGCTCGACAAGGTCTCTCCCTTTTGTTCGGATATCTTCACTCTGTTAATAAAAATTGCAAGTTAAGGTTAAATTGTCACCACATAGTAAGACTGTCTTTGTAACTTTCATCAACATATCACAGAATAAGGATACCACACAGTAATTGGAAAATTAGGGGGAACAAGACTTAACATATCTGTACTTACATTATGTAACTGTAATTTTGAGACAGCCATTCCAAATAGCAAGGTCGCACCACCAAATACTACTGCTGTTGCAACAGCGAATGCCTTTCCAACTACAGAGAAGCGGAAGACACTGCACATTAGGACTTTGTTCACAGTAAACAAGCAAATCTCCTGATTTTTTCAGAATTAGGAAAATATGGGTTTAGAATTGTCTTTCAGGGTACCGAGACAAGAACTGAAACGCAAGAATACAAACACAATGTCAAAAATTGATAACAATAACAGGTACCCCAGATATTATCCAAACAAGAACAAATTGAGGGCAATAAATGACAGTAGTAGATGCATAAAAGGTTGTTAATTAGTAAGACCAATTATATGTGAAATGAGGTTGAGTAGTGTGAAAGCAAAATATCTACGGATCCTAAGTCAAATAATTAAGCCAATCAATTTGGGAATTATTTGATTTAATTGGCAATTATTCGATTCTTACCCTAATTAGGGATTTGATTTAAATCCAATCCCTAATTAATTAATCTCTCCAAATTGGGGAAGAATAATTCCTTTCAATCTGTGGAATTATTCTTCCGAAACCATAGCCTCCAAGACTCTTATAAATACATGGCTACACCAAGGCTTGAGGTAATTCAAAACCTATGTCTAAACTTCTGTCTGAAACTCTACAGAAATTTCATCTCACAAACCCTAGCCGCCATAACTCTTTCTCTCTCTCACAAGGCTCCGGCCACACACACGGCTCTCGCCGCCCGGTTCACACCATACATACATCTCCGTACCCTTTAGTTAGCTATTGTTTTCCTACAAACACTCGAACTAACTTAGGCATCGAATGACCTTTGGCCAACACCCCCGGGTGTGGTCCTCTTATTCCGATTTGTTTGCAGGGAGAAGAGACGACGAAGGGAAGACGGAATCTTAGACGAATATTCTCGTGGGACGAAAATCGCTCCCACAAATTGGTGATTTTCGCCCCACGAGACTATTAGTCTAAGATTCCGCCTTCCCCTTCATCGTCTCTTCTCCCTGCAAACAAATCGGAATAAGAGGGCCACACCCGGGGGTGTTGGCCAAAGGCCTCCGATGCCTAAGTTAGTTCGAGTGTTTGTATGAAAACAATAGCTAACGAAAGGGTACGGAGATGTATGTATGGTGTCAATCGGGTGACCGGAGCCGTGTGTGGTGGCCGCAGCCTTGTGAGAGAGAGAAAGAGTTATGGCGGCTAGGGTTTGTGTGATGGAATTTCTGTAGAGTTTCAGACAGAAGTTTAGACGTAGGTTTTGAATTATCTCAAGCCTTGGTGTAGCCATGTATTTATAGGAGCCTATGAGGCTATGGTTTCGGAAGAATAATTCTACAAATGGAAATGAATTATTCTTCCCCAATTTGGAGAGATTGACAAAATCAAATCCCTAATTGGGGTAAGAATCGAATAATTACCAATTAAATCAAATAACTCTCAATTATGCCAAATAATTCCCGAATTGATTGGCTTAATTATTTGACCTAGGATCCGATAGATATTTTGCTTCCACAAGTAGTATAATGATATGTCGGAAATAAGATATTTTCTTCAGCAAGAGACCTTCTTGACCTTCTTTCAATCAACCCTGTTTTATTAGTGATCATGTTAACATAGACATCTAGTTCAGGCATTACGATATGAATAAAAGAGAATATTGGACCTACTTTGTGTAAGCCCTTCAGTTGCAGCCTTCAACTTTTCCGGATTAATGGGGGTGGTGTGCCTGTCTCGGCGCAGTTCATTAGCAGTTGAGGCTGACACCGAGCTCTCTGATTCGGGCAGTTGCCACCTGCATTCAGCAATGTGATACATTATAAAAGCTAGAGCAATGCACCAAAGCAAATTCATCTTGATTTCAACTCCCTATATATGTACTAATTAGCTCCTTCATATGCATTCCTTCCAGACACTACTTGGTATTCAATTTCCACATGAATATTCATCATAAAGCTTCAAAATTTTGCAAATTCACAAAATATTGAACAATTTTGAGCATTACCCACAAAGCCAATTCCACCAAAAGAGTCCTAGAATCTTCAATTTCTCAGTCCACATTTTCTAGCAACCAACCAAACTCAAAATTGAACAATTAAGAAGGCAAAAGGAGAAGATAACGAAAAAGAACCGACCTTTTGGGGCCAAAAGTGACCTGCGGCAGTGAAAGATAAGCCCTTAGAGGGTTGAGAGCCTCAGCAGAGACAAAATAGCGACCCTCGGGATCAGATTGAAGAACCCATTTGGAGCCTGTGTCCAGGGACGACGTCATTTCGGAGGGTTGGTGGAAAATCTTGGAGGGCAAAGAGTGCCTCAGCACCTCGGGAAGCACGTCAGCTTGGGCTTCCTGCTCAGTAGCTGAGGAAGCTTCAGAAGGCGGCGATGGGAGCTTCTTCTGGGTTGGGGTTTTCTGGGATGCAAGACGGCCCACCGCCTGTTTGGATTCCTGGAAAAAATATGCTGCCTCTTTCCCGGCTAGTCTTCCCGCGAGAAAGCTCATTTCTTCTTTTTCCCTGTATAAGATAAAGCTAATTGAAAAAGTGTCTGATTGTTGCTATGTGGCTGAACAGTGACTAGATTTCTCAGCTTAGTATCTATCTATGTCAGCTTAGTACAACAATTCTGTATATATAGTTTGGTTTGTGCCTTGTCAATCAAGTATGAAGTCATTTTTTTATATTTATATTTTGTTTGCATGAGGATCAAAGTTAAGTCTACAAGTCATGAATCTCCATGGTTATTTGAGTTTGAGAACAAAGTTGAATTTGAGTTTGAGAATAAATGTTTTGGCAGAGTGAGATACGTTTGATCAAAAAAAGAAAGTTATGAACTTTGTAAAAAAATCAATCTTCTTTGTCAAATTTCATTTTGTGTGGCATATATATCTGCATTTCAGTAGCTCCTTTATAAATTTTTTGAGCGATATAAATTCTGTAGCATGTAGAACAAAAAAATATAACATTCCCTCCTACCGTCGAGATTCTCTGAAGAAAAAAATCATGTATAGTATTATAGTATTATATGGTATTGGAGTCAAATTAATTTAAGGACATCAATGAAGTGGGAAAAGAAAATATTGAACCAATCATCTTGATTTAAATATGTGAGAAAAGTAAAAGAACGAAAGAGAACAAAATTTAAGGAGAGTGATAAAACTTGTTGTCATCACCGTACAAAATGTAAAGTTTTGTGGCCTTGGTCAAGTGTAGCGGCTACTTTTGAAATAAACTAGAATTTCTATACCCCCATTGACCAGATTAGAGCATTTTGTCTCCTTGCACAGCAAGCAGATAAGCAAATGTCTCCTCTAATTTCTTACTTGGAGATGAAGTTTCTTCTGTGTTATTATTAAAGAATCTTATCGAAAAACCAAGTTGTCAAACAATAATATAGTGATTAATGTCACGTTATGTCATTTATGTACATTTTGTAAGTTACTACTAACTTATAATGTCTCAACGAAAAAATGCTAGTATAAAGTCGTATGTGTGCGTGTGACGCATAAAGCTTGAATCACATTTTCATTTCACGTCAACCCGAATATGATCTTCACAAACAGCCACATAAACCATACAACTTTTTCATACTTAATTGTTGAGTTATTTACTATATAACTTTGATTTCCAGGTGACAAACACACTTTTTAAACCCACAAAAAGGAAAAACACACATTCATCTTAGACTTCTGAGTTGGTGTGTGGGGTAAGCATTTGCTGCATTTTTTTCCATTGACTTGATATCCATCATGTTAGGCTAATTTTTTCAACTACGTAATAATTTGTTCAACTAATAAATAAGTGCAAATTTTACACGCGCACATATAGTAACAGTACATCAAAAGGCTGGTGGGATGCCTTATGCGCAGCCAGTTGGATCACTTACACTCTGTGGACCACACCCACCTCCACAACCCCACATCTCATTTCCTCTGCAATTAATCTGTAGTAAGATTAATATTTCTACTTTCATTTCATGGTTAATTATATCTGTACGACATAATTAAAGGCGTGTTTGAAAGTAATTTTGAAAGGGCTGAACGTCATTCTTGATAATCAAAAGCGCTTTTTAGAGAAGCACCACTTCCAAGTGCTTGAAAGCACTTACGGTCTTCCAATAAAAGAGTTTTTTTAAAAAAAAATACTTATAAACAAAAGTGATTTGTACAAAAACATTCACAAACGAGCCCTAAATTACAATTTAATTCTCTCTCTGTCTCTCTCAGATTTCAAAGGCTCTAAATTGTTTGTAATTTACAAACCCTGCTGCATTTGGTGCACCTGAGTTATGGAGGTTGTGGACCCTAATCAGTCAACATATATTCCATATCTGCACAAGGGCCATCCTCTTCTTAATTGTATGGTGGTTGTATGGAGTAATGGGTATTTACACTTTGCATTCAAATTTGGGTTCTAAAAGCTCAACAGCCCAGCAGGTACTCAATTAGAGCAAGCAAGGCCATACCAGTTTTTATATTATATGTATACCTCAATTATTGTTCACTATAATGTTACAGAGAGTGATGTACAACTAGGCCTCATTCACCATACTCAACCAAACCAGTGCTCTGGACATGCTCAATTTCCAACGGTGATCATGAGTATATACATACATATATATATATATGTATATATATATGCTGTGACATTTTGCTAATGCTTCATATGAAGCCTTATTTTTGTTCTGGTGCAATTACCAAGAAAAACCCAGAAGTTAAATGAGATGGGCAATTGGATTCTTGGTTGTGAGGTGTGTGAAAGTGACTGCAGTCTGCAGTTTCAAAGATGGAAGAACTGTAAAGCCAAATGCTTCACATGCATCAGATTCATGAAACCAATTGCTTCCTCTGCATCCATTTAAGTTCCCAAAATGCAAATATAAGATTGTTTATAGAGCTAAGGCCAGAGAAAGAAACAAAGATTATCTGATTATATATGTATAGAGCCAGAACAAGGCAAAAGAAAAAATTGTAATTAATCCTTTGTAGCGGTCTGTATGAACCTAATTCATAAGAAAATTACAAAAGCCTAGAAAGAAAAATAATAGTCAAACAAACACGACTATATGAATCTAGATTCTAAACTCTTACATGGGTTTTCTTCAAAGCTCTTGAAAATCACCTTCTGTACAACATCTCTCTACAAATGGAGCTTCAAAATTCAAGCTCTATATATATATATATATGGTCATCATATATGTAGTGTTTTATATATATATATAGAAGTTCTCCAACTATATTTATGTTAAACGAATTGACTAGCAGATAGAGAACAAAGATATATCTTCAACCATATATATGTAATATAAATTAATTAAACAAGATAGCTAGCTAGATAGATATGTATTATCTGACATTGAAACTCTTCAGACGCTTGAGAGATCATCGCTTGTTGTGCAAAGGGTTTGATCCTGTGGGCACCTTTCGCTTCTCAGAGTCAAAGACTCTGGCCTGGCGGGTGGAAGGGGCACTAACAGATGGCCTGAAAACTTGCTGGCTTCTTGCAGATGCAGGGCTCGGGAAGCTTGTTTGAATGGCACGATTGTTCGTCGGAGCAAAGAAGAGGAGCAGAGTGAAAAGGAGGCAAAGTTGAAAGCGATTCATTTTGTGAGTTTGAAGAAGAAGAAGAAGAAGAATGTGTGAGAGCTCAGTGATGCAGAGATGAAAAGGCATGGTGAAAAGCCTAGGTGGTCATTATATATATGGACATGTGGTTGGTCCATTTTTCATGTAGCTGTTGTTTTGTTTGATATTTTTGTGCAAACAATTTGAAGTTTTTGTTAGAATACATGTAAGTGAAGCACACGCAGAACCTCCACCGTCCATCTGGTGATGATCAGGAACAATTATGGGATCCCTGTGTGCTACAAATGACGGTTGGGGGGCGGTGGTGGGGTTATAATTCAATTGGATGGTGACATATATTGAAGCCTACACAAACTTGTATGTGAAAATCTTGGAGGGGTTTGCTGCCGCTTTCAACTGTTGGATGGACCAAAATGTCTTGCTGATTTCACATTGAAATTAAAAACTAAAAATTCCAATTTAATACTTGAAATTTGTAGAAAAACTAACTATAACACTATTATGTGATGTTATTAATTCATATGTGATATGTTGGAGAATAAATTTATATATTACAACTCAAGCGTACTGTATTCTGTAATATTACACAGGAGTGTGATAATCATATTGAAGAATATGAAAAATTCAACTAAAAAGTCACATGTCCAATGCCGACTCTTTTGATTAATCTATGTTATGGTAGAATATGAGGTGCATATATGAAACCACGCGTCTATTATTACTTACCTAAATGTATCGCATCATTTACTAATGATCAACATAATTAACTATGTTTTATTGTTGATGAGATGAAATGTCTCTGGGGGAGGGTTCTGAAAGTTGACATTTTAGTGCAGCCTCAATGGAGAGACGACACGTGAGCTTGACAATTCCCCCAATAGAAGCTTTCTGGAAGAATGATTTTTGGTCTCAAGAGCATGAGGTTCAAGCAAAGCCAAGGCAATTTACCTTTTTTTTGTGTATTATGTTATGTTTAAGCCAATTCTATATAAGTTTCAACCATAAGTGGGTCTTTTTTTTTTTTTTTTTCTCTTTTCAAGTTCGTGGAATATTCATGTCCCAAATCATGTAACTTTGAATGCTACATAATATTTCTGTAATATAAAAACGAAAAAAACAGAAATTACTTTTGTTTTAAAAAATATTTCATATTAAGAAAGATAATAATATACTAAACTCATATATAATACACGAATACTATAATTTGAACTCAGAACATCTTCTGGAGAGCAATTACTCTTACACTAGTGGGTGGGCAAAAAAAAAGTCATAGTTAATCAACAAAAAAATATGAACTTTTTAGGTGCACGGGCAGCAAAAGTTTTCTACTTTCCTCATCAAATTCCTTTACCATAAGTTTGATATTTTGGTCCTCCTTAGCTAGCTAGACCTAGACCCACAAATTCTAATCCCATTCCCATTCCTTTTGCAGGTAAGATTTCTCATAAGGAACTAGAAATACATGCTTTCAAACAATAGCAATGGCCTTTGAAGCAGATCCAAGACCTATAAGAATGAGTCAACCATAATTATAACAAGGAAAAAAAGAAGAACATTTGACCTTGAGAAATCTGCATGATTATTTTTAGTTGATGAAATCTTTGAATAATAAATCAAAGAATGGATGGATCGATCAACACCTACCAATAAAGAGGCAAATCTAAGAATTCATCATCATAACTATACATGATGGAAGTTTAATAAGAGACTATGAACGCAAAGAGAAGGTCAAGGCACATGACTTTTTCCAGCTTGTACGGCATTCAGATTTGAGGTGAATTTATATATATTTTTTCAAACCTAACCCTATTATATATTTATATAAATAATATGGATATTGGGTGGTAGCACAGATTTTCCGGGGGTCCGCCAACATAGATTTTCACTTTCAAAGTTGTGTTCATTAGCAAAATATATTTAGATTATTGACAGCAGCACCGACTTTATTTTATTTTTCTGGGACAACACCATACATATACTGTATACATTAATGTGATGATGATCGCATGCATTGATGATACCTAGACTTTACTTCTCACAATCTTGGCCGTTTAAATTTTGTTTTTGGTCGAAATCATTCAATACTCTCTCCTCTCTCTCTCTCCTTGATGAATTCGATATCATTTTGTTTTTCTATTTTTTATTTTTATGTTTAGAAATCACTCACTTCTAAACAATGCATGCTTAGAAGTGAGCTATAAGAGAGACAACCCAAGCCCTAGCCTCCTCTTTCCCAAAAAACACTATACAATCGTTTTCATTTTGAGGGGGGAGGAAGTCACCATTCTTCCTCTCCTCTTCCCTTCTCCCTGCCCCGCTTTTCCTCTTTTCTCTAATTTTAAAAAATAAAAAGTTTCCCTTATTTGTCTTTATTTTTTTATAATGATTTTCCTCCACTTATCACAAGGCGGATGCTTCTTGGCGTCGGATCTCTACCACCATCTTTTTTGCCCTTTTTTCATGTTTGGAATAAGTCGCATAGTTTTATTTGTTTTGTTATGACTTGATTTTTTTCAAACTTTATCTATTTTTGATTGTTCTAAGTTTGCACTTTTAGTTGGAATGTCTATGTCAGAGTTTCTTCGATCTTGTCTAATCATTAGTTGAGAAGCCCTAGATTGCTGTTAGATCGTTTCGTTATTGTAAAGGCCATTTGTAGCTAGTTTATATTGGCCATTTGTGAATTTTTTTAGCTAAATTATAAATGCAATTCTAGAATTTCTCAACCAAAAAAAAATCACTCACTTCAGTTTATTGTCACCTATCATTTTCAGTGTATGCTTAGAGGCTAATTTATTGATTACCATCAAATGGACCACTGAATTTTATTATTATGTAATTAAGGCAAAACCCAATATATATATCCCCCTCGAGGTTTAGCCGTCAAAGAATTTGCTGAGCTGCATATAATGTTTTTTTATTATAAATTTATACAAAAGTAATAGAATTTGTACAAGATACAAGGCGCCACATACAGACAAGAGAATATATTGTCATCGACATTCATATGAATCAAACCTAAGACATTTTTCAACTAAACAGACACAAATTCCTAAACTAAAGGTTAGTTAGCAAGTGTATATAATGTTTATTTTAAATAATTTTGTTGCTTGCCTTGATGAAATATTTTCACCTTTTTTTAAAAATTTGTTTCCGAAAAGATGTCAAAAAAAATCCGAATGCTTGTAATTCCGGAGTACTCAATCAAACTATTCATGAAAACAATATAGTAACACACAAAAATATAAGCAATGCATCCGAAAGTTGGATGAAATTATAATTTGACGCAGGATAATATAACATGTTATAATTAATGGTGTTATCATGAAAACAATTAATAATCAATCATAATTTTTTTTCAAAAACCTTCTAAACATAGTAACAAAACTTCATGAAACAATTGAAATCTATTTCCATCATCACATATCTCAGTCAGGCTCTCACCAACCAACCAGAAACCCGACCACCGGTTTCACATCACATCCACCATCTCAAGAACTTTTCCCCAGTTCATATTGAAAACTATCAATGAAGTTGATGGAATTGAATAATTAGTGGAAACTTTGATTGAAATGAAGGATGAAGAAAAAAGTGATGCTTTTGGCCTAATGAGCATCAAAAATTCCCAATGTGGCATCAAAACTTCGACGGCCCCTCCATTTATGCAACCCACTAAACTAACAACTATATATCATTGCAATTTCCCACCAACTTGATTGGAACAAATTAAGGTGATGGGTTCTTCTAATCCTAATTGCTAATCACGATGGAACAAAAATACACACAAAAAAACTCAAGTAAGGAATGCATGTTGTCCAATTGTCCATGGTTCTCTTCCTTAAATTTGAAATGTCACGGCACATGACCCATTAGTGTAGTGGTATGGAGTAATTTCTTTCCCAGATCAAAATTTTGGATTCGAATTTTAGCATATGTATCGTGTGTATGAATTTAGTGTCTTATCGCCATTCTAAATATAAAAAAAAAGTCCTAAATATAATAAAAAATTAAAATGTCACAAAAAAATAAAATAACGTGGGACTCACAAATGTTTGTGGCCTTCAAACTCAACGATGTAATTAGGGTTTGGTTGCATAAGCACAGAACAAAAGGAATTTCTTGACCCAAAAAAGGAAGAAGAAAAGGAAATGTAGCGTTTATATGTTATTTTAAGTGAGGTTGGGTTTTTATGGGGGTGGTGGGGGTGCGGCATCAAATTTAGCACTGAGAATATGGAAAAAGACGAGATGTTGTTGTGTAATAAGGTTGGGTATGGCATCAAATCCAAGAGACTAAAAGGCATCTTTTACTAATTTTGTCTCAAAGTCAAAATCACTTGAGTGACTTTGTCCCTCCCTTATTAATTTTTCTCAAAGTCAGAATCACTTCCAATATGAATGTCATAGAGACCACCAGAATGGGTCAACCCACTTCCACCACCTTTTCTCTTTTCTTAAGCTTTTTAAAAAAATTCGGGGGTGCTGATACATGTATAATCTATTATGATATCATGTCAGAGTGTGAGCTTTCATTATTCGATGTGAGAAATTCTCAACACGTTATATTCGGTAGTTTTCCCTTTTGCGTTAGTTATATATATTCGGTTTTAGTACTGGTCCAAACCTATTTCATCAGAATGCATCGATGATATATATATTTTTCTTTTTGGGCCTAGTTTTTACATATCCATAGCTAAAGTCAAATTGGGCCAAAGCTATAGCCTAGGGTTTAATCATATAAATTAAATGGGAATATCCGGGCCACTTGGATCCACCAAATTTTCAAACTCATTGTTGGGCCCGAGCCCATGTTGCTTTTCAGATCCGAGCCCATAAGCAGTCCCTTTGGGTTTGGACCTTAAAAAGTGAAAATTTACTATAACAACCATAACAAATGAGCAGATTGTTCGGCCCATTTGGCTTGATTAAGATACTCGTTTCGTCAACAGTTTGGGTCAACGGGTCAACGTCCACACCGGTCCTGGAAGGGCTATTTGCGTTTGGCTCACTCACTCACCCCATGCCATTTTGAGCCGAGCTGAGCCAAGCCAAATTTGTCTATTCTGTGAAAGTAGTTCAACTACAGAACACACACATTAATATCCACCAATCAACCATCGTCCATCCAACAAACGAATTGTCCGGCTATCTCGCATAAAACAAAATGAAATTTCAAATCACAAAATTTCTTGGAAAATAATCTTAAGAAACAAATCAAACTACAACCCATTAGGTCAAAAACTAAAATTTCACTTTTAGTCTAGAAAAACTCCTCCAATTTGAGGCCATCTATCCAAAAAATCTTGAATTTTAGCCAAATTTCTCTTCCAACCCAAGAAAAATAAGAGACTAAAATTTGGGAATGCCTGGATTCGAAATATTTTTTGGTGGAGCCCACAAGCAAGGAGGGCCCACAACTGATGTGCTGCAGATGCTGTTGTGCCAGGTGTTGCGCATTAGTGTCACATCATTTTAAAAAAAATTCCAACGGTAACCCAAATCAACGATCCAAATTAAATCCAAGCTATTTTAATGGTAAAATAAAAAATCTAACAATTGACTTTTAAATCTAACAGTAATAATATTTTAAATTAATCTAAATCATATCCAACCCCAAAACTCACTCCAAGTGTTTATAAATACCCACCTATTTATCAAATAAAATTATATTCATGGAATTTCAATTTTTATAGATTGATTTGTTCAAAAAATTAAATTATGAAGTTATTTAAAAATATTAAATGAAGAAAAGTTGTCCATGATTTTTATTCTTTTTTTAATAACTTAAACCATGCTTAAACAATTTAATAAAGTTGCAGACTTAAAATTTGAGTCTAATGGGTTGAGGGAAAAAACAATTTGAGTTGGAGTAAAACCCAAATAGTTACATTTTGAATAGAGAAAATTTGGTATTACAACTAAATGGGTTTGAGAAGGCCTGAGTAGAGACCAGCTGAGAGGGAAATGCAGCTGACGTGATGCTTATGATCTGAGTGGAGCCCATCGCCTACAATCTTTTTGTGAAAAAAATTAATTTGTAGGTGTTAGGCTCCACTCAAGTCAGCACACCACGTGGGCTGCATTTCCCTCTCAGAGCGCCTACAATTGTTGGCCACTCTAGTGGAAATTCGTGGGGCAGCTCCCTATAAAGGAGTCGTTGAGATCAAACAACTACTTTTGAATGAAGATATTTTTTTGGACTTCATATCGGAATGTTGAGAAATAGGTTTGGGGTTGCAATTTGTCCCTCTTCCTCAGTGAAACATGAACCTGTGAAAATAGCTTCTACCTCCCTAAACCCTAGCTTCTGCCTCCCTTAAGAAACAATCAAAGGTTATGTTTTATCCCATTTTCTTTCTTGCCCAATATAGATTCTTCTCTATACCTCAAAGGTTATGTTTTATCCCATTTTCTTTCTTGCCCAATATAGATTCTTCTCTATACCTCAAATGCTATGTAATTTCAGGAGTTGGGTGTTGTCTGGGTTGAGTGTGACGGTTTTTGGGGTGGGGGTTGGGAAAGATGAGATGGGTCGGTGTTTTCTGGGTTTGGTTTGATGGTCTTTGTTTTTGTTTTTGTTTTTACTTTTTTAAATATATTTGGTATCAATATGTTTAATTATTTTTAAAATAAAGAAATTTATTATTAATTTTTTCCACGTCAGCAAAAAGAGCCACACAAGAAGGCTACATCATCATTTAACAGATTGACTAACGGTCTAACTAACGGAATGACTAATTTGTATGTTTTTTTGTAAGTTTAGGTATCTACGTGCAAAAGTGGCATTGATTTAGAGACTAGTGGTATCAGATTTAAGAGGGCATTGACATTGACTTACAAACTAGTAATCTCAAATTCGAACTCTGATGACACATTTACATTGTGTGTCCTTATTAGGACCTGCGTTCCCAATTGTCTCCTCCATACCTTCAAAAGGGACAAAAAAGATGCAATCACTTTTTCACTGAGAGGAAACAATAGATTAGAGAGTTGAAAGAAACAAAAAGAAAAAAACAAAAACAAACAGGTGTCTTTTTGTAAAGTGACCACGTGGTATGTGGAGGAGGAAAGGCTCCTGATGTACTAGGGGCCAAGCAATGGAGTAATTTCTCCAAGCGATGTCCTAAAGAAAAAGGCCCAGAAAGTCGTAGGAAGCTCTTGTTGGACAGCCGTCGCGGTAAACTGGGGGGAAATATTCCCTGCCATCGCTGACTGAGTCACTCTCTCCAGAAACAATCAACTCAAAACCGCAGAAAGGTTTTCACTTTACTCTCAGGCGATCACAGACGCTAAGTACTGATTGGCAAAAGACATGTATATAATGCTGACATGACATGTTGAATTGTGTAGTTAATTAGAAGTTCACGTGGGTTCACGTGTTTTTTAAGTCGTAGCTGAGAAGCTAAGTGCTTCTGCCCTATAAATATTAGTTACTGTTCATTGTAAAGCAGATTGAAAAAGAGAGAAAATTAATATAAGAAATTGCTAGCTTCTTCTCAAAGTTTCTTCCTATGTCTTCATTGAACTTTGTTATCAAGTACGACAACGAAACACTAATTATTCCACAATTTATTAATTTATTTAAAAATTATCTGCCTCATCATTCCCAGCAGCTAATCCAATCAAAAGTTCAAAAAACCCAGCAAGGCATCTAATCATAGACACAGAAAAAAAATCAAAACTATCGGTAAACGGTCCAAAAACCCCCCAAAGCATTCATCTTTCTCTCTGTTCCTGTTCACCTTCGATCCGAAACCAGAAACCCAGTTATCGAATTTGGTTTTCTGTGACTTGGGTTTTGGTCTAGATGAGATTTCAAATTGGGCTGGGGTTCTTGGTGCTCCTCTCGCTTTGTTTCACAGTGAAATCCCAGTGCATCAGAAGCTGCGATTTGGCTTTAGCTTCTTACTTCGTATGGCCGGGCAGCAATCTCTCATTCATCGTCCGGGTTATGGAGACGAGCGGTTTGACCATCGCTAGGTACAATAAGGACACGGTGCCCAACACAGACAGTGTTATGGCTGGTACAAGGATCAATATTCCTTTCAAATGTGAATGCGTAAATGGACAATTTCTTGGCCATATGTTCAAGTACGATGTCTTTTCCGGGGACACGTACGACGAGGTTGCGCAGACTTACTATACGAAACTGACGACGGTGGATGCCATGAAATGGTTCAATAGCTATGCTCCAACTATTATACCCACGAATGCCAAATTAAATGTGTCTGTGAATTGTTCATGTGGCAATACATCCGTTTCTAAGGACTATGGTCTGTTTATCACGTACCCACTTCGGCCAGAGGACACTTTGGCTTCGATTGCGCAGGCTGAGCAGCTGGATCCGAATTTGCTGCAGAGGTATAACCCTGGTGTGAATTTTAGCCAAGGGAGTGGTTTCGTGTATATTCCAGGCAAAGGTACGAGTTTTTGTTCTTGATGAGAAAGGTTCTTGCTTGTGTTTTGAACTGTGGAGTTTTGATTCAGACATTTGAATAGACGTTTTAGGATTGCATGTGTTTGAATTTTATTACTAAATTACGATGCCTTGACTCATATTTCAAATGTTCATGAGTACAGCACTAACACTGTTAACTGTAATTATTATTTTGTTTTAAAAGTTTAAAAGAAATTTTGTTTTATATAAAAATCAATAGAGGAAAAACCACAAACCTATCACCACCAGACACCCATGACCCACCCCACTCACGGCAATCCCTTCCCTGCTTTAGAAGGAAAGGTTGCGTACAATTGATTAGAAAGGTCTCATTTATGAGTAATTTTTGAGTGTTCCGGATATAACATGTGGCTGGTGTACCATCAAAATGGGCAGAGGACATATGAAATATTTCCAAATGCAGTCCACCACATGTCATAAAAAGAAATGCAGTAAGTTAGACAATAATTCAACATGTCCTATGTTTATTGAATGATACATTAGCCACGTGAAGTCCTCGGAACATATAAAAATTTATCCTTCTTAAGGAAGTGACAGCCAGAAATTTAGAGAAAAAGGAAAATGTCAATTGCCAAACCGAAATCCAACAGGAAAAAAATTGGGGTGGACTTAAAAAATATAGTGTGATTTTAACAGAATTTTTCAGGTTACTGGTACAAACCAGATAGTTTCTTTGTTTCCCTCTGTGAATAATGTTTGGTAAAGTGCTAGTTGGTATAATGCCTTTCCTGTGGCTATGGACCAGGTGGGCATCTTGGCTGATGTATTGAACTGGTCAAGATTACAATAAAACAATAACTGTCTTGTTGTAAGATAGTCATTAATGACAAGGTTTTTAATTAGCTTAATTATCATCCTCTTTGTATCATTAATCCATTATCCATGATTCATTGATGCAAGTGTCAAAATGCTAGTGCAAACATTGAGTTTTTTCAGGGTGGCCCGTGGCCCAAATGGTAATAAATACAGTGTCTCGAATAGTTAATTGCATTACTCCAATTTCAATATAGTTTTGTAGAGGGCTAAAATATCAACTTCCCTCACATAAGTTCTTGTTTCTTTTTTATCTTGCAGATCTAAATGGAAGCTATCGGCCTCTGAAGTCAAGGTAGCTTCAACACCTCAACATGTTAACTGAAAATTGTTAATATTTCTGAGTTTGATCTCTCTATCCATTTTGCAGCTCAAAAGGTATGGTCTTCTCCAAAAATTGGTTTCATGTTCATATGCCAACGTGCGAGCATGGGCGGAACCAAGGCAAGGGCTGCCCTTGGCTGTAGCCCAGGGAAGGTTTGGGGAAAAAACAAATTAAATATACATATAGCCTAATATTTTAACTATATATATACACAATTTCAACACCAATAGGCATAGTTAGAGGTCTTCCCCATTTAGAATTTGGTGTCAAAGTTTGTCCCAACATCAATTTTAAATTTTTTATATTAATTTGTCTCCAAAAGAGAAGCACTTTTCTAAATGAAATTCACCATTTCATGAATAATATGGCTCTAATTTTTTTTTTCTTCTTGTGTTTACAATTAGCATGATTTATATGATTTAATGTATACTTTTATTTCTAGAAAAACTACAAAAAAAATGTAAGTACAAAAAAAAATTATAATTAGATTTTAAGCTAATAACTTTAGCTAGCCCACCCATTGAAAAATTCCTGGTTCCGCCCTTGCGTGTGAGGGTTTGGTCAGAAAGCTCAATGCTACATGAAGCTCATATTTTTCTTTTGTATAAGTAGGACTAGCAGGTGGAGCCATTGCTGGCATAATTGTGGCAGCAATTGCTGGAGCTCTGTTGTTGGCTGGTGGTGCATGTTTTGGATTTTACCGAAAGAACTGGCGTTGTATGTTACCTACTCCTCTCCTTGTATATTTTCTCTAGATATCTTTTTTAACTTTGACTCTCTGCAGAAACACCAGTTAGAGTAGCATTCATTTTGGTCTTGTTAGTGGTTAATTTTTTGTTGAACAAAGCAGAAACTTTTCTTTGTCTAATATCAATACCACTGACCTATATCTACCAAGAATTGTGCTAATTTGCTCTTGGAACTGAAAATTCATTTTACTTTACTAGTTGTTGCCCTCATACTCTCCATTGTTTTGGCACCAAATGGATATTGGACCTTGATTGATTTTTTCTTTTTGGGATTACCACAGATAAACCTGAAGAATCAAATGGTGCTGCTCGTGTCCTAACAGGCATTGAAGTCCACAAATCAGTGGAGTATTCGTATGAAGAACTTGCCAGGGCTACTGATAACTTCAGTCCGGCTAATAAGATTGGACAAGGAGGTTTCGGAGTCGTCTACTATGCAGAGCTGAGAGGCGAGGTTTGTTTCCTTAAATATTTTCGAGTATCATACGTGGATTGTAAAAGAAAATTTTCTCAAGTTGGATGGTGTTTTTCTCATTTAGTTAGATGGAAATGGACATAGGATAGAGGGAAGGGAAGGGAAACCTTTTTTTATTTTTTGCCCAAATAAAACATTTCCGTCTGCAATGAATTTTCTAGTCCAAGGCAATTTTTTAGTAATCCGCTCATCAAGCCAATCCCGCAAGTCAACCATCCACTGAATCTGCTGCTACATGATTCTTGCCTATTCAATCCCTATAATCCCTATACTCAATATAGGAGCCCAAATTATAAAAAAAACCATATATGAAATGGACTTTAGAAACACACCCAAAGCTCATTTAACATAACAAAAAATGTTTTTAACTTCTTTTAAATTACAAAACTAAAATTAATTTCTTAAAACAAACTCAATCCAAAACCTCATAAAAAAGCCCAAAATACTTAATAGGGCATCAAAGTAATTTAATAATCAAAATTAAATTCAATAGGGCCAGCTGTCATATTTTGGGTTTGTTTATAGAAATTAAATGATGTAGGGTTTATCTATATTATTAGTGCTAAGAAATGGTATATGACTAAATATCTCTTTTTTATTTCACTCTCTCTCTTTTCAGAAAGTTGCAATCAAGAAGATGGATACACAAGCATCAAAAGAATTTCTTGCCGAATTAAATGTTTTAACTCGTGTACATCATTCTAATCTGGTAATGACCTTATCCTTCCAAAAAATGACAATGTACATGAATCTTGCAAAATAATTACGAAGTAATTGATGTTTCCTTTAAATTAGTAATTTTAATCCACATATTTGCTTAGCATATTTTTGAAAGAATTGCTGGAATTAACTTGAAGAAATTTTGTATGTGTCTATTTTTTATATATTTTAAAAAGAATCTCCTATAATCCTTTTATTTCCAATCTCCCAATATAAGTTGAATTTCTCATCACATCATAACAACTTAAGTTTTTGGGACTAGTGGTTGAGACTAGGTAAACCAACAAACTCTTATCAGAGATGTAAGTACTAGAAAGATAGTTGAACTAGGCAAAAGGATCTTATAAGATAAGTGCTGTAGTATATAAATGCTGCAATGCAATGTGTCTTGTAGCCGTTGCATAACGGATCTCTAAGACATGTGACAATAAATGCAGGTGCGCTTGATTGGTTATTGCGCTGAGGGCTTTCTTTTCCTAGTCTATGAATACATTGAGAATGGAAACTTAAGCCAACATCTACGTGGTTCAGGTTAGGCTGTGCATGATGGGGATTTAAGTGCTTCTTAGTGCTTCTGTATGCATGAGAATGGTAATAATACCGTTTAATTTTTTTTCCAGGGAGAGACCCGCTACCGTGGTCTAATAGACTGCAGATTGCCCTAGATTCAGCAAGAGCTCTTGAATACATTCATGAGCATACCGTTCCTGTTTATATCCACCGGGATATAAAATCAGCCAATATATTGATAGACAAGAATTTCCGTGCCAAGGTTACTTTCGTGCTTCTATTTCCATTACGAACTTTTCAAAGCTTGTTCACATTGTTGCAATGAGATTTCCTCTTTTATTTCAGGTTGCAGATTTTGGATTAGCTAAACTGATTGAGGTTGGACGTACACCACTCCCCACACGTCTTGTGGGAACATTTGGATACATGCCGCCGGAGTAAGATATTTTTTCTATTTTTCTGTCACATTATTTGCTACATCTCTAGCAAATTTTTAGCAAGAACAGATTGCCTTTGTTGCATTTTGGGGGAACCAAATCTGCTGGAAGGAGCCGTTCTGATTCTTTTTCCTGCCATCATCCCCTGACCTGTAAGCCGATATGGCTGAAGGGGCCTAAATATTGTGCACTTTTGTAGTAGACATATCGAAATTCACATAATATCCAGACTGATCCTCTGGGACTGAGTGCTACTTTGTCGATTGTCATTAGAGGTCTTTAGTTTGCCCCTGCCAGCTTTTGTCAGAGATAGGTCTTTAGGTGCTGCGATATTTATTTATATCTGGGAATCCTGCTGGAATAGTAGGAAGGGTTCTGTTCTTCCTGCCTAATTCGTTTCCCTTACAAGTGGGTATTTTGATGTGTTTCCTATTCGATGTTATGCGGTAAGCTCATGCAGTAAACTCCTCTTAAGAGGAGCGAAAAGGAAAACTTAAGTTCAGCTATAGTCTGTGTAAATATGGGTTTTAACTCCTAACATGCTTGCGTACAGATATGCTCATTGGGGCGAAGTTTCTCCGAAAGTAGATGTTTATGCTTTCGGAGTTGTCATTTACGAATTGATCTCTGCCAAGGAAGCTGTTGTAAGGGCAGATAGTTCTGACTCTGAATCAAGAGGCCTTGTTGCTTTGGTTAGTTTTCTTGCCATCTCTTTAGCTCTTGTCAAGTTTATGTTGGGTTTCTATCTGGCAATGCACGAAAGCACATTAGCTTACTTTTATTGTAATTTTTCTTTTTACAGTTCGAGGAGGTCCTTAATCAACCTGATCCTAAAGAAGACCTCTGGAAATTGGTTGACCCTGGTCTTGGAGACAACTATCCACTTGACTCAGTTCGCGAGGTGAAATAATTTCTCAGAAGAACAAAACATTATAATTTATCTCTACTTATTGGTGTAAAAATAGTTATGGTGATTTTCTGGTGCAGATGGCTCAACTTGCCAAAGCATGTACGCGTGAGAACAAAGATCGGCGTCCAAGTATGCAATCTATTGTGGTCACCTTGATGACGCTCTCATCCTCAACTGAGGATTGGGATGTTGGATCCTTAAATGAAAATCAAGCGCTCTCATCCTCAACTGAGGATTTGGATGTTGGATCCTTCTGTGAAAGAGAGAGTCAAGCGTCAAGCGTCCATCTGATGTCGGGAAGTTAGAATCTACAAGTGCAATGAAAAAACATACTCTCAATATGAGATATTGATGTAGGATATGGGTGAATTGTAGATTTAGGTAGATTAGCAGAAGAAAAAACAATGAAAAAACAGAAAATAGATGGATAAAGATGCCTTGGCTTCACACCAAAATTCCGATCACTGGAAAATAAACTTTAACTCAATAACTCAACTCTCATATCTGTCAAACCAAAAAAAAAACCTCTATCTTCATAATGAATTACATGGGATGGGTATTTAAAGCAAACTAAATAGTGTGCCTTCCCCTTTCTAGTAGTTTCCCATTTCTAGTAGTGTAATAGAGTATCATTTGTATTTATGAAAACAGTAACCTTAAAAACTGCAAGATCCGTAATTGTACGACAATGTTTGTGAGAATTCTTTAATAAATGACAAGGACGAGAATGTCGTAGGGAGCTCTTAGTGAGAATTATAGACACTTTATATAAAAACTGAACAACATCGGACTGTGTGTAAGAAAAAATGAAATTTATAATTTATAATTACAAACTACAATTGTCCACGATGAGTTTTCATATTTTAAAAACGTCGCATTTTTCTTGCAAGGCTACAAATCTTTTGCAATTGAGAAAAATTGTTCCTCGTCCGCATATGATGAATATAAATATCAAGTTGATCTTCAAGTGCCAAGAGGTCTCAAGTAGAAAATTCAGCAAAACATAGTAGCTTTTGTGGAAAATGTGCAATTCTTAGGCTGACACTGATCACACATTTCAACAAAGAATTGCAAGTTACAAATTGCATGTTATTCAATAAAGAAGTTGCAAATTGCATATTATTTCAGCAGGGATCACACATTTGAGATGATTCTCAAAGATTGGATACTTTTATGTAGTTAACCTCTTCTATATATATATATATATATATAATATGAGCCAAAACGATCTCGTTTTGGCCATATTTAAACCAAAAAGGAAAGCTTTAGTGGAACGACGCCACTCGTGGCGTTGACACATGTTTGTGGCCTTCATACTCAACAACACGTGATTAGGGTTTGGTTGCATAAGCACAGAACCAAAAGAATTTCTTGACCTAAAAAAGGTCAAAAATAGGAAGAACAAAAGGAAATGTAGTGTTTATATGTTATTTTAATTTAGCACTGAGAAAATATGGAAAAAGTCGAGATGTTGTGTAATAAGGTTGGGTATGGCATCAAATCCAAGAGACTATAAAGGCATCTTTTACTAATTTTGTCTCAAAGTCAAAATCACTTGAGTGACTTTGCTTTCTTCTACCACCTTCTGTTGTCTGAAGTTTTTTTTTTAAAATATAGCTCCGGTTGAGAGGGCCTGCTAATTAGTAGTCAACCATTTTACAAATCCTCTGCTGCAGGTGCAGGACACTTGCTGGATCCAGGAAATTTTTCGTTTCATAAAAATGGTGAGAAAGGGTAAAACATTTATTTCCCATATATAAAACAAGGTCAATCTTATTTTCATATAATGGCACACTACTAGCCACTGCATTACCAACATCTATTTCGTAGTTTCTCAATGGGTGCCAGCATATCTTAAGTGAAAGAATAATTTTCCTAGCTGCTGCTATATGGATACTCTATTATAATATCATATTAAAATGTGAGCTTCTATTATTTGATGTGAGATATTCTCACGCTATATTCGGTTGTTTCCCTTATACTATATATATATATATATATATATTCGGTTTTAGTATTGATCCAGACCAGTGCATCATAACGTATCGATTATATATATTCAATAATTTCTCTACGAACAGTTTGCATGGAAATAATGAGTCAAATGCAAGTTTCATTGAGAAAGTAACATACAGACAGACAAAATAATAAAAAAGAATAAATCTCATTGAGGCACACTTTGGTGGTAAAAAATCCACCAAATTTTCAAACTCACTATTGGGTCCGAGACTCCGAGCCCATGTTTCTTTTCGGATCCGGGCCCATAAGCAGTCCCTTTGGACCGTAAAAAGTGACAATTTTCTATAACTAACAACCATAACAAATGAGCAGCCTGTTCGGCCTATTTGACTTGATTGAAATTCTAATTTTCTTTTCGTTGTCAATTTAACAGAATGGGTTAACGGTCAACGGTCAACGTCAACGCCGGTCTTGGAAAGGCTATTTGCCTTTGGCTCACTTGAGCCGAGCCGAGCCGAGCCGAGCCAAATTTGACTATTCTGCTGCTGTACAACTAGTTCAACACCAAACATCACATCATCCACCAATTGTCCCGCTGTATTCACTTATGAAAATACTTTCCTCATTATTATGTAAGTTGGAATTTTACATTTTTGTTAATAGTAGTGTGACAAACTGTAATTTTCAGTGCTTTTTGAAAAACTCTCGATCGCTTTTTAAATAATATTATCTTTGTTTTTGTAGTGTTATGTGCATTATTACTTGGTAAATACCAAATTTGTTACTTAAAGTTTGGTAGCAAATGAACAAATTGTGCAGGCGAAGTTGATTGGTAGGCCGGACCCTATCTGGTATACCTGTCTCATGACTTGGTTGCGGGTCTAGTTTGTCCACAAATTATTATTATGTTTGAAGCCTAATCTTCACTGGTGGGCTCCGAAAATTGACCTCCAGCCACAAAGCGCCTCTCAAGTTTGACAATACGGCATAAACTCCACAATTTTTAAACCTGTTTTCAACCCAAAATCCCAACAAATTAGGTGCTCAAAACTTAAACCAAAGGTCACTCTTACGGCCCATTTCAGTATTTGGGTTGCATACGCAATTTAACTATGTATATTTAAAAACAATTTGTGGCTGAAAGTTGTATAATGTGTTATTTTAAGGTGCTGTTAAACGAATTTTAAAATTAACTGAAGTACATCATACTACTAAATTATTTATTGAATTATTATTTTATTATAATATAAAATGATCAAAAATGATATATTGAATTTTGAAACAAATGTAATTTTAATAAATACACCATACTCACCATATTGAACCCTAATCAAACCTAAGCAATAATTCTTACTTTCAAAAACCTTAATATTAACTCCAACAATTTGTTTCATCATTATTTAGTAATTCGTTGATGCAAACAAGTCTCATGGATGCTTCAGACGTGTCGAGAGAGTCATCAAAAGAGGTATTAACTTTGTTGAATAGATTGATAATTTTGAATATTCCTTGGCATCTCAGATTAACTAACTGTTTCTTTTTGGGAAAGACTTCATCTTTTTCAATAGTGAAAAGGGTTGATCTGACTAAATCTGATTAGTTTAGTTAGAGGTGGGTCAAATTTGGAAAATAAATTGTTTGCCCTTATAGAATCTGTAGACAGTTTAAAAAAAAAAAAAAATCAATTTGTACACTTTTTGTTGGTCATATTGAATAAGTCAGAAGTTTTGATCTTTGAAATTATGTTCTGTATTTATCTGGTTTCTAACAAGTCACTGGTTTATGCTAAAGGTTAAACTTGGGGACAGACTGAGGTATTTCAAAGCTCGTGTTGATAAGAATGGTGAACTTGATCTTAAGATTGCTGGATTGAGGAAAAAAATTGTGACGAGGAAGTGTTTTACCCAACAACTTTTATATTGAACTCTTAAATGAATTTGGTGTTGTGTGATAGAGTGTATTAGGGCGTACCATAAATATTTTTGATAGTTAAATATGACATACTTAATTAATTATATATTTTAATTTAAATATTCGAGTGTACTTAGATTATAGGGCGTACACAAGTAGCTTTGAGTTCAAATTATTAAGAGCATTTACCATCTATCCGATATTCTAAATTCGATTTCCCCCTAACCAATATTACTTGTATTAAAAAAAGAGAAACAAAAAACCGTTATAACCTACAAAATTACCTTATTATAAGAGGAATATTATATGTAGTTTAAATTCATAGATTCATCACTTACCTAGCTTCTACGCACTTTTGACGAGTGAGTGAATGTTTTATATAGTAAAGGGAAAAACATGGCTGGTTTTTGAAATCTAATAATATAAAAAGTTAACCTTAAAATGAAAACTGCAAGATCTAGAATTGTGCGACAATGTTATTGAGGATTCTTTAGTAAACGACAAGGCCCAGAATGTCGTAGGAAGCTCTTATTGGACCGCCGTCGCAGTAAAATCGGTGGAGAGTGTTCCCTCCCTACTTTCGCTGACTGAGTCACTCTCTCTAGAAACAGTCAACTCAAAACCGCGGGAAGGTTTTATTTTTACTGTTAGGCGGTCACAGACGCTAAGTACGACAACGAAACACAAATTATTCTACAAATTATTAATTTATTTACAAAAATATCTGCCTAATCATTCCCAGCAGCTAATCCAATCAAAAGTACAAAAAACCCAGCAAGGCATAATCACAGACACAGAAAAATAATCGAAGTATCAGTCAACGGTCCAAAACCCCCCCCAAAGCATTCATCTTTCTATCTGTTCCTGTTCTTTTTCGATCTGAAACCAGAAACCCAGTTCTCGAATTTGGTTTTCTGTGACTTGGGTTTTGATTTTTGGATCGACCAGATGAGATTTCAAATTGGGTTGGGGTTCTTGGTGCTCCTCTCGCTTTGTTTCACAGTGAAATCCCAGTGCAGCAGAAGCTGCGGTTTGGCTTTAGCTAAGTACTACGTATGGCCGAACTCCAATCTCACATTAATCAGCCAGTTAATGAAGACGGACATAGGGACAATCGTTAACTACAACAATGGCACGGTGCCCAACACAGACAGTGTTTTAGCTGGTACAAGGATCAATATTCCTTTTAACTGTGAATGCGTAAATGGACAATTTCTTGGCCATATGTTCGAGTACGATGTCTTTTCCGGGGACACGTACGACAAGGTTGCGCAGACTTACTATGCGAATCTGACGACGGTGGAGGCCTTGACATGGTTCAATAGCTATATTCCAACTAATATACCCAATAATGCCAAATTAAATGTGTCTGTGAATTGTTCATGTGGGAATACAACGGTTTCTAAGGAGTATGTTCTGTTTATCACGTACCCACTTCGGCCAGAGGACACTTTGGCTTCGATTGCGCAGTCTGAGCAGCTGGATCCGAATTTGCTGCAGAGGTATAACCCTGATGTGAATTTTAGCCAAGGGAGTGGTTTCGTGTATATTCCGGGCAAAGGTACGAGTTTTTGTTCTTTATGAGAAAGGTTTTTGTGTTTTGATGAAGCATGGATACGCCAATTTAGTGGCGTACCCCGTATCGGATACTTGTTTGGATTCGATATGCTTCGGATACGGTCCGATACGCATCGGATGCGTATCGTAGTCAACGGATACGTTAGTTGACTAACGGATACGTGTATCCGACATTCCAGACACGAGTATCTGACTTTTCGGATACGTTCCTCCGGGAAAAGTTTGCCGTTGAGGGGCTGTTGAGGAGCCCCTGGGCGCTGCGTGTGAAGAGGGAGAGAGAGAGAGAGAGAGAGAGAGAGAGAGAGAGAGAGAGAGAGAGAGAGATCGGCGCGAGGAAGAAGAAGATGTCAACTGACCTAATTTTTATTATCTCAACTGACGACGTCGTTTGCTAAAACAGGATTTGTAATATTTGTTTTTATACATAAATCTGTTTATGGGTTTGGGTCTTAAGCAATAGGATTAAAATGGGCTTTGGATAATGATACGTTTGGGTGAAAAAAGCTACATAGATCTGTTTAATAACTATATCCATGACGTATCGTATCCTAGTTTTTGGAAATTTACCGTATCCCCGTGTCATGTCGTATCATATCGCCGTATTCGTATATTCGTGTCTGTGCTTCTTACATGAAGTATCTAACTGAATTTCCCGAGCCTTTAAAATGAAAGGCATTTGGTTGTTTAAAAATTGAATATCGTGTTGTATAATTTGGTAGAAGCTTTAGGAATGCGTGTGTTTGAATTTTATTACTAAATTAGGATGCCTTGATTCATATTGCAATGTTAATGAGTGCAGTAGAATGATGCCATCAGAAGGAAAGGTTGCATACAATTGAATTGATTAGAAGAGTCTCCTTTATTGAAATCCAACAGGAAAAAATTTGGGGTGGACTTAAGAAAGAGAGTGTGATTTTTACAGAGTTTTTAAGGTTACCGGTACAGACCAGATAGTCAGTTCTTTGTAATGTCAAAGAAACATCTTAAATTGTTATTCGTAAGTTTGTTTCCCTCTGTCAATAATGTTTGGTAAAGTGCTAGGTGGTGTAATGCCTTTCCTGTGGCTATGGACTGGGTGGGCATCTTGGCTGATGTTTTGAACTGGTCAAGAGAACAATAAAACAATAACTGTCTTGTTGTAAGATAGTCATTAATGATAAGGTTTTTAGCTTAATTATCATCCTCTTTGTATTATTAATCCATTGTCCATGATTCATTGATGCATGTGTCAAAATGCTAGTGAAAACATTGAGTTGTTTCAGGGTGGCCCAAATGGAAATAAATAGAGTGTCATGAATAGTCAATTGGATATCAAGTTTTTGGGGAACTATGAAGCATTACTCCAATTTCAATATAGTTTTGTAGAGGGCTAAAATATCAAGTTCTTGTTTCTTTTTTATCTTGCAGATGAAAACGGAAGCTATCGGTCTCTGAAGTCGAGGTAGCTTCAACTACCTCAACATGTTAACTGAATTATTATTACATCTTGTTTTCCTCTCTGTCTTCCGAAAATTGTTAAGATTTCTGAGTTTTATTTCTTTCTGTCCATTTTGCAGCCCAGGTGTTATGACCTTCTCCAACAATTGGTTTCATGTTCATATGCAAATGTGAGAGGGTTTGGTTAGAAACTCAATGCTACCTGGACCTCATATTTTTCTTTTGTATAAGCAGGACTAGCAGGTGTAGCCATTGCTGGCATAATTGTGGCAGTAATTGCTGGAGTGCTAATATTGGGTGGTGGTGCATATTTTGGATATTACCGAAAGAACAAGGTGGATGCAAAATTGCTCTTAGCAACATCTGATGATCAGTTTTCTCAGAATGGGCGTTGTATGTTACCTACTCCTCTCCTTGTACCTTAATTTGTAGATACTTGTGAATGGAAGAGTTAGTCAAATATCTTTCGGATTGATCAAGTATCTTTTAACTCTGACTCTTTGCAGAAACACCAGTTAGAGTAGCTGACTAAGCCCCATAATTTATGATGTCATCCTTCTCATTTAGCATTCATTTAGTCTTGTTAGCGGTTCATTTTTGTTGAACAAACTGGAAACTTTTCTTTGTCTAGCATCATTTTTTTGAACGTAATTGCAAATAACTTATTTTATTTTACTAGTTCTTGCCCTCATACACTCCATGGTTTTGGCACCAAATGGATATTTGACATGACTTCATTGATTTTTTCTTCTTGGTCTAGCCCTTGGGATTACCACAGATAAGCCTGAAGAATCAAATGGTGCTGGTCGAGGCCCAACAGGCATTTCCGTGGACAAATCAGTGGAGTTCTCATACGAAGAACTTTCCAGGGCTACTGATAACTTCAGTCTGGCTAATAAGATTGGACAAGGAGGTTTCGGAGCTGTTTACTATGCAGAGCTGAGAGGCGAGGTTTGTTTCCTTTAATATTCTCAAGTATCATAGTGGACTGTAAAAGAAAATTTTCTCAAGTTTCATGGTGTTTTTATCCTTTAGTTGGATGGAAATCTTATGGGGACTAGGACTATTATGTAATTCTTTTAGGTTGAAGAAAGTGAAAGTTTTGATATATAATCAAATAACTAGCATGTTTTTGAGAGCTACTTCATAAAAGACATAGCTGAATACATAAAACTACTTTCCTGTGACTATAATCTACTTTGCTCTGAATTTTCTAGTCGAAGGGAATTGAACACGTAAGTTGGAAGAGAGATTTATCAAATGAGTGAAAACTAGCTCAGAGTGTCAGACAATGTATTTTCATTTGCTTAGATTAAAGATGAAGGTGTTTCCATTTACAGCATTCCTACTCCAATTTCCTGATCCATGGAGTTGTGAAACTGTGCCTTAATGCACATTAGCATCTATTCTACTTTGCTAATTCGCTAGTACTATTTATGAGCTAATGTGTGAGCATTAGCATCTCTAGACCATGTTTTGTTTATGCTGTAATTGTTTATTTCTTCTCCTAGAAGTCCAACCCCTATAACTCTCTCTTTGCAGAAAGCTGCAATCAAGAAGATGGATATGCAAGCATCAAAAGAATTTCTTGCCGAATTAAATGTTTTGACTCGTGTACATCATTTGAATCTGGTAATGAACTTATCTTTCCAAACAATGACAATGTACGTGAATCTTGCAGAAGAATTATGAAGTAATTGATGCTTTCTTTTCACTTAGCAATTTTAATCCACATATTTGCTTAGCATATTTTTTAAAGAGTTGCTGGAATTTACTGGAAGAGCTTTTGTATGTGTCTATTTTTTGATACATTTTGAAAAGAATCTCCTAGAATCCTTTTATTTCCGATCTCCCAATATAAGTTGGATTCCACATCACATCGTAACAACTTTAAGTTTTTGGGACTAGTGGTTCAGACTAGGTAAACGAACAAACTCTTATCAGGTTGCAAGTATGGCCTAGTAGCTCAGAAATCGGAGGTTAAGTATGTGATCAGAGAAATTTATTTTATGTAAGTACTGGAAAGACAGCTGGACTAAGAAAAGGATGTTATAAGATAAGTGTGTTAGTATATAAATGCGGCAATGCAATGTGTTTTGTTACTTATACTTAACTCTGATTTTGCATTTATAGAAATACTATTATGAATAAATTTAATGTTCTCTGAGAAGAATTTTTACTAGTTAGTTGTCCATTTAATCTAGTTGTGAGGTTATACTAGTACTACAGTACTTGTAGCCGTTGCATAACGGATCTCTAAGACGTGTGATTATCTCTAATCTTCTAGACAATAAATGCAGGTGCGCTTGATTGGTTATTGCGTTGAGGGCTCTCTTTTCCTAGTCTATGAATACATTGAGAATGGAAACTTAAGCCAACATCTACGTGGTTCAGGTTAGGCTGTGCATGATGGGGATTTAAGTGCTTCTGTATGCAGGAGAATGGTAATAATACCGTTTAATTTTTTTTTCCAGGGAGGGACCCACTACCGTGGTCTAATAGAGTGCAGATTGCCCTAGATTCAGCAAGAGGTCTTGAATACATTCATGAGCATACTGTTCCTGTTTATATCCACCGGGATATAAAATCAGCCAATATACTGATAGACAAGAATTTCCATGCCAAGGTTACTTTAGTGCCTATATTTCCACTATGAACTTTTGAAAGCTTGTTCACATTGTTGCAATGAAATTTCTCTTTTATTGCAGGTTGCAGATTTTGGATTAACTAAACTGACTGAGGTTGGAAGTACATCACTCCCAACACGTCTTGTGGGAACATTTGGATACATGCCGCCAGAGTAAGATATTTTTTCTATGTTCTTTTTACTCTTTATCTGCTACATCTCTAGCAAATTTTTAGCCAGAACAGATTGCCTTTGTTGAAATTTGGGGTGACCAAATCTGCTGGAATGACCTATCGTAAGGTCCATGAGTGGCTATTCTGATTGCCTCTTTTTTTTCCTGCCATCATCCCCTGCCCTGTAAGCTTATGGCTGAAGGGGCCTGAAGATTGTGCACTCTTTAGTGGACATATGTAATTGTAAGATAAATATCCAGAGTCGCTGATTGCTACTTTGTCAAATGTCATTAGAGGTCTTTAGTTTGCCCCTCCAGCTTCTGTCAGAGATGCAAGAGGTCTTTAGGTGCTGAGATATTCATTTATATCTGGGAATATAGAATCCTGCTGGAATAGCGAGAATGGTTCTGTTCTTCCAGCCCAATTTGTTTCCCTTGAAAGTTGGTATTTTGATATGTTTCCTATCCGATGTTGGGCTGTATGTTGATGCAATAAACTCCTTCTAAGAGGGGGGAAAAAGGCAAACTTAAGTATGCTATAGTCTCTGCAAATATGGGTTAACTCCTAATATTTTTTGGGTACAGATATGCTCAGTATGGCGAAGTTTCTCCCAAAGTAGATGTTTATGCGTTTGGCGTTGTCATTTACGAATTGATCTCTGCCAAGGAAGCTGTTGTCAGGGCAGATAGTTCTGGCTCTGAATCAAGAGGCCTTGTTGGTTTGGTTAGTTTTCTTGCCATCTCTTTACTTAAATAAGCCAATGTAGCTCTTATCAAGTTTATGCTGGGTTTCTATCTGGCATTGCACGAAAGCACATGAGCATATTTTTATTGTAATTTTACTTTTTACAGTTTGAGGAGGTTCTTAATCAACCCGATCCTAAAGAAGACCTTCGGAAATTGGTTGACCCTGGTCTTGGAGACAACTATCCACTTGACTCAGTGCGCAAGGTGAAATAATTTCTCAGAAGGGAAAAAAAACATTATAATTTATCTCTAGATATCAGTGTAAAAATGACTTATGGTGATTTTCTGGTGCAGATGGCCCAACTTGCCAAAGCATGCACGCATGAGAATAAAGACCTGCGTCCAAGTATGCGATCTATCGTGGTTGCGTTGATGACGCTCTCATCCTCAACTGAGGATTGGGATGTTGGATCTTTCTATGAAAATCAAGCTCTGGTCAATCTGATGTCGGGAAGGTAGAAATCTAGAAGTGCAATGTTGCTTGTGTTTAGGATTAGGAAGTTTCTTTTGTTGTAAACACACGGTATATGAGATATCATAGACATTGTACATGCATATATAATTGAGCATCGTGGGAGTCTTTTGTAAATTGTATATATCACTTAATGTATCAAATGAAGAGATAAAAGTTCCTTTGAATCTTGCCCTCGAGAAGTTGGGTTTTTAGTGCAAGTAGCAAAAGCGTGGTAGGATTGTGGAGTTTTCATCTTGTTGAAAGTAGTAGGATTGTGAAGTTTCATCTTGTTGAGAGTAAGAAGAAAACCATCTTATTTTTTCATAAACAAATCTGTCCATTCTCATGCGAAAACATGAATTCTATAATGAAAAAGCGTAATGCTTTGCATTAATTCCAAAAAAGGAAGCGTATTATGGTGGTAATAAAACCAAAAAGAAAAACAGAGCATATGGATTTACTGGTTTTCCTTGTGAAAATGGTTTGCGTGCGAAAGAAAAATATGAAAGCCATCAGATGGTGGGAAATCTTCTACTTGTTAATTGCTGTTCTTCAGGGTTTGATTCCCTTTGCTTTTTGGGGGGTTCGAAGAAAATGTCTGTGCATCTTGAAATACTAAGCCTCTAATAATGATTTGATTGGGACTGGGTTTGGTGATTGGTTCTCTCCAATGGTAGTAGCAAACTAATCTTCAAATTATAGTTTGTTGATCTACATGGCAATTTAAAAAGGTTTATTTGCTACATCGATAATTTATGCCATAACACTCTTCAATTCAATTCATGCACTGTTATAGAAAAGAATGAAAAATACAAAAACATGTGAATAATGTCTATTTATTTGTGCAAGTTTTTAATGTTTTCAAGATAAGTTTTGTTTTTTCAAACTAAAATGAAATATTTTAAAGAGTCAAAGTCAACTTATCAATCCTAAATAGAGAGAAAGATATTACACTTTTGATTCATTGAGTTTGATAAAACTGTTGGAAAAACTTTTGATGATGTGACTTCCCTATTTTAATACTCCAAAGTTGTTGAATAAGCTATTGGTGATGTTCGATGCAATCATCTAGCATGCACCTCATGCAAAAGTTGAGAGCAAAAGATGATTGATTTTCATTTCGAAATCTTTTATTTACTAGAAGCAACATGCGTAATCATGGCTTTGATTTCCGTAGAAACAGTAATGTTATTCTTTGGCTCCAAGCAACATGAATCGTGATGGTCATGACTTGACTAGAGAGTCTGAAAAGTATGTGATGTCATTTCTAGATTCTTCGTTTTCTTTATTCATTAATTCTATTTCTTGAGCCACAAGACTGCACTTTGATTATTTGACCGATGGCCATTCTAGACACCCTTTTTGTCTACTTTCACTGCTCAGACTCTTTCCCTGGTGACCAATGAATATAGTTCAGGGCCATTTTGTGTGATTTAGCCATTTAATTTCCAACTCTGCCGGGCTCTACTACAATTGGTCAAGCTGACTTGCTGGCATGGTATCCAAAACCAGACATAAATCTAAGATCCTGAATACCAAATCCATTTGGAGAAGAAAAGAAAAATATCCCAGCTTGGCAACTTGGCAATATACAAATTCCAGCTTGTGATAATGTCATAATTCAAGGTTTGGTAACCAAAAACAGTTAATGCGATTCACCTACTCCAAAAATCAAGTCTCATACACTAGGGGAGGCATTATATTCGAGAAGCATGTTATCTAAAATCTACTAGTTAAAGACAAAAATGATTTTCATAATTCAAGATTGTCTTCTCCCCTCCTGGCATAATTGTGGGTCTCCATGTAATGTTTTTATTTTATTTTATATACAAGCGATATTTAAGAGAACAAATGATAACCGCTTCAGCAACAAACTCTTCTTTATGTAATGTTAATATATGCATGACTCATTATTGTTTGAATAAGACAAAAATAAATGTCAACTCATAGGATCACACATTTGTATATGGTAGGAGAAGAAAAAATCGTGCACGTGCCGATTATATATAAATATAACTAACGTAACTAAGCACTGAAAGTTATTTCAACTTACGAGATGACCTTAAGAAAACGAGATAACAACATCGATAGAGAAACATTTTTCCCTCGAAGAGAAATCACAACTTTTAAGATATTGGATGTCCTTAAGTAATCGATATCTCCTGTGTGAGAAGATTATCCATTGTAACCAAATGTGTCAAAATTCAGTTTCCTCTTCTGCCGTCCAGCAAAACCCTTTTTCTTCTTCCATTTTATTTTCACATCAATACTTTCCAAAAATCAGAAGCAAACAAGCGGCCGCATATCTTTATCACCAATAACCGACATATATTGCCAAAGCCGCCTATGATATTTCCTTGTTAGCTGCCAGCCTCCTAATCGCCAAATCCTAGTATTAATATATTCCAAATCTAATTGCCAAATTTTGTTTTAATTAATTCCAAATTATATCACATAAACAAAGGCGTGCCGACCATTTAAGTATATAAACCAAGTGCTTTGCAGCAAATCTCCACGCTTCATAATCTAATCTATATATATATATATATCTCCTCTCACGACCTGTTGTTCATGCCAACCATGGGAGCACAAGCAGAAGAATATCAAACACTTCATATGAACGAAGTCTTGTCTTCAGAGGCTGAAAAGTCAACGACGTTGACTGATGAGGAGGCTCAGCCAAATCTTGAAGAAGTGGAGAAGATCATAGGCTATAGCTTCAACAACAAGGTTTTGTTAAAAGAAGCTTTTACCCATTCTTCTTTTGTGTCCACAGAGTGCTCTGCCTCTTCCTATGAGCGTTTGGAGTATGTTGGGGACGCTGTGCTCAATTTGTTGTTCAGCAGAGAACAATACAATTTGTACCCGGGCTTGCCACCGGGCAGGTTGACCAGGCTCAGGGCGGCCAACGTCGATACTGAGAAGCTTGCACGTGTGGCTATCAAACACGGGTTGCACCGCTACCTGCGGCACAAGAAACCCTTGCTTGAAGAACAAGTAAGTGATGATAGGGCAGTAAAAGCTTAAAACTCCCGGATCCTATATTTTCTATTGGACATGGATTTTGATGATAATCAATGTCAATTTTGATAAGTGCTAATGGTGCTTTTGTAGGTATCAACAAGGAAAGTTGAATTTGATAACATGTCGTTGTTGAAAATATTCGTATGGAATTTTGTTTAGTCAATTTAATTGCCGTGATTAGTATATTAATATCTTCAACGATTAGGTTTCCTGTCTTAATCTGCATTATTGGCTTATACGGCATGACTTTAAGGCATGGGAGTCTCAAAAAACCACAAGTCACAATCTTATATGTCGTTATCTATACGTTTTTGGGTTCTAGAATTTGCTAGATACTTTGAATTTTTGTGCTTGTTAACTTGATGGCTATTGCCAACCCTGCACATTGTTTGATGTGAACCTAATTGTTTTCTTTCAAAGGAACAAAACTTCAAAATTTTGGATTTGTTATCATTAACAGTTGTGTTGAAAATTTACAGATTCGAGAATTCACCCGAGCGATTTCGCAATATCCGCTGCATTCCAATGGTCTCGTAGATGCTCCAAAGAACCTTGCAGATATTGTTGAATCAACAATTGGAGCAGTTTTCATGGACTGTAACTCAATTGACACTGTGTGGGAGGTCTGCATTCTCATGTCCTCATATTTGTTTCATATGTTTGTTGTTAAACCATTCTCACTAGAATGTCTTGTCTTTTTCACAAAATCAGGCGTTTAAGGATTTGTTGGAGCCGATAATAAATCCGGGGACGATAAAGACGCATCCTGTTACACAGCTTTATGAAATATGCCAAAAGAACAATCTCAAACTTCGGTTTGTAGATTTGTGGGAGGAAAGCCAGACGGTTGAGGTTTTCATAAACAATGAGATTGTTGGAAGAGGTACTTATGGTCTTAGAAAGGAAGTTGCACATAACAGAGCAGCAAAAGATGCATTGGACAACATTTGGAAAGTTTTAGGTGAGGAAAAAGAAAATGCCCAAGACCAAGAGGCAAATTGTCAATCCGAGGAACTACCTGAAATGAAAAATCTTAATATATAGCCTCTAATTGTCATGGACTGGATTAAATTCTGGAATTGTTTTGGATTTGCTTGGATTGAACTAAGCTGGATTAAGTACCGACCTACGTTTGATGATGCGTTGGACTAAGAAGTTGGATTATAAAAATAATGAAGGCCTATATTTGATGTTTTGTCGGACTAAAAAATAAATATTGTAATATTTAAATTTAATTAAGGATTGTGATATTTTTTTTAAAGGATTTCTTATATATTTTTTAGAATAATAATATGTAAGTTATTTTCAAGTGTATTTTTGTTAATTTATGTTCTAAAAAAATAATTGAAACAATAATAAAATTCTATTAAAAAAACTAGATAATAACATCATAGTAGATATAAACAATTAATAAATAAAATTTAAGCAAAAATAATTAATTAACTATAAAATAATAAAATATTTGAGAAAACCATAATTATCTTCTCTTCTTCCTCTCCCCGTCACCTCACCACCTACTATCCTCCTCAAACCCATTTGCCTACCTCCCCAAACAACAGCTCAGGCCATGCTTTCCACAAACACAACCATGCCTCTTCTCCTCTCTATCACCCCACTTTGCCCCTATTTAAGGCCATCATCATCAGATTCTAACCCATATCAACAAAACGAACAAGATGGGGATGATTATGATGATGATGGGGTCCTTTTGGATTGCTCATAGTCGGTTGTGCAGTGGAGGTGGAGACGTCAAGTTTCTGGGTTATGCAGTGGGTTGGGTGGTGATGGGTGTTTAATTGGGTATGGTTTTTGTTGTCGATACGGTTTACTGAAAACATAAATCCAGAAAATCCAATTCCATGTGAAGAAGAAGAAGAAATTGGTGGAGTTCAGACTCACGTGTTCTATTTATCAAGTTCGGTATTTTGCGAACCGCTTTTCAACTTCGTTATATTAAAGGAGCCAGTGAAAGGGTTTTTTTTACTGTTGGACTATATAATCTCATTTAAGATAGTCCTCTCTCTTACCAAACATGGGTTTTTAGTGTTATTTAAGCTAGTCCAGTCCAGTGAGGCGTATCAAACACAACCTAAATTCTTATAGGCTTGATTGTTATTGGAGTTGTTGGATTTTGAGATATCTTGATGTGATCTGTGAGATCAGTCTCAAGCTAGAAAATCCAAAAATGTGATATGGGAGAAAACTTGCTCTCTCTAGCTTCTTGAGCACACTTGCTATATTATCTTGGAAGGCTAAATATGAGAAGTCAAGGCTGGTTATATCACTCAGCGAAAACTAGAGACATTAATACCCTTACAAAATAAAGTAACATTAATACAACAAAAAACATGACAAGTTTCTGTCCAAAATGTTTCAAGACCTATTAGACATAAACTTAACTACACTATTACAACAAGAGCATTAGTCATAATTTTGATACAGATAGCTGTTCTTATGTTTATATCAGCTTCAAAAAGTTTGAAGCTAACAACATTATTGGGGTCCAAATGCTTGTCTGTGCCTTTTGTTGCAGCTTAATTTAGCTGAGAATCCTTTATAAATTATAATGGCCTTGTTCGACAGAAAGGAAGATCACTTCATGGCTGAACTAAAAACAACACCCAAATGGTTCAAAAGTATATTCAAAACGCAAAAACAACTCCCACATCGGAAATATACAAAAGAGAGACTCTGTTTAATAGCCGCGTTCGGTGAACCAAGCTCACGACCTTGCTTGGACAGGATCTGTTCTTTAGGTTTTTCATCTGTAACCTTGATTTCTAAGGAGACAGGAACCACTACAAAAAAAGTGTCTTTTTATGACGCAAATTTAATGACGCATCAAAAATACGCGTCATTAAATGTGATAAACTATGACGTGTTTTTAAAATGCGTCGTTGAAGTGAGTTTATGACACCGTTATCACGACATTTGTTGGATGCGTCATTAAAATCATTTTCAATGACGCGGGATGTGTGTCATTGATTTTAGAACATTTAGACGGCGCATATTATACGTCGTTAACGTTGTGAATTTAACGACGTCTTCTACACGTCATGAACTACTTATACGACGACGCAGGTCCTGCGTCATGGATGTGCCCTATATACGACATAGGACCTACGTCATAGATATACCCAAATTATTTCTTAAATTAACGACATCTTCTACACGTCATTAAAATCATTTTCAATGACGCGGGATGTGTGTCATTGATTTTAGAACATTTGGACGGTGCATATCATACGTCGTTAACGTTGTGAATTTAACGACGTCTTCTGTACGTCATGAACTACTTATACGAATGACGCAGGACCTGCGTCATGGATGTGCCCTATACGAAGACATAGGACCTGCGTCATAGATATACCCAAATTTTTTCTTAAATTAACGACATCTTCGACACGTCATTAAAATCATTTTCAATGACGCGGGATGTGTGTCATTGATTTTAGAACATTTAGACGGCGCATATCATACGTCGTTAACATTGTGAATTAACGACGTCTTCGACACGTCATGAACTACTTATACGACGACGCAGAACCTTGTCATGGATGTGCCCTATACGACGACATAGGACCTGCGTCATAGATATACCCAAAATGTTTCTTAAATTAACGACATCTTCTACACGTCATAAAATACTTGTACGACGACGCAGGCACATGCGTCATAAGTGTAAAAACATTTAACGACGTCTTAGACACGTCATCAAATATTTATGCGACGACGCAAAACATGCGTCATAGATGTACTCCAAATTTTTTCATCATCTGGCGCTCTTTTTTTCACGGAATTTTAATTGCCCCGCTACTTTCTGGAAACCCTCTCGCTATCTCCTACCCCAATTCAGACCCAAAATACAAATATCCTACCCAAATTCCTCTTGTTCTTTGTAATTTCATCTAGGGATTCTCTCCCTCTCTCTAACCCAAAACCCTCTTTGGTTCTATCAGACCCCAAATCCCTGCGATTCTCTCTAACCCCAAACCCTCTATCATCCTTTCTCTTCTAGAAATCTTCTACAAGTGCAAGGTAAGTGCTTTTCGTATGTCTTCTTCTTTCTTCTCCCTTATTCTCAATCAAAGATTATAGTGTTTTTGTATGAAATTGAACTCAGAGATGCACTATGTGATAGTGACAACATCCCATCGTGGGATTACAGAGCCTTTCTTGTTGCCTTGATGGCCCCCAAATGAACTACCATCACAGGCTTACTCCCAAATGCCTTGGGGGTAGGTATTATTGGGGAAGAAAGAAGAGGAGTGATGAAATTGAAGGGATAGTGGTGGTGTTTGCATGGATGTCGAGCCAAGAGCGGCACTTGAAGAGCTATGTGGACCTTTACTCGTCTATGGGTTGGAACACACTCGTCTGCCACGCCCAATTTCTCAATATGTGAGTTCCAATTTTTTGTTAGTTTTGATGTTTTTCTCTTCAAGGTTTTTGCTTTGCTTTTTTCCCAATTGGAAAATACAAGGTTCTTTTTCTTTCTTTTTTTAGTAAGGGCGTTGTTTGTTGTTTACCTTTCTGGGTTTGACTAGTTTGCTATAATTGGGTCGTTGGAGGAACTTGGTTGCTTAGCATTTTGAGTGTTGCTGAGTTATTCTGGTTAAATCAGTGCAATTTATCTTTCCTTATTTGATTCATTTTGGGTGGGAAATGCATTTGAGCCCCCGTTTCCTTGTTTTATGAAATCAGGACTATTTTCAGATAGCTGAACTTGCGGTTGCCATTGCTGACTTTAGTAGTTTTATGATTGAGGTGGAGAGCCTATGCGTAATTGCAGTCCTTGTCCTCTAAATTTAATGTGAATCTCCCAAAATAGAATCATTGACACAGTGCAATTTATATGTCGTTGATGAAAGGACAATTCGTAGAAATAGTATTTTTTTCACAGTATGCAACTTGGTTTTTTTTATACTTTTTGGCACTATGGAAACATTCTTGCTATCAATATATATATATAATCTATATATATTATTGTATATAATCATCGGTCGATGATGTTTTCAACAACTTGGAAACACGAAGGAATGGCACATATACCACACTGCAATTGAATCAGAGTGGAGATATGTAACTTGCATATGCACAGAGTCACATGAGATTCTTCCCTACCCCGAGATCCAGTTTGTTGTGACTATTCAGGACCTAGAAATAGTTTCTATTTACTTCAGATGTAGTTATTGTTCTTACTTTTTTTCTTTTTTGGTTTTTCAGGAATGAGAGAGAGAGAGAGAGCAAAAGCAGATGCTGCACTCAAATCACTTCAAGAAAAGCTTGAAGAGAAATTTAAGACAGAACTTGAACACAAGGTGCAGAATTATTTTTGGTGCTGTCAATTTTTTTTAAATGCTATGTTATATATATATATATATATATATATATATATATTTCTTTGTGGTGCATCAGCATATGATGATTGGTGAATTGAAGTTGATAATTTTAAGTAAATGCAGGAAAATGAAGCAGAAATGAAGTTGGAAAAGGTTGAGTAATTAGCAAAAGCAGAACTGGCAGCAGCCATTGCAAGTGAGAAGACATCCCAGATTGAGAAAATGGCAGAAGCAAATATTCATGTAAGATGCATTCTCAAATCACCTAAGAATGGATAATATCGATCTTTGAGTTTTAGGGTATGTGCTGCTTATATATCCAACTAGTTATCCTGTATGTACATTGGTTCGGATTAATATTGCATCTGGGTTCGGATTAATATGTACATTGCTTATATATCCAACTATAAATATATCAATTAAGTTCCTGGATGTGTCAGTTTAAAGTGTGATGAACATCAAAGGTTGTATTATATCACTGTTTGTATATTATTCTATTTTTTTTTCTTTGGGGGTCATATATTATATCACTGTTTGTATCAAAGAAATATGCATTTAAAAAAAATCATGTGCTTCTTTCAGATGTTTTTGTTGATTCCTGTGTTTGATATGCTGGTTTCAAATAATGCCTGCAGCTGAAACTGAGATATGTGGTCTGCTGGTTTCATCAGTGTTCTTTTATCATATTTTCACTACTACAGGGGACTAATTCTAGGCCATTGTCCTAAAGGGTGTTGAGATAAAGAGAAGATTGAGAATTCCTCGTTGACGAGAAGAGAGACGAATGAAGTTATGTACTTCTTAGTTAATTTAAATGTACTAAAGACAATTTATTTTCATTAAACTTCTCATGATGTACTAGAATAATTTTGAGTAATAGAAATATAATATAAAGTACTTTGCCTTTGTGTCTTTATTTTTTCTTTTATATATTAATTTATTTTTGCATAATTAAAATGATGGAATATATATATAAAGAATTTTTATTTTAAATTTTTTTTAAAGAATTTCAACGACGTCTAAACTGTGTCATTGAAACCACATTCCATGACGCGGCACAGACGTCGTGTTTTAAAAAAGTTTCCATGACGCGTTATCCGCGTCATTGAAACCCTATTCCATGACGCAGAACAAACGTCGTGTTTTAAAAAAGTTCCCATGACGCGTTATCCGCGTCATTGAAACCCTATTCCATGACGCGGCACAGAACGTCGTGTTTTAAAAAAGTTCTCTATGACGCGGATAGCGCGTCATTGAAAGCCTATTCCATGACGCAGAACAAACGTCGTGTTTTAAAAAAGTTCCCATGACGCGTTATCCGCGTCATTGAAACCCTATTCCATGACGCAGAGCAAACGTCGTGTTTTAAAAAAGTTCCCATGACGCGCTATCCGCGTCATTGAAACCCTATTCCATGACGCGGCACAGACGTCGTGTTTTAAAAAAGTTTCTATGACGCGGATTGCGCGTCATTGAAAGCTCATTCCATGACGAGAACAGACGTCGTGTTTTGAAAAAGTTTCCATGACCCCCCCTTTAGACGACGTGGGTAACGCGCCTGATCCGCGTCATTAAATGCCTTCTATGACGCAAATCAGACGTCATAGAAGGGTTTATGTGTTGTAACCAAAGTCTGGTGGATGAACCATGACCGTTGTGATCAGAGCGTGTTTAGCATGCTTCGTGGTCTTCGATCATTGGGGCAGTAGAGGATCGTTATCAGTCGCCGATCAAGCTGGCTGGGATGGTCTCACGGTTGTGTGACAGACGTTCCCCAGAATTCCTTTTTTTATTATTTATTTATCATTTTTACTTCTTAGTATATTACCAAGTTATTGGGCTTGGCTCTTAAAAAGATAAATCTATTTGGGCTTCCATTTTCCAGGCGGTAGATATATGAAGCCTTATTGAACCAGAAAAATGAAAAAGATATTTGCCTTTCAGCTTTTTTTGCATTGAGGCAATACTACCGCTTCTCTTACTATTATACCCATAAAACTTTGCTTGAAATTGTTGTTCTGGTTGGCAAAGAGATTTCAAAATCATCATCTTCTATTTTTCTTACAAGTAAGAAATAGTCTTAGCCTCTCAAATTCTTTCATAGTTAGTAAAATATGGAAGGAGAAAGATATGAATAAAATACGTACGCTTTTAATTCGGCAAAATTTTGGCAAGTTACAACTGAAAAGTTAGGCCATTATATAGTATTTAAATATATATTATTTTTATTCAATTATGTGAAAATTTTGTGTATAATAAGTGAATTTTTTTTGTGTATTATTGAAAATTTTGTATAAAAAAAACATGTGTATTATTAAACATGAAAATTACGTATGTATGTGTACAATATGTGTATTTTACATTTGCTTTTAGAAAAAATATGTATTTTACTTAGTCTTTAAGATGTGTACGGAAAACGGAAGAATTATTAAAAAGTACGTATGTACGCATATAATACGAGTATTAAACGGGAAAAATGCTAAATTCTTTATACGGGTAATAACTCTGAAAAAGTAAAAAATCAAAGGATACAATGGAGATTCGGGTAATGGATAATGCTCTAAACTACTCTTATCAATAAACGAAAAAAATTATTTATAAAAAAGTATCCCAATGCAACTATACTCTTCATTATAGCCGTGCGGCTTTACTATTTATTTATAAAAAAAATCCGCACATGGCTTAGGCACCCCTTTTTTTTTAATACAGTGTAGCCGCTCGGGTATACTGTTTAATTAAAAAAAGACCCCCGTACAGCCGCGCGGCTATACTCCTTATATATTTAAACAGTATAGCCGTGCGGCTATACTATTTATTAAAAACATATTAGAAAGGACCGTAGTATAGTTAATAAAAAGCACCGTTGCTCAACCGCCAGGAGAAGAAACAAGCTTCGAATTGTCTCATTAATCCAAGAGCTCTTGAAATAAAAAATAAAAAAACCCAACGCTCGCAACAAAGAAGAGCGCTTGGGGTTCTTCTCCCAAATGCAGCCTCCTTTGTATTGGTAAATCTGCAGCCTCCTTTGAATCATCGGTGCCATTATAAGCTTATGTTAATTAGTAAAGTTTTGATCTCATTCACTCTATGAATGACAGCCAACTCCAAAAACACTCAAATTCCAAGTCGTTTTCTCGCCTCAGTTCTTTGAGCCTCTACCAAGTTCTCTTCGTCTCCATGCCATCTTATCTTGATTCCTCACCAACATATAAGGGGGGTGTATTCAATTAGGATTTTTAAGTAATCAATAAAAATAGAGTGCTGCTATACGAACCCTAAAATTAACTGAGTACACCATACTATCAAACTATTTATTGAATTACAAATTTACCATAATATAAAATGACCAAAAAGAATATATTGAATTGACCCATGTCTAAGGCTCTCTCCAATTTTGCCTCAAATGCAGTAGACTTCCATTTCACTTTCTGATCCTGCTTTCTCTTTGACCTCCTTCCATTGAGTAAGATTTTCAATGGGCTTCAGCACTGATTGATCCCTAGCATTTTGGTTTGATCTTATTCGATTAACTTCCTGGTTAGAGGCACTGAGCTTTGACATTGGACTGTTGACCTCCTTCTCATCAATTTCAGCATCATAAACTTGTTTCCTGGAATCTATCAATAGCGAAAACAATGATTCGGAAGACTCTTCTTGAATTGAGATTTGCTGCTTACTATCAAACTCATCATCGACATGTCCTTCTTCGTAATCATCAGCTGCATCCAAATCACTTCCTTCTAAGTCTACCACATCTTCATATTCATCCTCATTGTTTTGGCAATTTTCGTATCTTTTGTTTAACGGATGAGCTGGTGCTACGCTTGATATAATGGAACCAATTCTGGGTTCCATCTCTTTTTGTATTTCCTCTTTCTCATCAGAGCTTTCCACCAAGCCATTGGTGACTTCCTTGGTAGTGGTATAGATTCTTCATGATGGACCTTGGTAGTCAAATCCAACGTAACTTTCTTTTTGGCATCATTCTTCGATTGTTCTTCATTCTCCTCCTCTCTGTATACATTTTATTATTGAAAATAGGACACAAATTCATGTAAAAAGAGAAATCTTGTTTAGGATTGGTATTATTAGGGTGTTGTGTGATTGATTGTATTAGGGATATATTTGGTAATTAAATAGGGTGTACTTAGTTAAGTTTACATTTTAATTAAAATATTATGATGTACTTAGATCATAGGGTGTACTCATTTAATTTTAGAGTTCGTTTAGCAGCACTCTAAAAATATGATGGTATTCAATTAGGATTTTAAAATCATCAATGCAAATCTAGTGGTATTCAATTAGGACTTTTAAAAATTAGACAAAGTACGGTGGTATTCAATAACTGACCGATTTTGAGGTATTTTATTAAATGATGTATTGTGTGAGACTTTTGAGTGGGTGATATAAATACCAAACCCCATAAAAAATCTCACCCTATTAACATCTGATTCTCACGTTGTTGGCTTGTTTTGGGAGAAGATGAACAGACTTTGAAAAAATAAACAAGGTTCTCATCTTCTTTATGCTTTTCTCTTCACATGTTTGTTCTCAGATGTACTATAATACTATTTTTTTTGGTCTCTATTTGTATTATTTGTGTTGCTTTTTTATTTGTGTTGCTTTGCTATAAGCACAAGCCTATATATTCGTTTTTTTATGTGTGTTGGTCTGCTGTGGAACAGAAAAAGGACGAAAACCAATCTGTAAAGTTTGATTGTTTTGATGTTTTTGGTTTGTTGTGCACTGCCTCATTCTTTAGGAATTTTTCTTTTTATTTATTATTTCATAAAATAATATTTTACTGTTAGAAAAGCTGGAGGATGACAATTGAATAACTATAGAGCTTTTTTGTTTGGGTGCATTTTTGCTCACCACTTTAACCATAGGTGTACTCTCACCACCATCCTCAATGCTTGACACATGTCCATAGACATAACCATAGTTAACTTTTGCTTTGTATTTATGGAATCATGATTACACCAATGGACACGTGTCAATCATTGAGGATGATGGTGAAGGTACACCTATGATTAAAGTGGTGAGCAAAAATGATCACTTTTTGTTTTGACTTGAGTCTTTCTTATCTTTCTTTTTATATACTCCAAAGTTGTTGAATAAGCTATTGGTGATGCTCGATGCAATCATCTAGCATGCACCTCATGCAAAAGTTGAGAGCAAAAGATGATTGATTTTCATTTCGAAATCTTTTATTTACTAGAAGCAACATGCGTAATCATGGCTTTGATTTCCGTAGAAACAGTAATGTTATTCTTTGGCTCCAAGCAACATGAATCGTGATGGTCATGACTTGACTAGAGAGTCTGAAAAGTATGTGATGTCATTTCTAGATTCTTCGTTTTCTTTATTCATTCATTCTATTTCTTGAGCCACAAGACTGCACTTTGATTATTTGACCGATGGCCATTCTAGACACCCTTTTTGTCTACTTTCACTGCTCAGACTCTTTCCCTGGTGACCAATGAATATAGTTCAGGGCCATTTTGTGTGATTTAGCCATTTAATTTCCAACTCTGCCGGGCTCTACTACAATTGGTCAAGCTGACTCATGGTATCCAAAACCAGACATAAATCTAAGATCCTGAATACCAAATCCATTTGGAGAAGAAAAGAAAAATATCCCAGCTTGGCAACTTGGCAATATACAAATTCCAGCTTGTGATAATGTCATAATTCAAGGTTTGGTAACCAAAAACAGTTAATGCGATTCACCTACTCCAAAAATCAAGTCTCATACACTAGGGGAGGCATTATATTCGAGAAGCATGTTATCTAAAATCTACTAGTTAAAGACAAAAATGATTTTCATAATTCAAGATTGTCTTCTCCCCTCCTGGCATAATTGTGGGTCTCCATGTAATGTTTTTATTTTATTTTATATACAAGCGATATTTAAGAGAACAAATGATGTTAACCGCTTCAGCAACAAACTCCTTCTTTATGTAATCACTACTACAAAAAGGGCAAAAGACGACCAGTAAACAACGACGGTATATCAAAAAACCGTCGTTGTTTTTTAAAAGACGACGGTAATATAAACCCGTCGTAGAAACATACTTTACACACCTAAAAAACCGGTACTCGTAAACATATTTTTAAACCACGACGCACCGAATTAAACAAGCGTCGTCTTATTACAAAGGTATTTTTGGGAGTTAAAATCTGAACCTAAAAACAACGACTACATCTATGAAATCACGACCGTAGAAAGTAAAGACGACGATATAAAAATAAGACGCCGTGTTAATTAATTAATAAACACGACCCAATTTTCTTAGTCAGCGACGCATAAATTCAAAGGAATCTACGACGGTTAATTACAAAAAAAATCGCCGATTTAAATTAAGTTACCACCACTGTAAATATAAATTTATCGATTTTTTAATTATACTATACTACGACGGTATCCATAACTCTACCGTCGCATAATTTCACTAACCACGACGGTTTGTTAAATTAACGACGTACAAATTTTTTACCATTATTCGTCTATCATTACCAGAATGAACTCTGTTTCTCATCATAATCGAACCAGAATGAACAAAGGCAATGTTTTAGAAGTGGATGATGTGCCAATTACTCTCACAAGGAGTTTGAGGGCAAGAAGCTTGTCTCAGCCGCCAAGGAAGGTCTCAAACTTGATGAGAGTGAAGACGAGGCAAAGAAGAAGGAAGAGTTGAAGGAGAAGTTTGAGGGACTCTGCAAGGTTGTGAAGGATGTTTTGGGTGACAGAGTGGAGAAGGTTGTGGTGTCTGACCGTCTGACCGTGCTGGACTGCCAACATGGAAAGAATCATGAAGGCTCAGGCCTTGAGGGATAACAGAGCGGCTGGGTACATGTCGAGCAAGAAGACCATGGAGATCAACCCAGAGAACCCCATCATGGAGGAGCTGAGAAAGAGGGCTGATGCAGACCTTGTTCTCCTTCTGTGCAGAAAGACAATTTTTAGATGATGTGTGCGTGTTTGAGTCTTTCAGATACACAAACGCGCACACACATCAACATCCAAACTGAAAAATGAAAGCGAGATGAGACAGAAAGGTGATGTGCCTCCAGAGAGTTGAGAAAAAGTTGAAACCCTAATTGAAAAATGAAGACGCAGAAAGACAGAAAACCCATTATTTATAAACAAATCTTATATACCACGTCGGTTTTTTTACATTATGGACGTCTATATATAACATACGTCGTTTTAATTTAAAATAAGGTCGTATAAATTACTTAACAACGACGCTATATAAAAATGACGTTGTAATTTTTTGGAAAATTAAATTATTGTGTAATTAAAAACATTACACGTCGGTATGAGTAATTAAAACGACGTGGTATTAATTTTTCACGTTGTTATTATTGAATATAAGGTCGTTGGGTAAATTGGAAAATGACGATTCATCTTTTTTGAAGAAACATGCGTCGTGTAATTCGATTTAAAACGTCGTTTCATTAAAACATACCGTCGTGTAAAGTAATATTATAGGGCAGTGTTAACAATAGCGCCGTATAATGTATCAGAGACTAGGGCGCATACTATTAATAGCGTCGTTTTTATGAAACGGTTTTTTATTATTTTAAACTTTTCGCCTTCCTGACCCATACTTGCACTGTTTCCAAACCCGAGAAAAACTTTCAAGCTTCTCTCATTTTTCATTCTCCAAGAACTGTTTCAAACTTTCAAGCTTATCTCCTCTTCGTCTTCATCTCTAAACTGAAACATCAAACTCCAGAAGAAAGCTTTCATCGCAAGCAAAGGGTAAGCATTTCTGGAAGAATTTTTGTTCCTGTTTTGCATGCGCATATCATTTTCATTTTTTTAAATCTTTTTACATTTTTTTCTTTCCAAGTTTGATAAAATTTGCAGACAAAGACGAAAAGTTTCCAAGTTTGAACACTAATCTGGTTCTTTTACTTCAACTAAATAAGACGACGGTGGCTTTTTATTTACGTGGTTAGATTTATAGACCACGACGGTTCGTCGCATGTTTGATTTTCTCTGAACAATGGTTTTTGTTTCGAAAATCTATTTAATTATTTTTCTGCTGAAAATATTTTACGTTGTTCCTAATTTGTTTTTGTGGTATAGACGACGATATATTAATATTTACGTCGTTGTATTTTCAATACCACGGCGAATTTTTATTATTAACGTCGTTGTAATACTCGTTTTTGATTATATCATAAGACGTCGGTTTTTTATTATTGACGTCGTTGTAATATTTTATCACGTCGGTGATTAATTACCGTCGTGTAAATTTATTATTACGTCGGTTGTTTTGTTCTTACGTCGTTTGAAATATTATAATACGTCGTAGTTTATAAATAATCGTCGTGGTTTTTCTTAATTTCACTGATATATTTTCACTTGCAGGTTTAATTTGTCTCGTAACCATGGTTTCTCAATCCCAAAGTAAGGAGTCCGGCTTGAAAAAAAAATGAATCCTCGAAGAAGGAGCTTAGGGTTGTAAATCCTCAAACCTAGTCCTCGAAGAAGATGAAGTTTGTTTCATCTTCTAGGGCAGAACCAGGCAGCACAGCAACAATTTCTGAGGAGCCAAAGTCTGGTCGGGGTATGAGCACAATGCCCCGTGTTCTGCAGAGAAAAATTCAGAAAATCAAGCCTGTTGTTGAGTACAATGAAGAAGGGAAACCATATGGCCGTGCACATAATGAGATGCAGTCCTACATTTGTGTGTTGGCACGCTCCAGAGTCCCACTTGTGGACAAGAAATGGGTTCAAATATCCAAGGATATAAAAGAGCAGATTTGGGAAGCCGTTGACATGGCTTTTGTGGTTGGTAAAGGGGGCAAGCAAATGGTGCTATCTTCTGCCGCCAAGAAATGGAAGGATTTCAAGTCTACACTAACGAGGTTTCATATCCTTCCATTCATCCAGGAGCATGATAGATTAAGGCAGCCCCCTGAAACATACAAATTCATAGAGAAAGCTCAATGGGATGCCTTTGTAGCTTCAAGGTTATCTAAAGAATTTGAGGCTGTGCATAAAGAACAATCAAAGATGTTTGTACAATATATGGCCAAGCATTCCCAAGCCAATCCAAGCAAAGGGAAGGGAGTCCCACATCGACAAAACACAACAGAAGGGGACTCTCCCTTCCCTATAAAAGGAGACCTCTCCCCTTCAAGAAGGGGGAGAGGAAAAGAGAGAGGTTGGGCAGGCTACTTGGGCCTCATGGGCTTACCCATGAGCCTATTTACAAGCCCACGGATCATTGGCCTTCAGCAAGATCCTCAGCCTCGGCCAGCAGCCTTCGGCATCTGCCTTCAGCCTTCGGTATTCTTCCTCTTCCCCTTGGGTCTAACCCTATGTACAATGTATACACACATTATCGTAATGAGAACATACTTCTCTGTGGACGTAGCCCATTATTCGGGTGAACCACGTACATTTGTCTTCTGTATGCATGTCCATTTATCTACCGAATGCTCCTACATCCTGAAGGTCCTCACCTTCAGCATCCCCCTCATATTTAAGTTGACCTACTTACTACCTGTCTAGTTTTAGCACCAACGGATTGGCGCCGTCTGTGGGAAACGACACAAAACGCTATGTCGTTCTCCTTCACAAGTGCTCTCAGCACCCTTTTGAGCCATGCCCTCGGCACCTCCTACAATCGGCCTTCAGCGCCCTTGCATCATTCGGTGCGTGCGATGTCTTCACATCCCCCCAATGATCCGGCATCTGCCATCGGCCTTCAGCGCCCTTGCATCATTCGGCGCGTGCAATGTCTTCACATCTCCCCAATGATCCGGCATTAACAATCGGCCTTCAGCGCCCTTGCATCATTCGGCGCGTGCGATGTCTTCACATCCCCCCAATGATCCGGCATCTACAATCGGCCTTCAGCGCCCTTGCATCATTCGGTGCGTGCGATGTCTTCACATCCCCCCAATGATCCGGCATCTGCCATCGGCCTTCAGCGCCCTTGCATCATTCGGCGCGTGCGATGTCTTCACATCCCCCCAATGATCCGGCATTAACAATCGGCCTTCAGCGCCCTTGCATCATTCGGCGCGTGCGATGTCTTCACATCCTCCCAATGATCCGACATCTACAATCGGCCTTCAGCGCCCTTGCATCATTCGGTGCGTGCGATGTCTTCACATCCCCCCAATGATCCGGCATCTGCCATCGGCCTTCAGCGCCCTTGCATCATTCGGCGGGTGCGATGTCTTCACATCCCCCCAATGATCCGGCATTAACAATCGGCCTTCAGCGCCCTTGCATCATTCGGCGCGTGCGATGTCTTCACATCCCCCCAATGATCTGGCATCTGCCATCGGCCTTCAGCGCCCTTGCATCATTCGGCCCGTGCGATGTCTTCACATCCCCCCAATGATCCGGCATCTGCCATCGGCCTTCAGCGCCCTTGCATCATTCGGCGCGTGCGATGTCTTCACATCCCCCAATGATCCGGCATTAACAATCGGCCTTCGCGCCCTTGCATCATTCGGCACGTGCGATGTCTTCACATCCCCCCAATGATCCGGCATCTGCCATCGGCCTTCAGCTGCCCTTGCATCATTCGACGCGTGCGATGTCTTCACATCCCCCCAATGATCCGGCATCTGCCATCCGCCTTCGGCGCCCTTGCATCATTCGGCGCGTGCGATGTTTTCACATCCCCCAATGATCCGGCATCTGCCATCCGCCTTCGGCGCCCTTGCATCATTCGGCGCGTGCGATGTCTTCACATCCCCCAATGATCCGGCATCTGCCATCGGCCATCAGCCATCAGCCATCAGCCATGCCGAACGGCACCTTCTATGAGACACTTCTCCCTTCCAGAGCCATGAGCCATGCCGAACGGCACCTTCTATGAGACACTTCTCCCTTCCAGAGCCATCAGCCATGCCGAACGGCACCTTCTATGAGACACTTCTCCCTTACGGAGCCATGAACCTTCGGCATCGGCCATTAGCCATCATCCTTCAACCATGCCGAACGGCACCTTCTAGGAGACACTTCTCAATTACGGAGCCATCAGACCTCGGGATCGGCCATCAGGCTTCGGCTTCGGCATCGGCCATCAGCCTTTGGCATCGGCCATCAGCCATCAGCCTCGGCATCGGCCATCGACCTTCGGCATCGGCCATGAGCCTCGGCATCGGCCATCAGCCTCGGCATCGGCCATCAGCCCTCGGCCTTCGGCATCAGCCATCAGCCTCGGCATCATCCTTCAGCCATCAGCCATCAGCCTTCAGCCATGCAGAATGGCACATTCTAGGAGACACTTCTCCCTTACGGAGCCATCACCCTCGGCATCGGCCATGAGGCTTCGGCTTCGGCATCGGCCATCAGCCATCAGCCTCAGCCATGCCGAACGGCACCTAGGAGACACTTCTCCCTTGCGGAGCCATCAGACCTTCGGCATCGAGCCATGAGGCTTCGGCATCGGCCATGAGGCTTCGGCTTCGGCATCGGCCAGCACCCTTCGGACCAGCATTTGGCCTTTGGCATCAAGCCATCAGAGCCTCGGCCTCGGCATCGGCATCGGCCATCAGCCATGAGCCTCAGCCATGCCGAACGGCACCTCTAGGAGACACTTCTCCCTTGCATAGCCATGAGCCTCTGGCATCGGCCATCACCCTTTGGCATCGGCCATCAGCCATCAACCTGAGCATCAAGCCATCAGCCATGAGCCTCGGCATCGGCCATGAGCCTGAGCATCGGCCATCCGCCATGAGCTTCGGCCATCGCTTCAAGCCTCGGCCATCGGCATCAGCCTCAGCCATACCGAACGGCACCTTCCAGGAGACAATCTCCCTGACGACGCCATGAGCTCAGCCTCGGCCATGAGCTTCAGCCATCGGCTCAGCCTCAAGCCATCAGCCATCGGCCTGCGGTCATCAACCATCAGCCTGCTGAAGAATGAGCTGAAGCATTACTGGCCAGTACATTGATGACTACAAGTCCCCAATCAAGAAAAGTACCTCCTTAATCGAGAACTGGGGGACTCCTGTTTGTACAATATATGGCCAAGCATTCCCAAGCCAATCCAAGCAAAGGGAAGGGAGTCCCACATCGACAAAACACAACAGAAGGGGACTCTCCCTTCCCTATAAAAGGAGACCTCTCCCCTTCAAGAAGGGGGAGAGGAAAAGAGAGAGGTTGGGTAGGCTACTTGGGCCTCATGGGCTTACCCATGAGCCTATTTACAAGCCCACGGATCATTGGCCTTCAGGCAAGATCCTCAGCCTTCGGCCAGGCGGCCTTCGGCATCTGCCTTCAGCCTTCGGTATTCTTCCTCTTCCCCTTGGGTCTAACCCTATGTACAATGTATACACACATTATCGTAATGAGAACATACTTCTCTGTGGACGTAGCCCATTATTCGGGTGAACCACGTACATTTGTCTTCTGTATGCATGTCCATTTATCTACCGAATGCTCCTACATACTGAGGGTCCTCACCTTCAGCATCCCCCTCATATTTAAGTTGACCTACTTACTACCTGTCTAGTTTTAGCGCCAACAAAAGAGGAGGGAGAAACTCGAGTACAATCATCGATTGTCTCGAAAAGGATATGTTGGTTTTAAGGAGGACTTGAAGGAAATCATGCATGGGGTAGATATTGATCGATCTACCTTATGGAAAAAAGCAAGAGAAGACAAACAGGGTAACATCCCGGATCCAAAGACTGCAGAGAAAGCAAAATTAATTGTAAGCCTACTCACTCTATTTTAAAAATTTTATTACGTCTCGCTGTTATATTTTTGCGTCGTGTGAAAAGTTTTACTACATCGAAATATTTTAAAACGCGTCGTTAAAGGTCTGAATATGGAATCCATGCTCTGTTTTTTATAATTATATCATAAGACGTCGGTGGTTTATTATTTACGTCGTTTTAATAAATTAATAACGTCGGTATTTAGTTAGCATCGTCTGAAATATTATATTACGTCGATTGTTATGTTATTGAGTCGTGTGAAATATTATATTACGTCGATTTGTTATAAATAACCGTCGTTTGTTTTCTTATTCTGACTTTTTATTATGTCTTTTTGTTAGGATGATTTGCAAAAGCAAGTCTCTGAAGGCACTCTTTCTCTTTAGGAACCAATGATGTTTTGACAATGGCTTTGGGTCCAGAGCATCCAGGAAGAGTTAGAGGGGTAGGGGCTGGGGTTTCCCCTAAGCAATACTTCAATTTACCTAGACAACATAAGGTAAAGTTTGCCGATCAATTGAAGGAAAGTGTAAGACTTGTCCTTCAAGAAGAGACTTTGAAAATGGAGGCTAGATCAAGGGAAGAGAGTTTAAAGATGGAGGATAGGACCAAGCAATTGGTAGAAGCTGAGAGGGAAAATTTGCTGAGTCAGCTTTCCAAACTCATCCCCAATTTTGATCAAAGCATGCTGAAATTGAATACAATGTCCCAAATCCAAGGGCAAAGTCCCAAAAATCCAATGTCGGACAAAGCAAGCTGCTCTGGGGCACTTGATGTTAGAGCCCTTCAATTTGAGGAGGATCCTGCCAAGAATGGGGAAAAGCGGGAAGAAATGGTAACGTTCTTGAACTTTGAATTCTTTGTTTCTCTGTTTATATTTACCGTCGTGTTAAAGTTATACCACGACGCTGTTTATTAAACCGTCGTTTGATGTTATTCAGACGTCTGTAATTATTTCATACCGTCTTCTGTTAATGTTTACCACGACGGTTTATTTATTTGTTTTAATTTTTCTACAATGTTATTTATATATTTCTTTATTTCTTAAAACAGAAACCCGGGGAAGTAGAAAAGAGAGTAGAAGGAATGATACTTGAGATAGTTGAACAGGTAAATTCTCATAATTTTACTTTTTTCATTTTTTTTTTCAGTAAAGGAATTACCACGACGTTTATTATTTAACGTCGTTTAATGAATGTTACACGTCTTCAATTACCACGACGTTTATTAAGTAAATACCACGACGTTTATTATTTACCGTCGTTTGATTAAATATACACGTATGTAATTCTTAAATACCGTCGTTTGTTATTATTAACACGACGGTTTAATTTAATTTTTTTACTATTTTTTTTTTGCCCTTTTTGTACTATGTCTTATATATATTTCTTTATTTCTTATAACAGAAATCTGGGGATGGTGAAAAGATTGAAGAAAAGAAAGATGAAAAGGTAAATTCTCTTAACTTTGCCTTTTTCATTTGTTTTTCAATTTTCAGACGTCTATATTTTCTTTCAACCGTCGTTTGTTTTAAATTTCCACGCCATTTTTTATTTAGTTGAATGTTTAAATTGTTGTACAATCTTTCTTATATATATATATCTCTTTATTTATTAAAACAGCAATCCAGTGTTGGAGAAGAGAAAATTGAAAAGGTAAATTCATTAATTATGAATTTTGCATTTGAATTAGACGTCGGTTTTATTTAAACGACATAATAAAGTATTCATTACGATGTTATTTTTTTACCGTCGTTTAAAGCATTTTAAGACGATGTTTTTTTATTTAAACCGTCGTTGTTATTTATTTACCACGTCACTTTATGTTGCTTTATTTGTTCAAACAGAGTCCTGAAGTACCAGATTATTCAAAGCTGGAGTTGCCATCTTCTTTACAATCCCTTTGTAGTTATGTTGAATCGACACTAAAGCCTCAGGAGAAGGCTATGACCTTTACTATTGAGAAGGAGGTGTTTGGCATAGATCGTAACACCTTCGTCTTGCATGAAGATATTACCCAATTTGCTGGCATGGAAGAAATTGGGGCTCCTGTGATTGCAGTATATATGAGGTTTGTCCTTATCAAATATTCATTTGACACTCTCCTTTATGTTTAAAAAAAACACTCATGGTTTCAATTCATATATTTAGGTGCCTGTTTGATCATCTGAAAGCTGCAAATATGGTGAATATGGTTGGCTTTATCGACCCTCCTGTAGTTAGTGCCGAAACTGGTTCATTAACTGGCAGATCACGTCTCGTAGCCAATCGACTTCAAAAAAACGGATGGTGAACAGATTTTCCTGATGCCTTACAATCCAGGGTTAGTCTCCAAACAAAAAACAGGATTTTGTTTGTATGATGCTCTGCATATAAAACTATTTAACCTTTATATTTATTTTGTGCAGCCGTCATTGGGTCTTGATCATTGTGAGAGCAAAGAAGGAGACCGTCTATTTTCTGGATCCACTGCCTGGAAATCGTGTTGTGGATGATGACGGGAAAAACATAGTGAACTCTGCTCTAAAAATGTATAATACACACATAGGCAGAATAGGCCGTAAAACACCTCTTTGGAAAACTCTGCCCGGCACTCCAAAGCAACCAAGCAGTGTAGAATGTGGGTATTATGTCATGCGCTTTATGAGAGACATCATAAAGGATACTTCCCTGGAATTTGAGAAGACGGTAAGAAGAAAATTTTCAGATTTATTTTTATGTGGGTTTTTATATTATCAACGACGGTAAATTAAAAATACCGTCGTTGAATATATATACTACGTCGGTAAATGAATAATAGCGTCGTCTGTGAGATTAATCTTTGTTTATGGACTGCAGTTTGCCAAAGGAAAGGATCAAGCGCCATACCCCCAAGCTGCCATTGAAGAAGTTAGGAAAGAATGGGCAGAGTTTGTGTGTGTTCATATGGAGTAGAGGAATTTTAGCATACTTAAACATTTTTATAAAATGTACAAATTTTGTTAGAATTAGACAAAGTTTTTGTACAAAATTGGTTAGAATTAGCAAGTTTTTGTTGACGTCAACGTCCCTGTAAATTTGTTGAGGTTTTCATGTTGTGAAAAACCCAAGATCATGCCGAACCAAATTTGTTGAGGTTTTCATGTTGTGAAAAACCGTAGTTTCTTCAAAAAGACGTTGTAGACACATAACAACGTCATAGTTTTAAAAAGCGACGTAAAAGGTTGTTCAAACGACCCTCTTGGTTCTATAGGCGACGTTGTTTCTTGATATTAGACGGCGAGAAGTTAAGAGTTTCGGTCGTGGAAAATGGTTTGTACGTCGTTTTATGTGTGAAAATGGCCATGGTTTAAAATTTAAAAGACGTTTTGTTTTAAAATTCAGTCGTTTATAATAATTTAAAACGTCGTTGATTTATTAACGCAGACGTGGTTTGTGGGTTTTATTAATAATATTTTCAATTGATTTAATTCATATATTCATAATAAATTTAAAATAAATCCAAAAAATGCAACGTCAACTCCTATGAAGTCATTGCGATATTTTCTTCCCCCTTAAGCTTTAAAAAATTAAGTTTGAGTTATACAAATTTAAAATTACCACCAAAAAGAAAAATGTTTTCATGAGTCACAACATCACTTATACTTTAATGGTTTAGGGGGATAAAGGTTTATTTTTGGGGTTTAGGGTTTATGGTTAATATATATTAGGCCCTAAAACCATAAATCCTTTTCTATAATTATTTAAATATATATATATAATTTAGGGTTTATATTTTAGGGTTTAGGGTTTAGGGTTTAGGGTTTAGGGTAACAATATCATATTTAACGACGGTTTTATTGTTTTCCGTCGATGATTTACGAAGAGCGCATTTCTAAATCATGGCTTCATTAAAATGACGTTGTACACACATAACAACGTCATAATTTTTTAAAAGCCGACGTAAATTATTGTTCACACGACACTATTGGTTATATAGACGACGTTGTTTTCTTGACATTAGACGGCGAGAGGTTAATATTGTAGGTCGTGGAAAATGGTTTGTACGTCGTTTTCTTTGTAAACATGGACATGGTTTGACCTCTACACGACGTTGTTTGTTAAAATTAAGTCGTTTATTACTAGTTAAAACGTCGTTAATTTATTAACGCCAACGTGGTTTGTGGGTTTTATTAATAATATTTTATTCTATTTAATTCAAAATATTCATAATAAATTTAAAATAAATCCAAAAAATGCAACGTCAACTCCTATGAAGTCATTGCAATATTTTCTTCCCCCTTAAGCTTTAAAAAATTAAGTTTGAGTTATACAAATTTAAAATTACCACCAAAAATTTAAATGTTTTCATGAGTCACACAACTCACTTATACTTTAATGGTTTAGGGTTTAGGGTTTAGGGTTTATATAAGTTTAGAAAAGGGATTAGGGTTTAGGGTTTTATGGACGAGATATTTTAGGCCATAAAACCCTAATCCCTTTTGAAAAATTATTTTTAAAAACAATATATATAATTTAGGTTTTATTTATTAGGGTTTAGGGCATATTTCTTTAGACATTTTACAAAGCGACGTAAAAGGTTTTTCAAACCGTCGTATTATAAAGTTATAACGACGATAAATAATTCATAACTGACGTAGTTATCACAACTGCCGAATGACTGTGTATTTTAATAAACCGACGTGGTTACTTTGGGGTTCTGAAAACGACGTCGTTCTCTTTTTAATACTCGCCAAATGACTTTTGGATTTCCGATGTAGTTATGACGGCGCTTGTTTATCTAAAATGGCGTTGATTATTAAAATATGACGTCGCTATGTATATTAGAATCGACGTTGTACTTCGATAATTTGTTTAAATATGATTTTTTTCACGCGTTTTTTAACCTCTAGTTTTCAATTAGGGTTGCAGAATGATTCCTCACAAGAAATTGTCTTTCTGAAAGCAAATGGGTTTGCAGAATGATTCCTCACAAGACCAAGCATGGGTTTGCTACATCCTCCTATGTAGCAAGGGTGAAACCAGCTTGAGAACCTGCATGGGTGTTCCTGATGCTCGCGAGAGACGGACTCAGGTGGTGGTGGCTCAGCTGGGAGTGGGCTTGAGGTTCAGAATGAGTAGGTGGTGTCTATTCATTCTGAACCTCAAGCCTACTCCAGCTTCACCCCAGAGGCACAACCCACAACAGGTTCTAAGGCTGGTTCCACCTTGCTACACAGGAGTTTTGAAGTTGATCACTGTGGAAAATGGGACTACAATGTAACTAGGAATCGAGGAGTGAGGGTTCACACTTTGTTGATTTTGATTTTGATTTTGATTTTGATTTTCAGGAATCGAGGCTGTGCAGGAGCTTGAGAACAAGAGGAAGGAGAGGGCCCAGCTTGCATATGAGAGGAAGAAAGATATTACCAAAATAAAAGAAAAATTAATTAATTTTAAAAAGCTATAAAAATAAGACGGCGGTTTACAGAGAAGGAAGACGTATAAATTGAAAAAATACGACGGTAATTTGAACTTAGGACGTGGTAAATAAACACGCAGTAGTGTTGTAAGTACCGTCGTAGTATACTCCAAAATAATAAGTCGATAAATTAAACTCTCGCGTCATGGTATATTATTTAACACGTCGTTTTTTGTAATATACCGACGTGTATTAATTACATTATACACGTTAGGTCGTGGAAAATGGTTTGTACGTCGTTTTCTGTGTAAAAATGGCCATGGTTTTAACTTTAAACGACGTTTGTTTAAAATTACGTCGTTTATTATAATTTAAAATGTCGTTAATTTATTAACGCCGACGTGGTTTGTGGGTTTTTAAAATAATATTTTATTCTATGTAATTCTTTCTATGGTATTTGTCTATTAGGGTTTAACGACGGTAGTTTGGGTTTGCTTCGTAAGTATATTTACAACGACGTCATTTTTAAAATAAGCGTCATGTTTAGGTTGAACTTTTAACGACGATTGTGTTTTTGTTTCCGTCGATGTTTTTAAAAGCGCGCTTTCTAAAAATTTCAGCTCGACCTAAAATTTTCAGATTTCGCTCTAACTCTTATACAAGTTGACCATAGTCTGTGTCCTAAAACATTTCGCTCCGCTCTCTCACTTCAACTCTAATTCAAAGTTGGTCTCTCCGTCGAATCCAAGTTGGCCAAGTTTACAACTCCGTCGAATCCAAGTTGGCCATAAGCTGTGAGCTCTGCCTACCTGTAAGTGCAAACCCTAATCTCATGCTTGTAAATTCATTGAATGATATTCGGTTCTGTGGTAAAGGGTTTTGTGATTTTTTAATGTTGTCGACGGTATGGGTTAATGGATTTAATGTTTAATCTTGTCGGATCTTTTAGTACTCTCTGTTATTATGAATCGGGAATGGATTTAATGTTTTCATGCTTAGTATATGTTGGTTTCGTGCTTAGTATTAATGTATATGTTGTGTTCTTAATACCCTACATAAAAATTAATGTATATGTTGTGTTCTGAATATATTCTGGGTTCTTGAAAATAAACTGGATTTCGAAATCTTTTTCATGCATACGATGACGGTTTTTTTAACAAACCGTCGTCTATAAAAATATACCACGACGCTTGTTTTAACTACCGTCGTGGTTAAAGTTCGCTGGCGTCTGTTTCTTGCTAGCATTAGACGACGTTTTTTAAAACCCGTCGTCTATATATGTGTAATACGTCTGTTGTTGTTTAAAAACCGTCGTCTGTATACTATATTATTTGCTATTAAAACTTTATATAATCTGCTATAGTGATAGTCATTGCTTGTCTTTTCACCTTATTATAGATAATAGGATATAGTGTCCAAGATGGATAAGTCATGGATGCACTCGGATAGAAGATCGAAGGCATATGAGTTAGGGGTGGAAGCATTTTTGCAATTTTCTGTGGAAAATCTTCTAACTACAACGCATATCCGTTGTTCATGTGTTAAATGTGCGAATTTGAAATTGTTTGGGGTTGGAATTATAAGGGATCACTTATACTTTAATGGAGTTGACCAAAGCTATAAGAATTGGACATTTCATGGAGAACCTTGGGAACCAATTGCAACTAGTAATGCTAGTAGAAATGTTGAAGAAGATGATGACCATAGTAGGTACAGTTTTGTGTTGAAGAAATAGAGATGGATGATAATGATTTTGGTGATTTTGGATCCGATCCTTATGAGTTTGCTAATGTGATTGGGGATGGAGATCAACCATTGTACCCTGGTTGTAGAAAGTACACCAAGTTATCGGCATTAGTGAAGTTGTATGTTTTACAGAATTATTGATACTTCAGGGCGAGTTGCTTCCAGAAGGAAATACAATACCGGCCTCTATGTATGAGGCAAAAAAGACTTTGTGTGCATTGGGGCTGAGTTATGAGAAAATCCACGCATGCCCCAATGATTGCATCTTGTATAGGAAGGAGTATGAAGATTCAACTAATTGTCCTACTTGTGGTATCTCAAGGTGGAAGGAAACCAAAGATGGATTCTTGAAAGATGGTGTGGCAGCGAAGGTGTTGTGGTATTTTCCTCCAATTCCAAGGTTTAAAAGGATGTTTCAATCACATGAGACAGCTAAGAATTTGACTTGGCATGCTGATAGAAAATCAATTGACGGTCATCTGATGATAAATGGCCCGAGTTTGGTAATGAGCCGAGAAACTTGAGATTGGCTCTTTCATCTGATGGATTCAATCCCCACAGTTCTCTAAGTAGCAGATATAGTTGCTGGCCAGTTATCTTAGTTACATATAATCTCCCACCATGGCTGTGCATGAAACGAAAGTTCATGATGTTGACTTTATTGATTTCCGGTCCTAAACAACCCGGAAATGATATAGACGTCTACTTGGAGCCTTTGATTGATGATTTAAAATCTTTGTGGGATGGGATTAGAGGAGTGTATGATGCACACATAGGGGAATATTTTACACTAGAAGCTGCATTCCTGTGGACCATTAATGATTTTCCCGCCTATGGAAACTTATCTGGTTGTGTTGTTAAATGATATAAAGCTTGTCCAATATGCGGCGATGATACACCTAGTCATAGGTTGAAAATGATGGTTTGAAAATTGTTACCAATTAATCATCCATATAGGAGGCAACGTGCAGCTTTTAATGGGAAACCTGAATATGGCACGCCTCTGGAGCCATTAACGGGAGAAGAAGTGCTGGATATGGTTGAAGATATTAATTACATATGGGGATCGAAAAAAGGGGGAGGTGGAGGTGAAAATGATGGTGACAGAGTTTGTTGGAAGAAGAAGTCAAAATTCTTTGATCTTGAGTATTGGAAATACTTTCCAGTGAGGCATGTCCTCGATGTTATGCACATTGAGAAGAATGTTTGTGATAGTATCATTGGTACATTGCTGGAGATCCCTGGAAAAAATAAAGATGGGATTGCTGCTCGGTTAGATTTATTGAACATGGGGGTCAAAACTGATTTGCAACCCGAGTATGGAGAAAGAAGTACTCGTTTGCCTCCAGGCCCTTGGAATTTGTCAAGAGCAGAGAAGAGAGCGGTTTGCAATTCTTTCTATGGTATGAAGGTCCCTGAAGGTTATTCTTCAAATATAAAAAATCTTGTATCTTTACAAGATTCAAGACTTCTTGGCCTTAAATCACATGATTGTCATACCTTAATGCAACAATTGCTCCCTGTGGCAATTTGTTCTGTTTTGGAGAAGCCTGCAAGGTATGCAATAACTCGTTTGTGCTTCTTCTTCAATGCTATATGTGCAAAGACGGTTGATGTTTCCAAGCTAGATAAGTTGGAAGAAGATGTAGTAGTTACTTTGTGTTTGCTTGAAAAATACTTTCCACCTTCATTCCTCGATATCATGGTTCATCTAGTAGTACATCTTGTCAGAGAAGTTCGTCTATGTGGGCCAGTATATTTTAGATGGATGTATCCATTCGAAAGATATATGAAAGTTCTAAAGGGGTATGTTCAGAACCGTACTCATCCCGAAGGTTGCATTGCGGAGCGTTATATAGCTGAAGAAGCTGTAGAATTTTGCACTGAACATTTATATGATATTAGTACAATTGGAGTGCCATCAAGTCAGAAGATAGGAGTTTCAAAGCCATTATCAGGTTGCACAGTGAGCTTAGTTGATCGGGACCTGTTGAACCAAGCACATCTATATGTCTTGGAGAATACGGAGGAAGTTCTACCTTATATCGAGTATGAGTTTTATTCCTTAAGTTTCCATTTTAAATTATTCCTTATGTTTATCTTATATGTTTGGGACCGTAATGCTTGAATTTTTCGTGTCATGTAGGGAACATATGATCCACATCAAGGCCGCTTATCCAAAATTTAGAAAGAGAACAAAGTGGCTGCAAGATAAGCACAATAGCACTTTCATTGAATGGCTACACTTCAAGGTATATGTTATTCAATAACATATTGGACTTTTAATTTTCTTCTTTCTATGTTAGATTGAATTAAGATATGATTAATTTGCAGGTTCAAAGTGAACTTGATGAGGGAGGCAATCATGGGGTATCAGAAAATTTAAGGTGGCTAGCAGCTGGTCCAAACATGGCAGTGCCATTATATAGGAGCTATCTTATTAAAGGTGTTAAATTTAACATCAAGGCACAAGATGATGTGCGGACAGTTCAAAATAGTGGAGTTTATTTACTTGCACATACCATGCAAGTTGCTAGTGCCAAGGATAAAAACCCAATTCTCTCAAATATGGGTTTTTATGGTGTCATTCAAGAAATTTGGGACCTTGACTACCAAAAGTTTACAATCCCAAGTCTTTAGGTGTGATTGGATAGATAGTACTTCCGGCCTTGTAGTCGACGAACTTGGATTTACCCTTGTAGATTTGAGTAAAATTGGACATATGAATGACCAATTTGTTTTGGCTTCTCAAGTCAAACAAGTATTTTTTGTTGACGACCCGATGCATCATGGTTGGTCGGTAGTGTTATCAGCGCCTAATAGAGAATATAATGATGAAGTTATTGGTGATGATGTCTTAGGTGATGTGAGAATTGAGTGTGAGCCATTTACTAGAGGGATGCCAAATGTTGACACATTTGATGAACTAGTAGGTGAGTTTGGGAGTCAAAATATTCGAGATGGGTGTGAAGATATATGGATTGAATGATGCTCTTGTAATTTATGAAATTATTTATGTCCTAAACGGCACTCCTGTATGACATTAATTTTGTAATAAATTGTAATGTGTTTTCTTCACTTTCATTATGCAGGTTTTGGACACAAAACAATCAGTACATAAAATGACGGTCCTTATAAAACTGAAAAACAGATGTCTGTTGTCATAAAATTGTCAATTAAAACGACGTTTTGGAGCATTAACGACGGCATTAAATTTACCGACGTCTAAAAGCGAACAAAAAGTGAAAAACGACGACGTTATTGTAAAACAGTTATTAACGATATCACGTCGGAGAATGATAAAGAGCCGACATGTAATTACAAATAACACGACTTCAGTACAATAATACCGACGTCTAAAAGGACAGATATTGAACCTAAACGTTACAAAAGACGACGTCTTGGATGGATTAGACAACTATTATTTTACTAAAGACGACGTATAAATAGAGAAACACGGCTGTCTTTTACATGATCACGACGTTGTATATAACATACTACGTCATTTATAGGAATAAATATGTCGTAAGTCATGAGTCTAACATATTTTCCACGTCGGTTATGTAAATATATAAGACGTAGTATATATTAATAACGTCTTATTTTATTTATTTATAGACGTTGTATATATATACACACGACTGTGTTTGTATAAAATAGGTCGTCTATTCTTTTAAATGACAATTTTTTTGTTCATTTTTCAGTATACAGACGTCGGTTTTGTTTTGTAAAGGACGTTGTTTGTTACACCAACGACGGTGATTTACCCTAACCGCTATTTCCACGTCAATATTAATGGAAAAACTGAAGTAACAATACTATTTCACGACGGTTATATAAATATATTGGCCGTCGTATGATTTAATAACGTCATATTTTATTTATTTAAAGACGTATTGTTTTCTTTTACACGACGGATGTTGTATAAAATAGGTCGTCTATTCTTCTCCATGACAATTTTTTGGTTCATTTTTCAGTGTACAGACGTCGATTTTTTTTTGTAAATGACGTTGTTTGTGACAACAACGACGGTGATTTACCCTAACTGCCATTTCCACGTCAATATTAGTGGAAAAAACGAAGTGGCAATACTATTTCACGACGGTTATATAAATATATTGGACGTCGTATGTCTTAATAACGTCATATTTTATTTATGTAAAGACATATAGTTTTCTTTTACACGACGTATGTTGTATAAAATAGGTCGTCTATTCTTCTCCATGACAATTTTTGGTTCATTTTTCAGTGTACAGACGTCGATTTTTTTTTGTAAATGACGTTGTTTTTCTGACAACAACGACGGTTATTTAGCCTAACTGCCATTTCCACATCAATATTAGTGGAAAAAACGAAGTGGCAATACTATTTCACGACGGTTATATAAATATATTGGACGTCGTATGATTTAATAATGTCATATTTTATTTATTTAAAGACGTATTGTATTATTTTACACGACGGATATTGTATAAAATAGGTCGTCTATTCTTCTCAGGACAATTTTTATGTTCATTTTTCAGAATACAGACATCGGTTTGTTTTTGTTAATGACGTTGTTTGTCATAACAACGACGGTGATTTCGCGTCGTGGTTTTACTTTGCAAAAGACGTCGATCGATTTTACGACGGTTTGAAAACCAAATTCACGACGGTGAATTCCCGTCGTCTTTTGCCTTTTTTGTAGTAGTGAATGTTAATATATGCATAACTCATTATTGTTTGAATTAGACAAAAATAAATGTCAACTCATAGGATCACACATTTGTATATGGTAGGAGAAGAAAAAATTGTGTACGTGCCGATTATATATAAATATAACTAACGTAACTAAGCACTGAAAGTTATTTCAACTTACGAGATGACCTTAAGAAAACGAGATAACAACATCGATAGAGAAACATTTTTCCCTTGAAGAGAAATCACAACTTTTAAGATATTGGATGTCCTTAAGTAATCGATATCTCCTCTGTGAGAAGATTATCCATTTTAACCAAATGTGTCAAAATTCAGTTTCCTCTTCTGCCGTCCAGCAAAACCCTTTTTCTTCTTCCATCTTATTTTCACATCAATACTTTCCAAAAATCAGAAGCAAACAAGCGGCCGCATATCTTTATCACCAATAACAGACATATATTGCCAAAGCCGCCTATGATATTTCCTTGTTAGCTGCCAGCCTCCTAATCGCCAAATCCTAGTATTAAAATATTCCAAATCTAATTGCCAAATTTTGTTTTAATTAATTCCAAATTATATCACATAAACAAAGGCGTGCCGACCATTCAAGTATATAAACCAAGTGCTTTGCAGCAAATCTCCACGCTTCATAATCTAATCTATATATATATCTCCTCTCACGACCTGTTGTTCATGCCAACCAAGGGAGCACAAGCAGAAGAATATCAAACACTTCATATGAACGAAGTCTTGTCTTCAGAGGCTGAAAAGTCAACGACGTTGACTGATGAGGAGGCTCAGCCAAATCTTGAAGAAGTGGAGAAGATCATAGGCTATAGCTTCAACAACAAGGTTTTGTTAAAAGAAGCTTTTACCCATTCTTCTTTTGTGTCCACAGAGTGCTCTGCCTCTTCCTATGAGCGTTTGGAGTATGTTGGGGACGCTGTGCTCAATTTGTTGTTCAGCAGAGAACAATACAATTTGTACCCGGGCTTGCCACCAGGCAAGTTGACCCCGCTCAGGGCGGCCAACGTCAATACTGAGAAGCTTGCACGTGTGGCTATCAAACACGGGTTGCACCGCTACCTGCGGCACAAGAAACCCTTGCTTGAAGAACAAGTAAGTGATGATAGGGCAGTAAAAGCTTAAAACTCCCGGATCCTATATTTTCTATTGGACATGGATTTTGATGATAATCAATGTCAATTTTGATAAGTGCTAATGGTGCTTTTGTAGGTATCAACAAGGAAAGTTGAATTTGATAACATGTCGTTGTTGAAAATATTCGTATGGAATTTTGTTTAGTCAATTTAATTGCCGTGATTAGTATATTAATATCTTCAACGATTAGGTTTCCTGTCTTAATCTGCATTATTGGCTTATACGGCATGACTTTAAGGCATGGGAGTCTCAAAAAACCACAAGTCACAATCTTATATGTCGTTATCTATACGTTTTTGGGTTCTAGAATTTGCTAGATACTTTGAATTTTTGTGCTTGTTAACTTGATGGCTATTGCCAACCCTGCACATTGTTTGATGTGAACCTAATTGTTTTCTTTCAAAGGAACAAAACTTCAAAATTTTGGATTTGTTATCATCAACAGTTGTGTTGAAAATTTACAGATTCGAGAATTCACCCGAGCGATTTCGCAGTATCCGCTGCATTCCAATGGTCTCGTAGATGCTCCAAAGAACCTTGCAGATATTGTTGAATCAACAATTGGAGCAGTTTTCATGGACTGTAACTCAATTGACACTGTGTGGGAGGTCTGCATTCTCATGTCCTCATATTTGTTTCATATGTTTGTTGTTAAACCATTCTCACTAGAATGTCTTGTCTTTTTCACAAAATCAGGCGTTTAAGGATTTGTTGGAGCCGATAATAAATCCGGGGACGATAAAGACGCATCCTGTTTCACAGCTTAATGAAATATGCCAAAGGAACAATCTCGAACTTTGGTCTAATAAAAATTTGTGGGAGAAAAGCCAGACGGTTGAGGTTTTCATAAACAATGAGATTGTTGGAAGAGGTACTTATGGTCGTAAAAAGGAAGTTGCACATAACAGAGCAGCAAAAGATGCATTGGACAACATTTGGAAAGTTTTCGGTGAGGAAAAAGAAAATGCCCAAGACCAAGACCAAGAGGCAAATTGTCAATATGAGGAACTACCTGAAATGAAAAATCTTAATGTGTAGCCTCTAACTATCATGGACTGAATTAAATTCTTGGACTGTTTTGGATTGGCTTGGATTGGACTAAGCTGGATTAAGTGCAAACCTACATTTGGTGCCTATTTGGACTAAGAAATTGGATAGTAAAAATAATGAAGGCATATGTTTGGTGTTGTGTTGGACTAAAAAATAAATATTGTAATATTTAAATTTAATTAAGGATTGTGATATTTTTTGAAAGGCTTTATGATATCTTTTTTAGAATAATAATATGTAAGTTATTTTCAAGTGTATTTTTGTTAATTTATGTTCTAAAAAAATAATTGAAACAATAATAAAATTCTGTTAAAAAAAACTAGATAATAACATCATAGTAGGTATAAACAATTAATAAATAAAATTTAAGCTAAAATAATTAATTAACTATAAAATAATAAAATATTTGAGAAAACCACAATTATCTTCTCTTCTTCCTCTCCCCGTCACCTCACCACCTACTATCCTCCTCAAACCCATTTGCCTACCTCCCCAAACCACAGCTCAGGCCATGCTTTCCACAAACACAACCATGCCTCTTCTCCTCTCTATCACCCCCACTTTGCCCCTATTTAAGGCCATCATCATCAGATTCTGACCCACATCAACAAAATGAACAAGATGTGGGTATTCAATTATGATTTTAATTGATGGGTGTATTCAATTAGGATTTTAATTGATATTTTTGAAGCTTAAAAGTCCAGTGGTATTCAATTATAATTTTTAAGTAATCAATAAAAATCTGATAATATTCAATTAGGATTTTAAAATCATCAATGCAAGTCTGGTGGTATTCAATTAGGACTTTTAAAAGATTAGAAAAAGTACGGTGGCATTCAATAACTGGCCGATTTTGAGGTATTTTATTAAATAGTAAATTGAGCTTAGACCCATAAAATTCATTTGTAATCACCTACAATCCTTTCCTTTATTTTTCTATTTAAAATACCCAATTTTTTCAAGTAAAACCCGCTGACTAGGATCCAAGTAAGCAAGTTACCTAATCTAGCTTAAAATCTGATTTATTATATTTTTGGGATTCCAAAACTACCCGTATTTACAAGTTAACGTGTTATGTGGAGGTGTAACTAATGACACACGTTGAATTTGGAAAGATCTTCAAATGGTTGTAATGGATGTAGGAATTAATTTAGAAACTTATTTGAAATTAAATATTAAATTCAATATTAACATATTAGTAACGTTTTGGTTTATTTTATGACAAAAAAAAACGTTTTGTTGTCTCTATTTGTATTATTTGTGTTGCTTTTTTTTTATGAGAAAAGGAGGTTAAAGAACCCCAAGAGAGACAAAACACATAGATTACACTACATTTATCAAGCGGGCCTTTGCAGCCCCAGCAGAATCATCAGTCAACAAGTTGCCAATCCAAACAGGACTTTCATCAAGGTACCAATATCCCATGTCAAGGTTGTGGCTCCAAGTAGCTAAACCATCTGCAACAGAATTCCTTTCTCTATAGATGTGTTGAATTTCAACCCTTCTAAACTGGTTCATGATTCTCTTGCAATTGCTAACCAGTCCAGCCGTAGGATGACAGTTATCCACCTCAGCATTCGGTAAGAGATTCACAGCAATAGCTGAGTCCATTTCAATAACAATATCATCAACATGTTTTTCCACAGCAAGCTTTAGACCGAAAAACAAGCCCCATAACTCAGCTTCAAGAATTTTTCCTTTCCCCAAATTGACAGCAAAACCACCAAGCCAATGTCCTAGGTGATTTCTGAGAACTCCTCCAGCGCCAATAGCTCCAATACTTTCTTTGCGGGACCCGTCCACATTTAGTTTAACCACCCCCACCTCAGGAGGATTCCAAGCCAGCATGACATGCACTTTCTCAATTTCATTCTGAATTGGCAGCAGTAGCTTTAATCCATTCCTTAGCATAGACAAAATTATTTCTTGAGTATTATACGATAGCGGTGCTTCATTTTTAAAGATAAACTCATTCCTCCATTTCCAAATGTGCCAGCAGATGAACACATATTATTTGTGTTGCTTTGCTATAAGCACAAGCCTATATATTCGTTTTTTATGTGTGTTGTTCTGCTGTGGAACAGAAAAGGACGAAAACCAATCTGTAAAGTTTGATAGTTTGGATGTTTTTGGTTTGTTGTGCACTGCCTCATTCTTTAGGAATTTTTCTTTTTATTTATTATTTTATAAAATAATATTTTACTGTTAGAAAAGCTGGAGGATGACGATTGAATAACTATAGAGCTTTTTTGTTTTGACTTGAGTCTGTCTTATCTTTCTTTTTATATAACTAGGAAATTTCCTTGCATTGAAAACCTCAGAATCAGTCGATTTGTCACCAAAATCAAAGTTGAAAATCCTAAATCGTTGTCTATTTTAGTGAAAAAATTCGAAACTCCCAATTCTCATGAACCTTGGACGTGTGCAGACGACGCCTAGGAGATTGGGGTTGTTCTCTGTCGCGAGCGTTTGCGTTTTTTTAAGGGTTTACAGTAATTATATTTAATTTAATATTAAATATTTTTAAATTAATAAAACTTACGGAATTGAAATATTTGACTTGATTTGCTAACAGTGGCAAATACACCGACTAAAATCAAAAAATTGAAATTTTGGTGGTGACAAAAATTAAATTCGATCCTAACTCCTGTGACAAAAAATGTTATTACCCCTCATCACAATTAACCATAAGTTCAAACAAAATCCACAAACCCAACATAACAAAAATCTTAAAACGATCCACAAATCTAAAAGAACCCCACTACCACCACTAATGAGCACATAAACTATCACATTTATTATCCCTAAATATATTTGTTAGTAATTGATTTTCTTACAATTTTAGTTAATTAGGTTTGTTTTTCACTTTTGCACTTGCTTACATACCCATTACATAATTGATGATGATTTCATTATTTTATCTTAAGGTTGAGGAATTATCAAAGAGAGACTTGGTGGCATTAAACAATTTATAGTTGGGAATGACCAAATGAATGATGAAGATTAGTGCCACACCAAGGCATAAAAGAAAGGAAAAGAAGCAATGAATGGAGCAACCAAGAAGAAAATAATTGAAAAGAATGCATGAAGTGCCACACCCATGCCAAAAGAAGAAACAATGAAGAGATGGGTTACGGTTGTGCATTGAAGAAGATGAAGAATTTGGAGAATGGAGTCATCAACACTATGGAATAAGTAATGGAAGCAAATTGGCAATTGGTTTGATGGCAAGTGGAATACATATTAAATTCATGAATGGAGGGATTTAATGAATTTAGAATTGCTCCCATTTTCCTATAAATAGGAGGAGCTATGGCATTGTAAAATCACACCCAAGCTCCACAACTCTTGAGCTTTCTCTCTTCCCTCTATCTTTCTAAGTTTTAATTTCTGTTTTTAGTTTTATTTTATTATGGGGAACTAACTCCCTAGCTAAGGCTAGGGAGAAAGCTTTTAATATAAGTGTGTAATTTTTATTAGTTTGATCCAAACTTAAGTATTAATGTGAATTTGTAGTTTTTGTTCAAATGGAATTTGTAGTTTTCTTTTTAATTAATTGATGAATGTTTGATAATCTATTTCATGGGTTCAATCATGTTTTTCCCATTGTGTAGTAAAAACTTTCATGCTTTTAAAAGAGAAGAGAATTACTAAAGATTAATAGAATTTTGATGAAGTTTATTTTTTGATAGTTTGTTGCCAATGGTACAAGTTATGCTTAGAATACTTCTAAAGGAAATTAAAAAGAGCTTTAATTATTTTGAACAACTACAATGGAAAATATTTTGTGGATCAAATTAATAAGAGTTGCATGCTTATGTTAAAAGTGAAACCCCAATGCCTTAGCGTTTTAATCAATTAAATTTTCTCTAAATCAAATCTTGCATAAATCTACCTCTCAATCATAATTGTTCTTTTTCATCTCTGTTATTTTCTTTACCTCTCTGTGAATACGACACTTGGACTTCCGAGCTACACTGCTATACGATATCACCCTTGGGTTTTGCAAAGTGGTATGAACAACCACCTGAAAAAGCATAAAAGAAAGAAAAAAACATAGAGCAATTGAAATTGGTTTGGGGCTTTTTATATATAAATATAATGTTATTTGGGCTTGGTGGCCCATGAAGTAGTCAAATGGCCTTCCTAAAGGAAGGGCCCAGATCCTTCTGGAATGAATCCACGTGAAAGAAAATTCGTGGAACCAACAAAATACACAATTCCAACATAAGAGGAAAACCAAGTTCTTTTCCTATTCTGTGTATTCTCCTTAACCAACACGAACTTGGACTCTGATTTTTGAGAACAAAAACCTTCCGAATACGAGCAAAGCCACACAAACCAGAAAAGCAAAGAGAGAGAGAGATGGATTTTGAGCTGAGGAGAGCGAGAGAGAAGCTGGATAAGGAGCAGAAGGAGAGGAAAGAGACGGCGAGGAAGAAATTGGAAAGGGAGAGAAAGGGTAAAGAAGAAGCTAAGAAGCAAAGAGAAGCCATTGATGCTGAGAGATCCAGACGCCTCTTCGATGCCGCCCAAGCCCAGCTTAAGGTTCGCTTCTAAAACCCCATTATTCTTTCGATCACTTTGATTGTTGAAATTGGTATTTGCTTGATTTTAAGCTTGTTTTATATGTTTGATTGTTTCAATGATTGGAAAGAGTATCTGAGATTGCTCAGTTCTTTAAAAGTTGATGACTTTATTCATAGAAAACTGCGTAGTTCTTTGAAAGTTTATGACTTTATTCATAGAAAGTCCTTTTTTTTTTCATTAATCTGGAAACTTTCAAACATATAATGCCTTGGAATTGAATAGCTGTGCTTACAATGTGCCTGGGAAAATCACAATGATTATTGATTTATTCCTAGGTATGGCCTAAACTTACCCAAAAATATGTATCGCATAGTAAATTTCTATTTTAGTCTCCATATCGATATTGACATGCTCCCCTTAATCTATACTTTCATGAAAAATATAAAATAAAAAAAACCTTGCTTTATCTTGGTAATTTGGGCTTGCCCGCCTTTGGGACTTAATGTGATATGCAATCAATTTAAGGGGAAGTTCCAGTTCTTTCAGTTGATTGCAAGAAATGCCTATTTCCTAACGCCTATTTCCTCAGGTTGATCAACAAATGCAAGAAAGTCTACTGGTCGGACGAGGAATCATGTTTTACCGTGTATTGGAAGCAGTACCTTTTCAGGGTAGTGGAGATAAGATCAAGCTACCATCTTCCTGCTTCAATGAATTGCAAGAACAAGGTGCTTTTGATCAGGGACCTTTATACTTTAAATTGTCGTCAGTTCATCAAGAGGCTTCTTCAGAAATGATTGATGCTGATAAGGAGAAGGGTAGGAGCACCCATTCAGGTGTTTTGGAGTTCACTGCAGAGGAAGGTTTTGTTGGCCTCCCCCCTCATGTATGGCAGAATTTATTTCCAGCAAAGACACCAAGTGTTCCTCTGATAGAAGTTCGCTATGTCTGGCTGTCTAAAGGGACTTATGCAAAACTTCAACCTCTTAGGGCAGGTTTTTCAGACTTGCCCAATCACAAGGCCATCCTTGAAACAAGCCTTCGTCAGCATGCAACCCTTTCTGAAGATGATATATTTATAGTCAACTATGGGGAGCTGGTATATAAGTTACAGGTCCTTGAATTAAAACCCTCCTCAAGTGTATCTGTTCTAGAAACAGATATTGAAGTTGACATAGTTGGCGCTGATACAGCTTCAGAAAAGACTCATGAGAATGTCCTAAAACCACTTACATTTGGAACATCAGAATCTGGAATGGTTGATGAAGGGAACTACACGTATTACAAGTTCTCAATAGATAATAATACTTGGGAGAAAATTGCTTCGGTAGATGCGAAAGTTGAGGTGAGAATTGACGCAGAGCCAGATTCTGGGGATACTGATATTTATATTTCCAAGCATCCTCTCATATTCCCAACAAGGCACTGGCATGAATGGTCATCTCATGACATTGGTTCGAAGGTATTGATCCTTAGCTCTAAAGATAAGAGCTTGGAAGCAGGAACTTATAGTGTTGGTATTTTTGGTTTTAAGGGAACAACTAAGTACCAAGTATCTGTGAATGTTCAAGATGACAGTAATCGGAAGGTAGGTCAGCAGGCTGTGTCTTCCTCATCATCAATGGAGATGGATACTGTAGAGTGTAAGAATTGTAAGCGTTATATACCCAGTCGGACTATAGGACTTCATGAAGCCTATTGTAGCCGGCATAATGTTGTTTGTCAGCACGCTAGTTGTGGAGTTGTTCTGAGGGTTGAGGAGGCCAAGAACCATGTGCATTGTCAGAAATGTGCGCAAGCTTTTCACCAGGGAGAAATGGAAAAGCACATGAAAGTGTTCCATGAGCCGCTTCACTGCCCCTGTGGAATTGTGCTTGAAAAGGAAGAGATGGTAAGCTTTATTTTTCTGCCCCTTTCCTTTTTGCATCATTACATTTTCATTTCATTGGTAAAATTTTAAATCGAATCATTAGTCTATGAACTTGAAAAGGCTGAAATTTTCTCTCCATGTTTGCAGGTGCAACACCAAGCCTCAGTTTGCCCCCTGCGCCTTATTGCGTGTCGGTTCTGTGGGGACATGGTTCACGCAGGAAGTTCTGCTTTAGATGTTCGGGACAGATTGAGAGGATTGTCTGAGCACGAGAGTGCATGCGGGTCGAGAACTGCCCCGTGTGATTCATGTGGGCGTTCTGTCATGTTGAAGGACATGGACATCCACCGGGTTGCAGTGCATCAGAAGAATTAAGGCCAGGGATGAGTTCCCAGTTTCCCTGCATTGTCAAAGCCTGCTTGTGTGTTTGAATTGTGTCCTTGTAAAATATAATTGCTGCTATGTATTGACCTGAGATAAAAAGGAATAAAAGGAAGGAGAGCCAAGATCTGACTGTATTATGTATATGATTATTCAACTGTATCTTTTGTGCATGTGAAAATGGATCTATGCTCTCCAAATGATATATTGCATTCATAAATCAAGCTCGGCTATTAGCCATAGAGGCTGGTAGAACTAGGGGTGGGCATTCAAACCGGTAAACCAGAAATCCGAGCCGAACCGCACCGAGAAAACCGGAAAAAAAACCGAGTTGACTAAAAAGTCAACAACCGGTCAAAAAACCGAATCGGATTGGATTGGACCGGTTTCAATTCCGGTTTCATATCTCCAAAAACCGGACCAGGCCGAACCGGACCAACTTTAATATAATTAATTTTTAATTTCTAATTTTTATATATACATTGGGCCTTATTTTACCTCAACATTCATTCCCACCTTGAAGCCCAAAGAATTGGGCCTAAACCTATCATCTATATCTCAAGGCCAACACTTTATTTTAATTTTTTTAGTAGCCTACCGTTTTTAATTAATATCACCTCAGCCAGCCGCATGTCTATTTCCTCTCCCTCTCTCTCTCTCACTATGTCATTCTTCCAAATCCAAACCCTAGCCGCAAGCTCTCTTTTTTCCCTTCCATTTTCTCTCTCGTTGCCTTTTCCTTTTCTCTCTCTCTCTCTTTTTCTTTTTTTCTTTTTTTTCTTCTCTCTTTCTCTCCTGAAGAAAACCTAGGGTCAACTTCTTCTCCTCTTCCTCTCCTCTCTGTCTGATTTCTCTTTGTGTTTCTTCCTGGGCATCGAATTGGATCTATTTTGCTGGATAGTTTTTTTGGGTATCTTTTAAGGTTCAGAATCTGATTTTTCTTGTAGAGATTCGTCGATTCGCTCTCAGCTAGCAGTAATGACGTGACGTTCCTCCTCCAGTTGCTTACTCAAGTCAGGTATCTAGAGCATATCCATATCTAATCTTAGCAAAAATTTTGTTTTTGTTTTTATTCCTGAAAATCTGAAGTTTGGGTTTCAGCCAATTTTAGAATCAGTTAAACTTTAGAAGATGAACTGAAAGCCCATTATATCCCTTTTGTCTGCCTTTGAACTCAAAGGGGCTTTTGATTGAAACTGCTTTAATTAGCGAATTGATGCGGTGGATGATCTAATAACACTTTTTTTAATGATAGGTCAATGGACTGGTGGCATTGATGGACGGTGAACATGTGGGGCCTTTCAACCTGGGTAATCCAGGGAGTTCACCATGCTAGAGCTTGTTGAGGTTTGCCTTTTCCTCCTTACCATAATTTAAATGTTTTTCATATTACCATAATTTAAATGTTTTTCATACACTCCATTTAGACATCAGAAAATGCTCCAAGGTGCTTGGACGGTAATTCTTTTAAATTTTTTTGTAGTGATTTTGCTCCTTTTTATCCTTGTTTTGTCCCAATATCCAGAAGCTGATAAGAGTTTGATGTTCTTGAGTGATTTTTATGCTTGCAAATGAACTACACTGACCTTCTCAAATTTTTGCTTTTTCCTGATGAACAGGTTGTCAAAGAAACAATTGATTCAAGTGCGACAATAGAATTCAGACCAAATACTGCTGATGATCCACATAAGAGGAAACCTGACATTAGCAAAGCAAAGGTGGTCTTGATGGAGACGAAGCACCCAATGGCCAAACTCCTTTGCGTTGCTGTCATCCATGGCCATGCCCCATTTTTTTTTCCCCAAATTGGAGTGTTTTGATTTGTGATACAAAGCCCTAGTTATTTTCACTGCACCTGATGTGCTCCTGGGCTTTGTTGGAATTGGCCCAATTCTAAATAATCCAAGCAAGCCTTTGCCTTTATTGTTTCTTTCAACTTTTTTAATCTTACGGAGAATATTGTAAAATTTAAAATTTAAAAACTGTTGCCGGTTCAAACCGGAAAAATCGAAACCGAACAGGATTTTAATAGGTCTGGATTGGATCGATTGAGTAGTTCATTTTTTATCAAAAACGGACCGGCCCGAACTGAATGAACAGGTATAATTTAGGTTCTAAATTTAACTAAGAACCGGTCCAAACGGAACCGTGCCCAAGCCCTAGGTAGAACGAAGCAAAGAATTGAGAAAAAAAATAGAAGAAAGAACATTTAATGAGAAAGATGTCTGCCACTCACCGTGAGTGGATCATTTGCGTTAATAAAGGTTGTGAATCGTATGTTTTTTCTTTTGGGGTTCTTTCACCTCCTTTTCTCATCAAAAAAGGTTGTGAATCGTGATATGTTGGCTAATGTGACAATGCTGTTAACTTTACATTAACGTGCCCCCATGTTCCTGTTTACATAACTTAACCAATATGTTTCACCTACAAGCTAATGTGCTCAAGTTCAAGTCAACAACATCCATACCAGCATCAGTAATGTTTTAAAACCTACAAGCTACCAATTCAATATATCAATGCTCACAATCAGAGCATGTCCACTCATAAGGGCAAGGGCAAGGGCAAGCAAGGGGCTGCACTATTCACATGAATAGTGTCAATCTTGCCATTTGTGGTTCCACCCATGAGGGCTAAGTCTAGGGCAAGTCTAAGGCAAGAAAGGAAAAAAATATTATGCAATAAAATATAAACAATTTAGAAAGTGAATAAAATTGTTATGTATTTATAGGGAAAGCATATATAATTTTTTGGTATTTTAAAAAAAAATGAATTTTTTTTGGAATTTTTAAATATTTTTTTGCTCGCTGATGTCACAGCCCTCTGGCTGAAGCCCAGGCGAAACTTGCCCTTGGGCTTGCCCGGGCTGGTGGGACCCATGCCAAACCAAGCTGCAGGCAGGCTGCAGGCAGCTGAAGCGCCGGGCGTCCAGGGGGGCCTTTTACCCGAGTTTGGACCTCGGTGGAGTTGCTCTCAGCATACCATATTACCATGGGTAAAGTGCCAAAAACCCCCCTGAACTATAACGCTTGTCGAAATGTCCACTATAAATTATTTTTTCAGCCAATTTAGCCCTTATAATAAATTTTATCGTCAATTTAACACCTACCGTCAAGTTTTTACACTTCCATCCAATTTTCCGTCAATTATAAGGGTAAATTTGTCATTTGACAAAGTACAATATTAATAAAAAAATTAAAAACAAATGTAAAAACAAAAAATAAGCTAAACTTATATCTATTTTTCCAAAAACCTATTTTCTGGGTTTTCTTCATAGATGGTGATGTTTTCTCCTTTGTTTGCTTCTCTACACTGGATGAGAAATTTTTAAATGTTCCAGATATATCACCGTGTGTCTTGCACCATCCAATAAATATAGAACATGTGGAATTATTATCCAACTTATTGCATTTCTTTTTATGACATGTGGCGGACTGTGGACGGTGGGTTTTGATTTGAAATTTCTCAATTTTTTTTTGGGTTTATGAGTATCAATTTTGGATAAAACAATGAGGAATCAAAACCGCGAAGAGTCTACCCGCCCCGACAACCCGATTGCTGGGGAACCTGGACAACTTCTAGGCCGCATAGGTCAAGATGTCGACACGATCAGCAGGATCTTGTCGGGCGAGTACTTGGCGAGCAGAGGGATGACATTGCGGAAGAGGCCGACGTTCCGGTGGAGCAGGTTGAGCCTGGACTAGCTGAGGATCTGGCGGCCCCTAGCGGTGACGATGTAGAGGTCGGATCCAATTGTGACGGTGTAGTCGACGTCGGCTATGATCTTGTTGAGGGGGACGAAGGCGGCAGCGTGCTGGAGGTCGAGCATCTCGCCGCCGAGCTTCTCGAGTTTGGTCTGGGTGAGGATTGGTTTGGGCGATGGCCATAACCAAGTTGCCGACGACGATGACGGAGAACTGGGTGTGGCGCTTGGTGGAGGAGGGAGAGGCGGCGTCGGAGATGGGCTTGAAGAAGGCTTAGGTTCGACCTTGTCGTCTGCAATGCGTGCATAACTTAGGTATTCAATGATTTTTTGGAGATAAAAGTCTCGATGCGTTCTGATGATCCTAACGGATTTAGCTTCCATCCCGTGATCTCTGCCATCCCTCCAAAAGCCCCAGGTCCTGTAGTTGTTGATTTTGAAAAAAAAATCCTATTTATTTCATAACCTTGCTAATCTGGTGGTTGATGATGCGGATGAAAATGGATCCAACTTTGGAGCAAGGTATGATCTCTGTTGAGAGTGCTGGGGCCTAGTGAGCTTAAAGTGATTTAAAATTTAATTATTTTAAACTTAAAAAAATTAAATTTTAATTGAACAGTGAGTCATGTGCGTACATTTAGACAGAAAATTGGATAAAATTGCATGACAACTAACGGCATAATCTGGGGGTTAAATTGGCTGAAAAAATAATTCTGGATGGACATTTTGGACAAGCATTATAATTCAGGAGGGTATTCGGCAGTTTACCCTATTACCATCACACTAAAAAATTTCTTCATTTTTTGCGCGACTAGTATTAAACACGTTGGAATGTGGAAGTTGACAATGCAAAATGAATGTCACTAACAATACAACTTTACAATTGAAGTTCAAACTTCGAAGTCCTTAAATTAGGGGAGTGCCAAGCTTTCCACCGACCTAGAGCTCCCACGTTCTCAATGTGAGTTGTATTTGAGTACACTGCTACAACTCTCTACCGCCATCTGTGTGAATGATTGATTATATCGTCAAATAGCAAACCTCAATTCAAATGTTTCATCAATATTTCATTTATTTTTATGCTAGAGTTATTAGTCATATGTGAAGAAATTGATAATTGTAATAAAATCACGCACTTATGATAAATGACACAAAATAATAGTTGTATTAACATCACGCCCCACGATCATTACTAGTTTAGCTCTAGCTTTGAAATAGTAACATATCCTTGGAAGAGCCATGAAAAGAAAGAAATAACTTAAAACAAAGAACCTACCACTCCCATAATTTTCTTCCTTCTTTTCTTCTTACTTTTGGACACTGTTTTCTTCTTCTTTCTTTTTCATGCCGGTAAACCTAGCAAGAGCAAGTAAGTCCAATATTCAGTGCTTCGCTTTAGAACTCAGATCCCGTTCATGGCCCACGTGTCCACATCCCAACAGTCTAAAAAGTAGCCGTTTTAAATATACAGACGAGGGCCCCGCCTTTTCGGCTGCCAACATAAAGAGACACTCAATTCACCTTCCCAAATGACGACAACCAAAATCCCATTGGCCCCAGCGATTACAAAAAAACTCTCCTTCTCTTTTCCCTTTCTCACACAGATTCAACTTTTAATTTCCTCATTAATTGCGAAATTACATATTTTAATTATCCATTAAATCGAAATTAAATTCCGAAACTGAAAAAAAAAAACCATAACCGAAGCGACTGTTAGTAACATCGTCATCACTATCGTTGCTTCGTTCGATTCGTTTCCCTATCCGACTGACACTGACTCACGCCTTTTAACCAAACATTTTCCGTCGCTTTCTCTACACAGCAGGCGCATTTTAGCACCAGTTCTTCACCGTCCTGCGACTTTCAAGGCCCCTGCTTTGTCTGGAGAGCCTTTTTATTTATTGCTTTCCGTGCTTTCCGGTTGAACTCAGACGCTGTGTTTTGGACTTGATGAGGACTTGAGGTTGTTGTGTTTGGCTTGTCAAGGAGAGAAGGAGTGAGTTCAGTTCGTCCGGCGTAATAGAGGTAAGACTGCTTGTGCTTCTGAATCTTAAAGCTTAATGCGTGTTTGGTTGCCGAGAAAGTTCGGAGGGGAAGGATCCAATATGTACAGACTTCAAAAGATTGTGACTTTTTTCTTTACTTGATTTGGTTTTCTGTAATTGTAAAATCTTTGAATTTCGTTGTTTGTTTGTTTACTGAGAAATAAAATAGTGGGGAACAGAACGAGAAAATGCACTCTTCCGTTTATGATTTTCTAACGGCTATCTAAGTTTTGGATCGTTCACTTGATGAATTATCACTCTTTTTTTCAGTCCGATCTCTGTTTTTTTATGACAAATTTGTGTTCTTTTTTCTAAGTCCCAATGCAAAGGAATTGAAAGTTATTCAACAGAATCTGCTGATTGTTGTTGTATTTAATGTATTCGTTTTAATGCTGCAATATTGTTTACAATTAGTATCTAAGATATTGGAAATTTTTTAGAAACTTAATTCTGCGTTTTTATTTTGAGATGATGCGAAAAAGCTTGCTTTGAAAGGCATGCACTACAGAGATCACCTTTGCTTCTGGTTGTTTTATCGGGTCAAGTTCAGATCAGTTCCCTTGTTTAGGCCTATTTACATGGAACCCCATGTCTTCTTGTTCTTTCGGTGGCATGTATTTTTATTTATTTTTTAAAATTTCATTTGTGCTAACCATAATATTTATGAAATTACAATCTTGCCTTTATTCTATACCTTAAAACCACAAGGTTTCCATACAAATAAAAATAGAGGCCTAACCACAAAGGGGTGTCCTTCCCTTATTTGTTTTGACTGGTATTCTCATAAAGGAGACGTTCTTTTTCGGTGAACCACTGACGTCCAAAGAGAAGTCCAAGTTTTTAATTTAGACCCTTCTTTCCTTTTACTCTGCAATAGAGGATTTTGCTGACTCCAAGGCTCTCTTCTTTTCTTTTCTCTCAGTATTATTAGAACGATGCTGTGTGCAAACCAGTATCCCTATGTCTCTTTCTATTTTATCCTATTTAATTGAGAATATTAAAGCTTACCCTCTTTTTTTCTCCATATTACAGAAGGATCATTCACGTATATTTCTTTGAAGTGATATGGCTACACTGAATGATATAGCAGTTGCAGCAGCTATCAATATTCTCACTGCATGTGCTTTCTTTGTGGCATTTGCCATACTTCGTATTCAACCCGTCAATGATAGGGTCTACTTTCCGAAATGGTATATTAAAGGGTTAAGGAGCAGTCCATCGAGTAGAGGAGCACTTGTAAGCAAGTTTGTGAATCTGGACTTCAGGTCATATGTCAAATTCCTGAATTGGATGCCTGCTGCATTACAAATGCCAGAACCTGAGCTAATTGACCATGCAGGGTTGGACTCTGCTGCTTACTTGAGGATTTACTTGATAGGGTATGCTTTGGTAGATCATCTTTTGCTTTAGTTCATTAGCAGCTATATTTACTTGAAGGATTGGACTCTTAATTACAGTTTTCTTTTTCTTTTCTTTTTTAATGCAATTATATACTTTGATGAGAATAAAGATGCAAGGTATATAAGAATGTCATTTTGTAAAAATTCTATTCTATAACTAATTAGCTGATATATGTATGATGTGCGTGCAACTTCCAATAATTTGAAGGACTTGAATACAAAGTATACTACACTACAGACAGGTTAAGGTTGTTCAGATCTCTAAATGGAGAACTCATATGATATCAATATCAAATTTTGAAACTGATAGTTGTTTTACATTTTTCTAATTACCATGTCCCGTTTATCCTAAATCAGTACAGATAATTTGAATAGCATATGGCAAGTGTTTCAAGTATCTTGTCAACCCATATCTGTCTTTGCATAAATTGTTTTCTGCATTGGCTGAATATATCTCTTCTTTCTGGCTCTGATTTTCAATGTTTATCTTGTTTGACTGATTGTGAGATTTTGGCCCATTAAAGTGCAGGCTAAAAATATTTGTTCCCATCGCATTCGTAGCATTTGCAGTCATGGTCCCGGTCAATTGGACCAATAGCACCCTAAAGAATTCAAATGTAGTTTTCAGCAACATAGATGAGCTCTCTATTTCAAACGTTCCAGTTGGATCAAGTAGGTATGCAATACATTCTTCACTAATCTCTAATATTGCACAACTCTTTTTTCATAAGTTTTGCTATTTTTTCCTCAAGTGTGCACGGCAAGTGTATGTGTGTGTTCAACTTTTAGTTATGAACTTCTTAGTTTGTCTTAATTGAGAAGAATTAGCTTTTAAACTAATATGCAAATATTAATGTGAACCTGCCTAGTTTCTGCCAATTGAAATAAGATAAAAAGAATGAAGCTCTCCCAAAGGAATTATTGTTTTTCCCCTGAATTTCAGAAATGGATTATACAAAGAAGCTCTGTCAAATAATTATTAAAATATTAATCTGTGTACATTTTCATGAATTGAGTATGAAAATCCAACTTCAGATGATTATTTACATTTGATGCAGACTTGGGACTCAGATAGATGTTACTGTGCATGGAAACTTGTTTAAAATCCAAGGATTTTACCTTCTGATGATTATTTAACTTTTGATGCAGATTTTGGACTCATTTAGTAATGGCTTATGCTTTTACATTGTGGACATGTTATGTATTGAAAAGGGAGTACGAGAAGGTTGCATCAATGAGGTTGCATTTTCTTGCATCAGACCAGAGGCGCGCTGATCAGTTCACAGTAAGATCAACTTGATGTATTCTTAAGCTTATATGATAAATAAATTGACATTGAAGCATAATATTGAGGACCTACTAGGGCGGGCTGGGGTCAAGGGGTTAAATTTATATCGTTAAATTGAACTTGAAGTCAGTCTTATCATGTAAGTTTCCACTTGAACTTAATTTCTTTATGCTGTTTCAAGACATAAATTATGAGTTGGTATTACCAGGAGTTATAAGTGTTCGGTATATTTGCATTCAAAAGTCTTGTTTTCCCTTTTTACTCATCAATTCAGACCTACATTTCCTCTGTATTTGTACAGACTATGATCTTTACTTTTTTCTACACATGTCATCACTACACGATATGTATCTTTACTGCTATGTGTACTATCCAGTTAGACTATTTTGAGTGGGAATTCTATCAAATTGGTGTGCTTTCAACATTTCTTTTTACTTTTCTTGATCTTAAATGTTGTGAAATATATAAATTTGGTAGGTACTGGTTAGAAACGTGCCACCAGATCCTGATGAAACAGTTAGTCAGCTTGTGGAACATTTTTTTCTGGTCAACCATCCAGACCACTATCTCACTCATCAGGTTTGATCCTATTGCTTTCCCTTACATCCATAAATACTATACTTCATTACACTAGCCACTTACACAACCTGCTCTTCTTCCATGTTTCTGGTTTTGTTTTTAATTTCTTGCTGAAGTATTTGCATGCAGGTTGTTTACAATGCAAACAAACTTTCTAAATTAGTCAATGAGAAGAAGAAGTTACAGAATTGGCTTGACTACTATCAACTTAAATTGTCTAGAAATCCATCCAAAAGACCATCTAAGAAGGTAATGCATTCTTCTTTTTCTTTCCTTTCCTTTTCTTTTCATCATGCTATTTCTCATATCCATTAACAATGTCTTGTGAGCAGACTGGATTTCTTGGTCTTTGGGGTAAGCGGGTGGATGCTATTGATTTCTATACATCTGAGATTGAGAGGCTATTAAAAGAAGTAAGTAGCACTTAACTATTTTGAAAATGAATCCACCTCACTTGCTCTATGTTCCCTCTATCTGATACTGAAGACAAGGAAAGCTCCGGAGTGAGCTCAACTCCTGATTTGCTACTTATTGTTCTCTGTCATTATGCATACTTCAGTTATTCCTTTGGTCTTCTTCTGAGGCTATTTTATTAGATTTTAGATTGTATTTTTGTTCCTCTAGCATATTCCCTTGTACTTTAAAGCCATTTCTTTAATAGATCAATTATTTTAAAAACCATTTTATTGCACAAATATCAGACTAGAGAGGCTTTTCAGCTCACATAGTGCTTGCTCCTGGCATTTTTAGTGGAATGCAGGGGTTGAATTGTGAATTTACTGAAGCATGTGATTACTCACGTTCTTTCTTTTTCAAATTTACTTTTGACAGATATCTTCAGAGAGAGATAAGATTACAAGCAACCCTAAATCTATCATGCCAGCAGCATTTGTTTCCTTCAGAACTCGATGGAATGCCGCTGTTTGTGCACAAACTCAACAATCCAGAAACCCAACTATATGGTTGACTGAGTGGGCTCCGGAACCCCGTGATGTGTGTTGGGATAACCTGGAAATCCCCTATGTTTCATTGACAATCAGGAGGCTTGTTGTTGCCGTTGCTTTCTTCTTCCTCACCTTCTTTTTTATGATACCCATTGCATTTGTACAATCCCTTGCAAACATTGAGGGTATTGAGAAAGCAGTCCCCTTCCTAAAGCCCGTTATTGAAGTGTAAGTATTGCTCAACACTTAATTACTTTTCCTACCATCAGCATGCACTAACAGCATCCTGTTTGTCATGCAGGAAATTTATAAAATCATTTATCCAAGGTTTCCTACCCGGAATTGCTTTGAAGATTTTTCTCATATTCCTTCCTACTATTTTGATGATAATGTCCAAATTTGAAGGATTTAATAGCATATCAGCTCTTGAGAGGAGATCGGCTACTAGATATTATATTTTCCAATTTGTCAACGTATTTCTTGGGAGCATAATCACTGGAACTGCGTTTCAACAACTAGATAAATTCATCCATCAATCTGCTAATGAGTATGTTCTTGTATCTGCACCTTTACTTATTTTAGTTTGGTGTACTATGAGGGATACTTACTTATAATATATGAAAGCTTTTTTTGCTTTTCATACATATACAAAGTCCTATAAGAAGCTATACCATTCTTGACATATTGATCCAGCTTATTGGGTCTACAATGAATATAAGCTTCATCTGCTCTGTATCCGATGTTGAGATTGCTGCTTTGATTAAAACAGTTCTGATATATGATTAATTGGCTATTTGTGCAGGATCCCAAAGACAATTGGTGTTTCAATTCCAATGAAGGCAACTTTCTTTATAACTTATATAATGGTCGATGGGTGGGCCGGAGTTGCTGGGGAGATTCTAAGGTTGAAACCTTTGATTATTTATCACTTGAAAAATTTCTTCTTGGTGAAGACTGAAAAGGATAGGGAAGAGGCCATGGATCCAGGAACCCTTGGTTTCAACACTGGTGAACCTCAAATACAACTCTATTTCTTACTTGGCCTTGTTTATGCTGTGGTGTCGCCAGTCCTACTTCCATTCATAATAGTATTCTTTGGCCTGGCGTTTGTTGTTTATCGTCATCAGGTAAGTTGTACATTTTTCTAACAGAAGGTTTTGTTATTTGTTGGTCAAATAATAAGAATTCATTTATGCAATCCCTTGACTGAGTACTTCTGCTAAATTCTAATGAAGTTGTTTTCCAATATTTCTAGATTATAAATGTCTATAATCAAGAGTATGAAAGCGCTGCAGCATTCTGGCCTGATGTCCATGGGCGCATCATAACGGCACTTATCGTCTCACAACTGCTACTGATGGGATTGTTAAGCACTAAAGAAGCTGCTCAGTCAACGCCACTGCTTATCACACTCCCAGTGTTGACCATATGGTTCCATAGATTTTGCAAAGGCTGTTACGAACCTGCTTTCATCAGATATCCATTACAGGTTTGTTAGATTTGCTATTGGGAGACCCGGTTCTATGTATTGGTTTCTGGTGCTTAAACATGTGCTGTCTTCTGATGAATTCGTTTAATTCAGTTTTCTTGTAAGGCGCATTTGAGTTTGTATTATGCTGATGTTTTTCTATGGTGGATTGCAGGAAGCGATGATGAAAGATACATTAGAACGTGCAAGAGAACCAAATCTGAACTTGAAAGGCTTCCTTCAAAATGCATACATCCACCCAGTTTTCAAGGGTGAAGATGACAGTGAGAATGAAGCAGCCGCCGAAGAATGTGAGAAGGAGCCCGCAGTCGTGCCAACAAAACGCCAGTCTCGAAGGAATACACCATTGCCCAGCAAATATAGTGGTTCTTCATCATCATCCCTACCCGATGACACTCAGAAGATGCTCCGGCCTTAAAGAGCTGTATTACTCTTTGTTTTCTGTACATTTTTGGCTTAGGAGGTTGACATTTCTGAAGTTCAAGGGCATTGTAAATGGAAAAAGGAATTGTGGAGAGAGAGAAAGTGCTATAAGATGTTTCACTGTGTAGAGCAAAACAAATAGGGGTATATGATTCTTGGAAGATTTTGTAGTTGCTGCAATTAGGAGATTTGTTTTCTTGTTCTTATAATAGGAGAACAATTTCTTAATAGGGTCTTGTACTTTTACACTTGTCCTGTTCCATGGTGAGTAGAATTTCTTGGTCATGCAAATAACTTTGCTTCTTCCTTAGAGAAACCCAAATTCTAAAATTCTTTATTTCTTGCTTCTTACCAAATCCACCGCATTTTGAGCCCAATTTTTTTTTTTTTTTTTTCTGAAAAACAAAAACAATGCTCGGCACATTTGTATATTACTTTGTGTGCGAAATTCTATAACGAGGATGTCATATATAAACAAGGAGTCTATGATACGTTAAGATGGCATAGGCCATCATTAATTGCCCTGACCAACCTTGGCGCCCTACTCTTTTCTCAATTGGGCGGTGCATTTTTTAGTATTTTAAGGAAGGAAAAATCAAAACAGACAATCCATTCCAACTCATCTATGATTGGTGCGTTGAATTCCGCTGGTGGGCCCAGGCGACTCATGCTCCTCCTCTTCCCTCTTTCCTTTCCTGGTTCTACAGTCTTTTAGTCTAAAGAGAACAGCAATTAATTAATTGGAAGTGAAAAACGGACGAGGTGATGACGGCCGCGGCTGCGACGACGTCGTCTTCACCGTCGACGACTGCAACGATCCCGTCGAACCTCCCTCTCATCTCTGCGTTCCTCGCCTGCGCTCTCGCTCAGTTCCTCAAGCTCTTCACCTCCTGGTCCGTACAGTTTCTCATTCCTCCAATTTCAATTTTTTTCCGCAGCTGAACTTTTCAATTTGGAAATTTTAGAGTCATAAGGTCGTGAAAATTGAGTGTTATGGGTTGCTGCTCTCAGGTACAAAGAAAGGAAATGGGATTCGAAGCGAATGCTCGATTCCGGCGGAATTCCGTCGTCGCATTCGGCCACGGTGACGGCTCTGGCGGTCGCCATTGGCCTTCAAAATGGCGCCGGAGGACCCGCTTTCGCCATTGCTCTGGTCTTAGCATGCATTGTATGTAGAAAAGTTTTACTTTTTTTTTTCCTTCATATCATGTTTAGTCAAAACGATACCGTATATTTACATTTTTGAGTATTTTCCAGGTGATGTATGATGCCTCCGGAGTGAGACTTCATGCTGGTCGTCAAGCCGAGGTAACATCTCCTTGCATGAACATAGATGCTTAAAGTTATGAGCTTGTTTTATATAGAAAAGGGAATCTGTTTTTGTGTACATGTTATATTGTTAGACTTTCAATTTTATATGATCTAGTTTGAAATTTGACAACATATTGGGTGTTTGGTAAGAGAAGATGATCGTGTGTGCTTTTTGATATGATTAATTTATCACATTGATGGGTGTTGCAGTTGCTGAACCAAATTGTGTACGAGCTTCCTCCGGAGCATCCTTTGTCCAGTGTTAGACCTCTGCGCGATTCACTTGGACATACTCCCTTGCAGGTTTGTTGCACTATTCTTGCTTGCTGCACATAACTTGAGTAAATCGGAAAATTAGCTCACCATGTTATTAGAAAATTATGTTGTCTTAATATTCATGTTTTGATTTTAAGCTCATTGTGGTTGCCGTGAAGCAGGGCAATTAGTAATCCCATTCTGCAGATGGTCCTTACCTAATTAAACTAGAAAAGGAAATTTTCTTTGTCCCCATAATTCATTTCCTAGCCAGAGTAGTCAATCGTGTGAACATGTTCATTAACCAGTGACATTTTGTTGCAAAGTAGCTGGCCGGTGATGCTTCTTGTTTGCTTGTATAGTTAGCAAATGCAATACTCTTACTCTGTCATGCTGGCTCCACTGGACAAAGCTAGAATGTTATTCATCGACCATTGTTACTATGGATCGACCACTTCATTGTTATCATCATGAAGTAATTACAAGGTTTAGCTTCAGAGAAATACAGGTTTAGACATACATGCATTGTAGTTAAGTTATGTTGTACGGCAACCATTATTATAGCTTTGTTGACGGGGGCTTTTTGAGTAAGATATTCATAATCTTAATCTTCAAGTATCAATGAATTTTTTTTATTTGGTTTGGTCTCAGGTTGTTGCTGGTGCCGTGCTGGGATGCATAGTGGCATATCTAATGAGGAACACCAAATAAGATATCTTATGACTGATACCTGATTCTTTGAGCTTCATACTGATTAGCTATTGACTGGAGGCCGTAGTTTTGGCAAGGGCAAGGGCAGAGAAAGAGCTGATGTAGGATGAGTTCCTAATTGTTGAAAGCATGTAAAGGCATTTACAGAATAGGGGCCTCCACCTAGATGCTGGGGTGGGGGACTATATTTTTATGATGGATTTGAACATTGTTGTTGTGTATACTGAAGTTACCTTCACTAAATAAAAGACACCCCCTTTGTGAAACTCTTGATGTTCCAGATTGTATTCTTCTTTTTACTGGTGTTTACTGTCAGTTTTTCTGTAATTTGCTGACATGATTAACAGGCGCCGGCTTTAATATGATTTTTAAGCTATGAGAATAAAGCCAGAAGTGCATCTTCAAGTCTATACAGTTGCTGAGTTTCTGATTATGATAATTGTATCGGATATTAATTTGGTTATTTAAGCCTAGTTCATGCTGCTGGAGTTTGCCAAAAACTAAATTAAAGAAAGAAATAATAAAATAAAAACAAGAGGCTTTAAAGACTGAAAAATGGTTCTTAAATGAGGAGGGGACGTGTTTCATTGTCACTGGGTTCTTAACAAATAACAGACTTGGAGAAACAGAAATGCAAAGTGCAGTTTCAGCTTTCCCTATTAATTGACTCTTCAATCCACAAGCACCTTCAAACATCGAAGTTGAGAACGGTTCCTTCAACTCTCTCTCTCTCTCTCTCTCTCTCACGCATATACACAGAGGCACTTGCAAAGAAATAGTGAGAACAAAACTGACCATGACAAAGAAGAGAGCTTCATCACCCATGCGCCAACTTTTGAGGTTGGTTTCAGGTCTCATCATCATTGTCAGTATCTTTCTATGTCTATTGGCTTTCCTTAGAGTGCTCCATTCTCAGTCCAAGCTCCCACCATCATTCTTCACGTCTCGGAGGTCTCATGCTTTCATTCATGAAGATCAGTTTAAAGGCCCTCCGAAAGTTGCCTTCCTCTTCCTCGTTCATAGGGATCTTCCTCTTGATTTTCTCTGGGACACCTTCTTCAAGGTTTGCTTGAAATCGGTTGTGAACAGAACCATAACATGGAGAGAGGTTTTGATATGCTTTGTTGTGAGCTTTGCAGAATGGCGATGTGGCAAAGTTCTCGATTTATATTCATTCGGGGCCTGGTTTTGCATTTGATGAATCAACCACAAGGTCTGCTTTCTTTTACGGTCGACAGTTGAACAACAGCATTCAGGTGTTCTTTTAGCTTCTTTGAACAAGTACAGCTTCAATTTGTTCATATTTTACTTGGTTATGTTGCTTCGTTTCTTAGTAAGATTGACTGGCAATTATGCTGCAGGTAGTATGGGGAGAATCAAGTATGGTAGAAGCAGAGCGCTTACTACTTGAAGAAGCTCTGTATGATCCAGCCAATCAAATATTTGTCCTTCTCTCAGATAGGTAGGTCTCGTCACCTCTTAAATATGCAAGTGACCTCTTCCAACTATATCAAAAACAAACTAATTTGCACTTTTTGGGTCTATTTCTTCATTCTGCAGCTGTGTGCCTCTGTACAACTTCAGTTACATTTACAACTATGTAATGTCTTCTCCAAGAAGCTTTGTGGACAGGTATTTGATATCAGCAATAACCAGAATGAGTGTTTTTTAGAAGTGCTGGTTAAGTTTTTGTGTTTCCTACACATACGGAAGAAACAGTGAAGCTGAACTTTTTGTAGTCTGTGCATTCTAGCTTCATTGATGTTAAAGGATTTCGTTATGATCCGAAGATGTCACCTACTATACCTGAGGAGAGATGGCGAAAAGGATCCCAGGTTTTATATCTTCCATGTATATTTGCTGCATTGAGATGGAATTAATAGTTTAACTGAACACAATTCTGCTTTTCTTTTCTTTTCTTTTTCAAGATATTGATTCCTCCTATTGATGTAACGTCATGTTGATCTCATTCTCAGTGGATAACTTTGGTTAGAAGACATGCAGAAATTGTTGTGGACGACCATACCGTTTTCCCCGTTTTCAGGAAATTCTGTAAGGTATACAGGGAGGCTTTATCTGGTCCCATTTCCATCTGCCTGAAAGTTTCTTTTGACATCTTGAAATGTTGCTCAACTTTCAGCGGCGGCCCCCAATAGACCTGAGTTTGAGGCGGCAACTTCTTGTAAGGAAATACTGTCTTTTAAACTTTACATGAAAAAGAAGGAAGAAAAAAGGGTTTGCCCCTGGCCTTCAAAGAGTATGTATATACATGTGATGTGCTAGTTATTGTCCACAGGAACATGATTTCGATTTCAAGTTTCTAATGCAGACAGTTCCGAAGTATCGCAATTGTATCCCAGATGAACATTACGTGCAGACACTACTTGCAGTATGCAGATGCTTTCTGTTCTTTCCTATATTAATAAACAAATGTTTTCTGTAGTTATAATCTTTTAAGATGTGCTTTGTTTTGGAAAGTTTATAGGGAATTTCATTCAAATTCTGCATTTGTGTGTTGTGATAAGATAAGTGGACTTGAGGACGAACTTGAACGAAGAACATTGACCTACACATCATGGAATCAGACAACGATACTAACGAAAAGAAGGTCTTGGCACCCTATAACGTTTGATTATGCAGATGCAAGCCCTTGGAAGATGAGAGAAATTAAGGTGAGCAGTTCTTTTGTCCCACATAAGAAACAAAGTCTATAAAACTTGTCCTGCTTGCGTTGCGTGCATAACTTGATCAATTTAAATGGCCTAAGCTATCTTGTTTTCCTTCTGAGGATTGGATCCAAACACCAAACTTCATGTGGCCTAAGATATATCAGTCTGCTTGTTTTTACTTTTTGATCATATTTGTTTTTTACAGGATATCGACCATGTATACTATGAGTACGAACAACACACCGAGTTCTGCCATACCGGTTCCAAAATCGCTTCATGTTACTTGTTCGCAAGAAAATTCACTGTCGGAGCTGCCATGCGCATTCTGAGAGAAGGTTTGATTGGTCCTTATGATGTTACTGCAATACCAAACATGCGACTAAAGTGCAATACCAGATATGAGGAGGCCTCTATGAAAGGAAAAAGAGATGGACACAACTCTTGCATCACAAGTAGTGGCCAATAGAATGCAATTGTACAAAGCAAAACACATTAACTATTTAAATGGTTGTAGTTGCTCACTAGTTTGTTCATTTGAAATTCCTTTACTTTTATTTTGAATAGCAGAAAACCAAAAGTCTGTTTTGGCTACTAAATTCAATAAAACCATGAAGCTCTAAAACACCTAACCTTAAACAACCCTATTGATTCTCATCACTTAAAACATTTAGCTACTGAAGTAGTTAGAGCAAACTGTAAAGAAATGAAAGTTGCACACTATTTTACTTTTAGGTCTTTTAAACGGTTATCACATTGCACATACATCGCGTATGTGAACTGTCTAATTTTATTATTGTAACATCCACAATAAAATGTTGGGAAAATGTGTAAATTAACAGTTTTTGCAAAGTGAGAACTTTTTTTTTTAAAAAAAAATAAATTTTTTTGTTTTTGTTGGGTAATATTCAGGCAATAAAGATTGATGCACAAAATGGAGGGTCATAGTATTGTATGTATGATAAGCACCATAACAAATCTCTAATAACGTCAAAACCCCACAAAAATTTCAAACACAAAGTGGAGGGAAAACCTCTTCGTCCCATCAGTTCCCATCTCAACTCTCCCATTCTCATACTTTCCCCAATTCAATTTTTCGATTACAATGGCCGATACCCTAAGCCCTAACCCAACGGCCCAGAAGCAGAGGCTCCCGATGGCCGCTCGTCTCCAGTCTCCAACCAGCCCCTTCTTCCTCGGCTCCAACGACGACCACCTCGAGCGTGTACAAGCACGTGCGGCACGCGCCGCCGCGATTCGCAGAAAGTCCATTGCGCTCAATTTACCGCCACTGGATGCGGATACTGATCCCTGCCTCGGCAAGGAGCAGATTCTCGAGCTGTTCCAGAATTGCATCAAACTGGCTAGCGAAAATGTTCTCTCTCTCTCTCTCTCTGTTAGTTTAGCATTCAAAGTTTTGAAATGAATTTGATTTAACAAAAAGTTAGAAGTTTATAGCAATCTGTTTGTCAATATGAGTGTGAATTTTGAAGTATTTCATGTTTTAGGACTTAATGATAATTGAAACAAAAGGGTTTTCTGTGGTTGAATTTTGATAACCCTTTGTACTGTATTAGATTTTGAGTTTTATCTATTGGGTGCAGAAAATTAATCAAAAGAACACATGGGAGCTCAATCTGATAGACCATTTGACGGAAATTATTAAGGTTGAAGAGGAAAATGACGCTGAGACGAATTTTCAAAAGGTAAGCTGTGCCTTTTGATGGTATGATATATAAAGGGTTTGTTTTTAAGTATTGTTCGTCGTTTGTGGATATTTCGGATTAGTTTTGGAACTTGAAATCTATCAAGACCGAAATTTGGTAAATATTTTTTGTTTTTGAAGTGTGGCCAAAAGTTCATTCATTCAATTGAATATGCTATGTTCAATTAAATATGTATCACTTTTCTACCTGTGCAGGCAAGCTGCACTCTTGAAGCTGGAGTCAAAATTTACTCATTAAGGGTGGATTCAGTACACTCTGAGGCATATAAGGTCCTGGGTGGAATGAATAGAGCAGGCCAAGACGACGAACAAGGTTTGGTTCACTATACTTTGCTCTTTTGTTTCTTGTTCAAGTATTTTACTTGAAATTCTTGGCTGAAACAATTTAATTGTTAGCGGTTTGTAGGAGTGATTACTATGTTGTATAGTTATCTTTAATCAGCTCATCTATAGTTTGAAATTTAACTGTCAATTTCTAAAGTTGTATAGTTCTCTTGATGCTGTGTTGTAATGTTAGATACTAGTCCGGATGATGCTGCTGTTGACAATGGACAAGATGTGGCGCATTCCAAGAAAGAGATGGAGAAAAAGGTTGATAGTTCTCTGGCTCACTCGAATGATTTAATAAACTCTGTATGCCAAGTACTGACGTAAATCCATAAATGCAGTCACCTTTATCAACGCTGGAGTCGTCTTTTGAGGCTCTAAATGTAAAAAAGTTTGATGGTGAGCACACATCCTTGCTATCCGTATAAATAGTTTTAAAGTGTGAAATGCGAGGTCAAATTTGTAATATTAATTTGTCTGTATTTTTCAGTTGCATTTGCAGTTGATCCACTCTATCATCAGACATCTGCACAATTTGATGAAGGCGGGGCTAGGGGTCTTTTAATGAATAATCTTGGAGTATATGGTAGATGCAGAGTTCTCTTTGACTCGTCGGAAGTACCAGCGAAGTGCATGTCATGTGATAATCAACATGATAAATCAGATACGATCGATCTTTCTTTTGCTAGTGGTGAGTTGCATTTTTGGTTGTCTTCCCATATATATTTTTTTCAAATGAGAATATTCAGTTTTAATAACAGTCATGTTTTCTTGTTCTTTTATAGAGTATGTTGAACAAATGGTATTGAACATGCGAATGAAAGATGAAATTTCACCAACTCTCAGGAATATAGTCAATCGATTTGATGAAGATAACAGAAGGCCAGCAGATATATATTCCTGTTCTCAGGAATCAGCACAGCAAGTAGACGCAGCCCATAATAATGAAGTTGAATTTGATGGTGATGTACCTGAGAACTTTGGGAACTGGGATTATGATCATGATGACCAAACAAGCATGGTAGAGGAGGGCCTTAACTGTGAAAATTCAACTTTTCCTAGTTATCACGAGGTTTTTTGAACAAACTATCCCTATAATTGGTTTTGATTGTATATATTTGTTCAGTTGGTCTCTCTCTAGTTGTGTGTATAAGTGAAGAATCACATTATTCCCTGATAATCTCTTAAATTTTGTAGGTAAATGAACCGGGTGCTTTCGTTGAGCGTGATAGTGAGGAGAGACTTAAGGATGTTGATGAGTACTTGTTCTTAAGTCTTGGATTAACTTCAAAACAAAATGCATGGGCAGGTCCTGATCATTGGAAGTATCGAAAAACTAAAGGTCAGCTTCAGTGATTATATCATCAAGCAGTATGTGTATGTGTATTTCTTGTGCTCCAATAGTATGGTAACATAGTGCAACAATATGTTTTTTCAGTTTCCGAGAATGATCCTTCGGGAGAACAACCAGTAGCGGTTAAACGACACAGGAAAAAAGTACAGCCTGATCTTGATTTCACAAAAGCCTTGGAAGAAGAAATGCCAGATATTTTTGCTCCTCCAAAAAATCCGAAGTCCTTACTGCTGCCAGCAAATAGAGCACCCTGTAATACAAAGCTTCCTGAGGATTGCCACTATCAACCAGAGGATCTTATCAAGCTATTTCTGATACCTAATGTAAAGGTAATGTGTTGCAACAATCATACTATATATGTTTTTCCATCAAAATGGTGTATGCTCTTTCCTTTTCATGAAATGATGCTTCTTTTTTTTCGTGCTGCAGTTCCTTGGAAGGAGAGGCAAGAAGTCCTCAGGTAAGAAAGTTCTTTCTTGTTGGTTGGTAATAAAAAGGGATAACCAATAATTAACATTTTTTCTGGATCCTTTTATTTTATTTTAAATTTTTATTAATGATGAAATGTGCAATTAATATATAGAGTACTTGTTGTGATATTAGATGAATCGAGGCAACAGTCTGATGATTACGGGCAATCGCCATTCTACGATGATGATAATGTATTTGGTGGCCAATATGATGACGGAATTAGCCATAGTGATGTGGAGGACTTTAGCACACTTGTTTCTCAGCCTCGCCAGGTTGGTTTCTAACTTTTCAGCTTGATGTAATTTGAGACCCCTTGCAGTTGACCACAAGTCTGAGAGTGAGCGTTAGGTAGCCTATGACTTGGAGAGTTATGGTGGGTTACAAACCTGATTTCATCTCAACTATTTTACAAGGGTTTTTTTTTTTTTTTTGGATAAAGTAGGAAGAACTTTGTATTTTATTTCTCCCTTAGTCTAACAAGTATTTTACAAGTTTATAATTGGATTTTGTCTAGTTTTATAGATATTCATCATGGAGATGATAAGGGCTGCAATCTTAGGAATAGTTTTAGTATGTAATTCAAAGCTCATTAAAACAAATCTGTAGTTTTTGCTTATGCTTTCTTCCTACATCTGAACAATACAGGTAAACAAAATTGAAGTCCACTATGACAAGACTTCCAAACAAGTTGATGTCCAGGTTCTGAAAGAAACCCTTTGGAGCCATGTACAAGAATCTGTTCAAATGTCGACACAGGTGCGCTAAGTTTTCTTTTTCATTTCTTTCTTCATATAATTTTTTTTGTACTGTTTTCCTTAGGCTATATAGTATATAGCATATGGAATGACTTTTTACATAAAAAAAAGTTAGAAGACGTATGAAAGCTTGATTCGGGATTTATTTCTATACTAATACGAGCCTATCGATTATTGATGTATTATTCCAATTGATTGAAGACCAACTCTTTTCCTTTTTTTATTTGTTCATGCTGCAATCAATCTGTCTGTTGAAAGAACGTACTGGTTACCAGTAATGGCCTTTGATGTGATTGGCCAACAGAAATGCACAAGTACCTTTGTCTCGTATGAGAATCATTTATGACATACATTATTTTGAGAAGGTAAATTCTGATTGTTGATATTTCTGATTTTGGAAGGGTCAAGAACAACTGGTATCCTTCAAGCAAATCTTGGCCAGCTTCCCAAGTGACTGCAGAGCTGCTGGAACTATCAATGAAATCTCCCCTCATCTGTGTTTCATATGCCTTTTACATTTAGCTAACGAGCATGGCTTGAGAATCCTTGGCAACACCAATTTGGATGATCTCAGCATACACCTTCCTTAGCTCTTGACTGTTTATGATTGAAAAGGAAATGAAATGGAAAGTGTGTTTAAAAGTGTACCTTACAACTCATATTTATGATAATCTCCTGCTGTTCCTTTCAATATTTTATTTTAAATTGGTCTTGAAGACAACGATGAAGTTGATATTGGTTTTTTAACTTCTTGGTCTTCAATCAAATAAAACTAAAAATATAATATGTGTCCCATTAAAAGCAATGTTATTTTTTAATCAATAGCAAGAAATATTATTCAAAAATTACAAAACCGTAGACTATTTACTCAATCAATCAAATGGCAGGCAAATGTGGGCCCTTGAAAAGTACCACCAAAAATATCGACTGAAACATACCCCACGTTTCGTTCAGAAAGGCAGGACATGTGCACACACAGCCCTATCCTGATCACAATCAATCCTGATCACAATAAAATCTTCTCATTCAATTACAAGATGATTAAATAAACAATGACTTCAATGAGCTGTGTGTGATGCATTTGTTTGTGGCACGATTCTCAACGAGTTCCATGCTGCTCATTTATTTTTGCGTTGAACACATATCATGCGCTAACTATTAAGAGTTTTAACTCTTGCAAGAGACAGATAAGCATGGTGGCCTTAATCTTTCGTTATTAATCTTAAACAACAACTCCGTAGACACGAGGCTTAACCAACTTGATTAGAATGGATGTGTTTCTTATTCTACATTCGAATTCGAATATCCTTTCCCGCTATTTAGATTGAAATTTCCCTGTCCTTGTCCTTGAACATGAAAAAGGAACTTAAAACTCATATATCATAGTAATATGTAGCATATGTGATTTTTTTTAAAGCGACAAACAAATTTATTTGTCCCCTTTTATTTGGGGCAGAATATTATTTTTTCCTTGGAAACAAACAAAAATCCATCTATTATTGGCTTAGTCAGGAAATCAATAAAGAAAAATATAAATACAGATTTTCAGATGAATTTTTCACGTTTTTTGTGTGTCAAAAGTACCCGGAAAAGACTACAGAGCATTTATAACCAAAGCTCTTACCTTTATCCTCACAACTACAGGAACTGCAAAACCACAAACATCACTCCACTTCACAACACAAAATCTCAAAATCTCAAAATCTCAAAATCTCAAAATCTCAAAACCCAAAACAAAATTAAAAAATTTATATAAAAAAAACCCCATGTCTTTCCTGATGAGCTTAACGCCTGGCATCCCATCATCATCCTCATCCTCATCACCCTCAGCACCATCATCACCACCGCTCTCTTCACCGCCAGCATCACTTCCGGTCCGTACGATCCCCGGAACCTACGGCTGGCCGCTGCTAGGGCCCATCTCAGACCGCCTGGACTACTTCTGGTTCCAAGGCCCTGAAACCTTCTTCAAAAAACGCACTGACAAGTACAAGAGCACTGTGTACCGTACAAATGTCCCTCCGAGCTTTCCTCTGTTTCTCAACGTCAACCCCAACGTTGTGGCTGTTCTGGACTGCAAGTCCTTCTCGTACCTATTCGACATGGACTTGGTCGAGAAGAAGAATATTCTTGTTGGTGACTTCATGCCCAGTGTTAACTTTACAGGGGGCTTGAGGACCTGTGCCTACCTTGATTCCACTGAACCACAACACGCTAAGGTATGCTCTTACATGAACTCATGTGGATACTTTTTTGTTTTTGTTTTTGAAAATGTTCAGATCCGGAAATGTTCTTTCCCAAAACAAATATTTTATATTATTATATTATCATATCGTAAATCTCGATGATTAATTAAGTTGATTTTTGTCTAAATGCGTGGCTCAAATTTACTGACAAAATAAGCATTTATCTAACAACATAAATCTCGCAAGAGAACATTACTCGTTCGTATTTATAGATTCGGGTTCATTTATTTATTGAATGAACTTCTGAATTTCGGCTAGCAAGAGCTTGAAATTTTAGTTGCCATATTTTAAGAAGAAGAAAAAAATTGTGTTGAGCAATTGAAGATACTGTGGCTTGTTTATGTTTCTGGCTGAACTAGAAGTAGATTCTCTCATCAGAGTAATGGATGAGAGACTTGTTGGATATGTTTTCCTGGAGAATAGGGAGGTTGCTGAAAAGTCCCAAAATGGTCCAAACGTGTGTAACACACTGGTTTGTCTTTTGTCATATGTTTAGGCTGTGAGTCGAGCCAACCCAAAATTTGTACCAATAAAAGTGTGAGTTCTGCAGGACCCCTACCCCTGGGACCATTACAGCAATTGTTGGTGGTCCTAACCTCCAGTTGAATGTGAGATAGATAATCTAAATTTTGAGTGGACTAAGATTAACAGATTGCTCAGTAAATTGGGATTAATTTTCCACGGGTTTGGTCAATGGTCTCTCTCTCTTTCTGGGGAAACACTCGTGTGAAACGGAAATAGCACTATTTTGCTATCTTCGGCCAATCACGGCATGCCACACATGATAACTTTTCCACGTGGCAGCATGTGATTTGTTGAGGTAGCAAAAGAGTGCGATTCCTGTTTCATACAAGTTTTTCTGCTATTTCTTGGTAGTTTCTCTTTTTTTTTTCTTTTATATAAAATGAACTACTACCGTTTCATCTGAAGTTACCATGGTGATTAAAGTTAACTGTACACATTAATAATTCTTAGTAAATATGGAATGAAGTATAATCTTGTTGTGATATGTTAATTTCTTGTTAAGCTAATTACAATCTTAATATCCTTCACAGATCAAGAACTTTGCCATGGATATCTTGAAAAGAAGCTCCAAGGTTTGGGTACCTGAGCTCACTGCTAACCTCTCCACCATGTTTGACACAATAGAAGCAGAAGTGTCCAAGGATGGGAGTGCCAGCTACTTGATCCCACTCCAGAAATTCATTTTCAATTTCCTCACAAAATGCTTAGTTGGTGCTGACACAGCAAGCTCACCCAAGATAGCTGAGTCCGGCTACGCCATGCTCGATCGGTGGCTCGCCCTCCAGCTCCTCCCCACTGTCAAGATTGGTTTCCTTCAGCCTCTGGAGGAGATTCTCCTCCATTCTTTTGCATACCCATCTTTTCTTGTGAGTGGAGACTACAACAAGCTTTACCAATTTGTTAAGGAACAAGGTGTGTTACCAACAAACTGTTTCTACTTACATTTAGTAGCATATTGTAGATTACATCTTTAGGGAAATGTTCTCTTGGCATATTGTTCATATGGACCACTAATCGAGTTGATTATTATGTGAATATGTTGTCCAGATTTACAGGCAACATAAACAATTATCTGCTGATATAAGTTTGACAAGAGAATATTACCATACATCTTCTTAGGACACACATATACTATAGGCTATTAGAGATATGTTCTATAACGTGGTCGATAAATCCGGTACAAATGACATTCCTCAACAAGTTTAAGCTTGTACATGTGCATGAACACAAATTATGGAATTGTTTACAGGTAAAGAAGTAGTGAAGAGAGGTGAAACCGAGTTTGGACTGAGCCAAGAAGAAGTAATTCACAACCTTCTGTTTGTGCTTGGTTTCAATGGGTTTGGTGGGTTCTCTGTCTTTCTACCAACGTTAATAAGCACAATAGCTAGTGACACCACCGGCTTACAAGACAAAATAGTCAAAGAAGTCAGAGAAAAGGCCGGTTCAACTTTGACTTTAGACTCAGTAAAAAATTTGCCACTGGTTCAGTCTGTAGTATACGAAACACTCCGGTACAGCCCGCCGGTTCCTCTCCAATTTGCCCGGGCCAGGAAGGACTTTCAACTCAGTTCGCATGACTCGGTTTTTGACATCAAGAAGGGTGAGTTGCTTTGTGGGTATCAACCACAGGTGATGAAGGATGAGAAAGTTTTTGATGAACCAGAGACTTTTCAACCGGACCGGTTCTTGAAAAACAAGGAGTTACTGAACTACTTGTATTGGTCCAATGGACCGCAGACCGGCTCACCAAGCCAGTACAACAAACAGTGTGCTGGAAAGGATACTGTGCCCCTCACGGCTTGCTTGTTTGTTGCTTATGTGTTTCAAAGATATGATTCAATCACTGGGACCGCAACTTCAATCACAGCCCTTGAGAAGGCCAAGTAAGAGAGCAATGTGAGTGATCACAGTCGTTGAAATGGGGATGTGATGGATGATGAAATAATGTATTTGTCTGTTTTTGTAATTTTGTAATTTTGGTGTCGTTTAGGGGTTTGTAGTCAATTAAAGCGGACAGATACTTGAGGGAAAAGGGCAAGTTGGGTGTGCCTAGAATCATTAAATAAAAGTGAATTAGAATGTAAAGAAGGGTTTATTGTGGTGGGGTGGATCAAGGGTTGCCCCCACTCCACTTGTACTTATTTGGCTTTGTTTGGTATGATATGACAAATTGACACAAATGAGTTCACATTCCTTTCAAAAAGCATGCATGCCCTCATTTTAAAAGCATTTAGGTTCCTCCCAAACAAAGATTATTAGGATGCCTCTCATTTTTTGCAATATTTTGTCTATAGATCTTGTAGCTTTTTCACAAGAAATTCTTGTATACTTGCGATCTTTTGTATGTAACTTTTCACTCACAGAACATGATTAGCAAAACCATCACATTCTAAGGATTGAGAAGTTGCATTGTATTCAGCTCACAACTTCATTTTATCGAGGAAAGGAGGAAGAATTCGACCTTGAAATTGCTTCTAAGAAGCGAAGTGCCACTAAACTAAAAAAGTAACGTCACTGAGTTTGATAATCTTCCACTAGCGAGTTTTCCTTGCAACCCAAAATATAAAGGTTTCTTCCTATTCATCCACTCACCTATTGCTGGCTTCGGGCAGCAAAACCACTGCCCACAAACTGAGGCTTTGCTTCCCTAATTAACCCAAGGATATCATGGATGATTGGCCAGCTGAGGTATTGGGACAGCCCAGTTTTGTATATGCCATAACAATAATTTCAGCCCATGCAAGTGTTTACTTAGAATCCTCTCAAGAAGTGAAGCTTTCCTACATGTTTCCCACCACTCATGCCCAATATTGTTAGCTTTGATCAATAGCAGCCAGCAGCCTCCACCACCTCTTATCAGATCTATGGAGATTTTTAGACCAAATACAAGAAGAATTCAACATTCCTCAATCAATGAAGCCAGGATTTTGACAACCATCCATACTGATATTTAATGAAGAATTCCTGCTTTCAGTCTTACATGTGGAACATTCAACTATAATTGGGTGGAGAATTGGGATGATCTGGGTTCTTGACAACATTCATTGCTTTTGAAATGCTAGATAACAACTACGTTCTCTATACTTTTAACTGTAAATACAAATAATTCAGTCTGGTAAATAAAATTGATTGCATAACATGCCCCATTTAAGTTGAAGAAGAGTGTCCTAGTAAGAGTTTATCACTAACAAAGAGAGGAAGTACCATGTTGAAGAAGATTAGCCTTTGGCTGTTCCATAACTGCCACAGAGGGTTTCTACACAGTCTGAACATTTCCTTGCGTCTGAGTATGAGACTTTGTAACCCCTTCTTTCCATCCTCTTTGACGAGCCCTAAGCTCCCATGTTGCTGTCAGTTTCCTCTGTGCCACTAATGTTGCTTCAGCTTTCTCCCTTGCTTCTTCACATGTTTCCATCCCTGAATTGCACTTGTCTGCTTCCTTCTGATACTGGGATGCAATCTTCTTAGCCTCCAGCAGAGCCATATCAGCTCGTTGTTGATTTTCTATAGCTTCAGCTTCCCGAAGCTTCAACTCTTCAGTCAAAAGATCCACAAAATTTTTCTCGGTGTCCTCATTCACCTCTGGATCATGCTTTGCACAATCTGCAGAATATGTGCCAAATACATAAATACACAGTGGAAGCTTCTAAGGATTGAATGAAATCTGAAACCTTCATGTAGCCCTATAATTGCATCACCCAATTTGAAAAACCAAAAATACTACCTAAATTCTAAAAACCAAACTTATGAAAACCACAACCTTGTACTTTGAGATGCAACTTAACCTCCATAATTCAAGGTAATAAGTATTTGAATTATTTAGATGATCGTTCAACCAAAATAAGAATGAAAAGGATAAGCATCAAAGGCACAAATCCATCCTTCAAGTAAAATCAGTAATTTTAAAGAGCAAGTGAGTTAAGATTGACCAAAAGAGAGAGGGCACAGGAAAAAGAAAAGGCCAGAATTCAGTTATGGTCCAATGAACGAAATCTACTAGGCTAGGAGCTCTTGATGCAGTCTTAACTGCAAAATGTGTAGTGTGGAGAAACCACACACATTCTACAGAATCATCTAGATGATGTTGAGAGTGAATTTGAGAAAATAAAAGTGAGCAGGAAAGTTTGCAATACTGCAAGACTTCACATTTCTTCCAGAAAAATTTGTCTATTGGGGAGTGGGATCTGAAAGTGAAAACTTTGAGACGATGATACTGGATTGAATGATACTTGCCACATTATCAGTCCTTAAAAGGTAACACCTCAGGGAAAATGAATTATCTAACATAAGTAGTCAAGTTATATCACAAAGCAATCAATCTAGAACATCATACATGCAGAACAAGTTAATTTGCGGTGAAGAGACTAACCTGCAAATGAAATGTTGCTGAGTCCTGCAGAACAAGAACAAAGCAAGATGAGTACACATCTGATAGTGATGACAATCAACTAATAATACAGTAAAATCAGCTGAATGAAGTAACACAATTGATTAAAAAAATCCCAAATTGATCACAACCAATAAAAGCTACCAACTTTAGATATGAAAAATAATGGAATGAATCAGTGAACCCAAATGGGATTTTGAGCTCATTGGCATCAAATCAGTACAAATTGTGCTAAACCCAACAAAATAAAAAAACGTAAAAATAAAAGAGATCCAATCAGATCTAGCCAAAATGGATCATGGGCAAGTGAAAGCAGAGCAAATTACCAATGGGGATGGAGAGGAGAGGCTGAGAAGAGCAATCACAGGTGCAAGGAGGGCAAGAAGATAAGGAAGAAGAAGATGAAGAGTGGGAGACGGCAGCTAAGCCCTCCATGAAGTGCCAGTAGAGAGGTGGGCCCACTATGTACCCGGCTATGCAGACCCCGACTATCACCAGCCCCGCCTTCAACACTGCTGGACTCATCGCCATCTCTCTCTCTCTATCTATCTCTTTCTCTCTCTTCCAATCTGGGTTCTTCCTCAGCTTGTGAAATCGAATCGAAAGTCCCGAGCTTTTGAGCCGGCAACGTCGATTCTTAACGGTTTTTCACGGCCCGACTGCCGTATAGTTTTAGTTGGGACTTGTGAAGATCAAAGATGGCTTCTTTACATCTGCGAAAGCCTGTGAGACTGTGACCGTGCTTTTATCCAATTTTTATTAATTTGAGAGTGTGACTTTTCGCCGGTTGGTCCATTTCCATTTTCATTTCCCGGTTTATTATTTTGTGTTAATAGTCAAAGTCAGTTTTTAGTTTTGTGTTATCACTAATAATTAACTCTTACATTTTCAACTTTTATTATTATTTGTTTTAAACAAATTTAATAATTAAAGTAACTATTTTTGTAATTTTTTAACTTGGTGTTAGTTTCAAATCCAATTTTGATTCTTGCACAACAACTTAGAACTATACTAATTTTTCTATGTGTAGTCTTATTTATTTTACATAGATTAAGTTCTGCCTTTCTAGACATATGACCATAAAATGAATTCATTTTTTATTTCCAATAAGTGCACAAACCATTGATTTGATTTTCTTTTCAAGTAACTAGTGTTATGATTCAAGTTTTTAGTTTATATTAACCAGTGCACCAAAAATAGGGATATACATTTCTTCCACACAAAAGCAATGTAGTTTTTATTGATTTTTTAGCCTTTTAGTTTGAAATAAGTTATAATTACTTAATTTAAGTTTGTTATAAGTTTGTAGTCTTTATTTTGGTTTAATCAAGTATGCTAACACACATTTATATTGGCAATAGCCCAACTCCTTATAAACACAGATTAGGTCTCTTAACTTTTCAATGTGAGATAAACACTCTCAATACGCCCCTTCACATGTGGCGGAGGACTTTCAAGCATAATACGTGGACGGAGACGTGGGAGCACGTGTGGTTGTTGGGCTCAACACATGAAGTCTTGCTCTGGATACCATGAAATAAGTTGAGGTTTCACCTTAAAATCAATTGGCAATTGGGAGAGTAGCCCAACTTCTTATAAATCCAGACTAAATCCTTTAACTTTTCAATGTGGGACAAACACTCTCAACATATGTAACATTTTAAAGTTATATTAACTCTTTGTAGGTGGATTATAGATGCAAATTTGAAAATTTAAAAAGAAAAATAAAAAAAGACTTTGATTTGCATATTATGGTATTAAGTTCAAATCTCATGACATCTTGTAGTGTGAAAAAAAGTCTTCGACATGCATAATATCACTTGTATTAAATAATAATAATAATAATAAAAGCAAAATAAGAATACAGAGCTGAATTTAAATTTTATTTATTTATTTATTTTCAGAATTACCACCGTATCCCGAGTGAACAGAGAGAGAATTCAACAGAAACTGGTGGGAAGTAATACCATGCGATGTGGTAACTCTGTGCCCCTCAGTCACTGAACCACCGCCCTATCCCAAACCCAGAGAGACAGAGAGAGGGAGAGACCACCAAGCCTGAAAATGGCGATGGAAATCCCGACGGATGTGATAAAGGAGGTGCAGATCTCGCTTCGGAGAGAAGCGAAGATGTCGTCGTATGACCCAGACGACACGCCGTTGCCAAATCTACCATCCGTCGAAGAAACCATAGCGGATTTGGATCCATCCCCGCCGTACCTACGGTGCAAGCATTGCAAGGGCAGATTGCTGAGGGGCGTTCAGTCACTTATTTGCGCCTTCTGTGGCAGAGAACATTGCAAGGACCTCCCTCCTGACCCCATCAATTTTCGCGACACTTTTGGCTACCGGTGGTTGCTCAAGTCCCTGAGCTTGGATGGATCGGTATGCGACTTAATTTTGTATTAATTGTTTGGATGATGAGAAAATTGAGGTTAAGAGAGAAAAAAAGGGGTTCTTGTTCGGGTTTGGTTGAAGGGAAAACGAGAAAGAAATGAAATTTAGATTCCCTAATTGCTTTTCTGGAATGAAGTTATTTTTATTTCAGGGGAAATTAGAAGAAGAAAAAAAACAGGAAATTTAAGAAATTATATCATCTCGCTTCTAGATGATGAAAAAGATTGAAGCTTTGAATGTTTTCGTTTACTAATTTGTTTTACGAGCTCTTTTTAGAAGCCCGGCGGAGTGATGAAGTTGATTTCACATTTCCTATTTGAAGCTATTTGTGTTATCATGTAGTGTATAAAAAATCTAAAAGCTTGAAGCCAATTTTGGGATTATGCAGAAATTTAGGATAGTACATTGTATATGGATTTGCATCACAGTCTACTTGGCACTAAAGATTATGAACAGGTCACACTCAGAACTTTCTTAGGGGCCACAGATTTTTGTCCATTTATTCTGAACTCATATCACATATGTCAGAAATTATAGTTTTGTTTGCTAAAGATGAGGATTAGTGTTCTGTCATCAACGTAGGCTGTATACTTAAAATAGGGAAGACTTAGTGAAGTTTGATACTTTGGTTTGCAGGAGATAGTAGAATTACCCACTGGAGCAGATGAGTTCAACAGAGGACAGACTGCACGGAAGGATGAATTACTTCTGTCTGATCTTTTGAATCTTGAAATAAAATGGACCTCTAAGCCAGAGAAAGTTGAGATTGATCACTCAAATGAGACACCTACTCAGCCCAAAAGCTTACCAGATTTGGCCGGAGTCAATCTCGACAACTTTTTTTCTGAAGGAAAAAAAGATGCTGCTGCTAATATTTCTGAAGAGCAGCTGTTCGAGTCTAGCACACAGACTTCCGGTGAAGAAAGTAATGCTTTCGAAGTTCGTGAAACTCTTAGACTGTTTGAGAATGTACAGCCTTTTGAGACAGTTGTGCAGTCTACTGAAGGAGAGAGTGGTGATTTCCTTTTCCGGTTGGGCAGCAAATTTTCAGTCTGCTGCTTCTGAAACCCTTCCTCGTGCTTCTGAAAATCTTCCTCATGCTTCTGAAAACTTTCCTCAAGCTTCTGAAAACATTCCCCAAGAATCAAAATTAATTGATCCCTTTGTGGGTTCCACGGTGGATCTTTCAGCCCACATAGACACAGTATTCAGATCTGCAGTAGACTCAACTGATGAAAAATCAAACCATAGTATGACTGGGTCTGCACCCATGACTACTGACTGGTTTCAAGATGATCTATTGGGCGTTTCCAAGTCTGGGTTTGCTGGAGGTCCTGAACAGTTTGAAACGCTTGCTGAGGTGAAGGGTATAACTGAGAATGTGAGTAACTCTTTTCCTGCTGATGTTGATTGGGTACAAGACAATCAATTACAGACCACTAGCAACAAGGCCCCTGATAATAAGATTACTGATGAGGATGAGGATTCATTTGATGCTTGGAATGATTTTGCGACCTCGAATAGTGCACCAAATCTTGCTGATAGTTCTTTAAAACAAAGTATTAATCAGACGACACCTGTTGACCAGACTTCTGTAGTAGACTTGTTCGGCACAGCTAGCAACTCCGGGGACTTGAAGTTTGGTAGCTTATTGCAACCGGATTTCTCAGCAGGAGCATTTAACAGTTCCAATGGTTCAACTGTAGTGGATATGAAGCAGGCAGAGTCTTCTATTTTAGACAGGTGCGTCCTTGAGCCTACCTATTTGGCTGTTATTATAGCTTCAAAATCCTGGTTTGAACTACCATGAAACTTATTTGAATGTTTTATGTTTGCATTTGTGAATGTAGTACATGAAACTTGATGGAAAAGGCTTTGATTTGTACTTTGAACAACCTATCTTAACCATATTTTCTGTTGCATGTTTAGTTTGGCTGATCTGAGCACAAAAGATGAAAAAAAATCTGAAGATGTTGCGGAGGGTAGAGAAGTTTCCAGTGCAAGAGCAGGGTCAAAATCTGAAGATGCGGAGAGAATAATGTCACAGATGCATGATCTCTCTTTTATGCTTGAAAGCAGTCTTTCAATTCCTCCCAAGCGAGATGAATTACATTCGCATTCCCAAGATTGAGACCTAATTTGTTTGAGTTTCTATCAATGCAATGTTTGCTGTTCATGCTGTATTCTAGATCTATTTGTTCCATTTATTCACAATTTTGTATTTATTATTTTTTGTTTTATAATCTTATGTAGAAATGGTAAGCCAGATTAGAAAGAAATGAGAATTGGTTGAACGCCCACTTACCCTTCTCCAATTATATTTTTGATGGTTCAAAATACTAATTTGCTATAGCAATTTTTTTGAGGAAGGAAGTGAATTTATAAAATAAGTATGTATGGAAAAAAAAAGTGATTTTGGGGGTCTGTCGGACAACTGTGTGACCGCCACAGCCAGCTTGATCAGCGGCTGAGAACGATCATCTACTGCCACAATGAATGGAGACCACGAAGCTGCTAATCACGCTCTGATCACGACGGTCATGGTTCATCCACCAGACTGGTTCCTGTCTCCTTAGTAATTAAGGATACTGATCTACAATCTCATGGTTCATCCACCAGACTTTGGTTTCTGTCTCCTTAGTAATCAAGGATACAGATTTACAATCTATAGAACAGATCCTGTCCAAGTAAGGTCGTGCACTTTCAAGCACGAGTGAACGTTATGAACAGCACTTGTCTCTGTCCAGCGTCAATGTGGGACAATGTTGCGCTTATCCCTGCAGACATGTGATTCACAAAGACAATGGCTAAATCCCATTGCACCTTTCTTAAAATCAAACACTGATTCTAATTCATGTGCTTTCACCTCCTTTTTGTTGGTTCCTGCTAAGTCTAGAAGAATCTTCCCAGCGGTTCTCTCCAAGGAGAAAAACACGATGCTCAGATACCTCTACTTTTGTAACACCTTCTTTCACAAGTGTTTGCTGGACCTCTGAAATTTCTGTTGCAGAAGTAACTGCAGCTCCATTTGTATCTTCCTAAACAACAGAACCCATGCAACCATTAGAAGAATTACGATGTTTCAGCCTATGTAGTGGTTCGCTATAGCTTATACAAACATGATCAGGTTGCTAGCTAAAGACCAACAAGGAGAAGAAAATCAGTTTACCAATATAATCAGCTTCATTTATTTGTATCCAAAATAAGTTACGGTGTGTTACCAGTTACCATAGCACATTACGCCACTGTCATATCGTATTTATTTGCATGTTAAGTGATTGTCTCATGAACTGGAACCAAGAAACTTGATGTCATAATTACTGAAAATAGAGTTCGGAGCTTCAGGTCCGTTTCTCAATTAAGTAACAGAGCTTCTTGGTTGGTACTTAGTGCTGTTTGCTACAATTCTTTACAATATGGTTGAAGAAAATGAAGGCTAGTTCACTTCAAATTGAACCATCAAATGAGTTTTTGGCTCTTCTTGAGGAATGCAAGTAATGGCTTACCAAACCATTATGTTCAGTTCCAAGTGAGGAATGATATATTGGTCCTGAAACTTAAAACATCAACGGCTTCCACTTAATAAAGGCTAATGGTATGTCGTTAGAAGGCTATACCTTTTGTGCAGCAGTCAGAGTACTCCCTTTGTTATCCAGACCTTCAACTTGTACCACAGTATATAATTGTTCAAGAAGTTATGCAGTCACTATGCCATCTTGAGGGGCGTCTAAGGAGGCCTGTCAAACAAGATATTACAAGTTGACTAACATATATATTTTGTGTTGTGAAATTTTTGTTCAACTTGATGATTCTGAAATTTTACTCTTCATGCATTATACATAGTAACATCTAATGATAATTGAAACTTACTTGCCAAATCTTGACAGCACATTCGGTCTCGCTTAGAAGCTGGAAAACTCCATGTCTTCCTCAACCGAGTAAAATCCTAGTTTTTGCAATGCTTCCTGTCAAATAACAGGAACATTATATTAGAACAAGTCGAAATCACAAATATTACATCCAAAAACGAAGCGAACACTAGAAAAGGAAATAACCACACAAACCCAGTTTAGAAAAAGAAATGAAACAAAAGTTAACAACTTTCTATACTAAAAAGAAAGTTAATACCCCCTTGTAAGTTGTAATAAACTGTATACTGCTCAGTTTTCAATTTGCCAAATTTAAAAGTACCATTTTATAATTCAAAGACAACACTAAATCATAAACAAAACACAAGAAATGAATGAAAGACTCTGAAAAATCAAAACTCGCCTTTCAAAAGCAAGCAGACCTGCATAGCTCGGACCTCTTCACCTTCCGACCCCTTCCTCAAAGCATTTCTGCTCTTCTTCTTCTCCTTCACTTCCGGAACGGCAGACACCTCCTCAATCTCCTCCTGAATATGGTCCAATTCTATGGCTCTGGAACTCGACCCCTCCTCTTCGCCATTAGAATTTTCTCCGTCAAAATCAGCAACAAGCCGGCGATGTGGGGCTAGGCGACGCTAGGCGACTAGGCGGGGGCTAGGCGGGTGTGTAGGCGGGGGCTAGGCGGGTGCTAGGCGGGCGCTAGGCGGCTGGGCGGGCCTCCTAGGCGGGTTGGGTCTTTTTTCGATGCCGAAATAGGAGGATGAAGCAGCCGACGAAGAAAACCAATCGAAGCTTTGAGTTTGATAGAGAAGCGAAATGGCTGTGACTGCAAGAGCGAGTGCAAGCTTTGTGTTAATATTTAAAGAGTATAGCCGCACGGCTGTACTCTTAAAATATTTGAATATATTAATATTTCAAGATTATAGCCGTGCGGCTATACGTTTAAATATTCGAATGTATTTAGAAAGTATAGCCGTACGGCTATACCCTTTAAATATACATTTTTGTCATATCGTTTTAGGGTTTACGGCTAAAATACCACTTTAGCCCATTGGGCTAGAGCTATTTATACAATTATTTTATTTATACAAGCGATATTGGGGAATGAAAATTTAAATTCTTTATGATACCTCCCATTCTAATGATTTTTAACTATTAGCCCATTGGGCAAGAATAAAAAAATGGATTTTATTTATAACAAATAATACGGGTTAAATTCATAAATACAAAAAAAAAAAAAAAAATACGGATCTGCCAACATTTTGTGGATCAAAGAAGGTTGAATTTCATTGTATAAAATTGCCACACACTTGATAATGTCAAGAAGTATGGGAACAGTCAAAGCATTTTTGAATATCTACGGCAATGCACTTGGAGATATAGCCTGTATAGAAGGGTAATGCTAGGCTTACTACATTTTTCATACCACATTGTGTACCACATTTCTAATAGAGGTGGAGCCCACCAATACAATGGGGCTCACCTCTATTAGAGAGGTGTTACACAATGTGGTATGAAAAATGTGGTAAGCCTAGCATTTTCCTGTATAGAAATAACACAAAAAATAACATGAAACAAAGTAACAGCATAAATGGAGAGTCGAAATGAGTGATGATTTCCTAAACAAATACCAACTGCATTCACAATCCTTTATGGACATTTGAAATTGTTCAAAAGGGACACAACAAATGGGGAACTTCTTGGATGGCCCCTAAGCATGCAGAAGCCAGATAGGCAGACTGACAATGCAATTACTGGTGTACTTCTGGCAACCATCCAAAGAGGACAATAGACATGACTAATAGAATCTTTGCAGTGGTCAACCGCACGGATGACCACCATGCAAAAAGAACACATTCATGGTCACCTACTTTGGGATGACAACGAACTATCTTGCATTTTGGCATACTATATTTTTTACAGTAAACCACATGAATACTTTTGCAGACCTTCAACAGGCTAGTCTATCGAGCATTATCTCCAGAGAATCCTCACCAAGAAACCTCAAATTGATATGCCAAATTTGGTGGTGTGATCTTTTCCGCAGCTACAGCCTTGACTCGGGAAGCAGCTCGAGAAGCAAGCTCTTGTACCGATGCCTTCACCTCTTGCTTCCTAGTTGTGTTATTTCTCTACAAAATTATCATAATATAGACTAGTTCAAGAGACTAAAAGACACAGATGCAAAAGAAATAAATAAAAGTTTAAAGCAAATAAGAAGATAAAGCCATTGAGTCCAGATAACATGGTAGGAGTACACAACATATAAGTCTAAGAAGAAACGAAAACTCAACGACAACAATAAGAAGAAACGAAAACTCAATGACAACAGTAAAAAATCAAGTAAAAGGAGCAACAAAACACTTTTCTTGACACCTTAGTGTGATCTTGAACTGCAGTCATTTCTGTTATTTGAGCACTGCTGGAGACAGGCTGGATGCTTTGTCCGTTCACTTTGGTATCCAACTTTCCCACTTTCTGCATTTCTTGTACAGAATTTTTCCGTGCTCCAGATGCTTTCTGAAGAATTGTCTGGGAATTAACAATTCAAACGAGAGTCAATTTAATATATAAATGAACTGGTAGATGAGCATGATATACACCATCAAACAAAACACAAGAAATGAATGATAGACTCCTAAAAATCAAAACTCGACTTTCAAAAGCAAGCAGACTTGCATAGCTCGGACGTCTTCACCTTCCGACCCCTTCCTCAAAGCATTTCTGCTCTTCTTCTTCTCCTTCACTTCTGGAACGGCAGACACCTCCTCAATCTCCTCCTGAATATGGTCCAATTCTATGGCTCTGGAACTCGACCCTGTCTCCGCTATCAAAATTTTCTCTGTCAAAATCTGCAACAAGCCGGCGATGTGGGGCTAGGCGGGCGTTAGGCGGCTAGGCGGCTGGGCGGGCCTCCTAGGCGGGTCGGGTCATTTTTTGGTGCCGAACCCGGAGGACGAAGCAGCCGAAACCAAAGAAAACCAATCGAAGCTTTGAGTTTGATAGAGGAGCGAAATGGCTGCGTCTGCGAGTGTAAGCTTCGTGATAATATTTAAAGAGTATAGCCGGCTATACTCTTTTAATATTCGAATATATTAATATTTAAAGAGTCTAGCCGTTCGGCTATACCTTTAAAATATTTGAATGTATTTACCCTTTAAATACACATTTTTGTCCTATCGTTTTAGGGTTTAGGGCTAAAATACCACTTTAGCCCATTGGGTTAGAGTTATTTCTTCAATTATTTTATTTATACAAGCGATATTGGGGAATGAAAATTTAAATTCTTTCCGATACCTCCCATTCTAATGATTTCCAGCTATTAGCCCATTGGGCAAGAATAAAAAAATGGATTTTATTTATAACAGATAATACGGGTTAAACCCATAAATACAACCACAAAAAATAGGGATTTGCCAACATTTTGTGGATCAAAGAATGTTGAATTTCATTGTATAAAATTGCTTGTATGGGAATTTACTTTTTAAAATGTATCCATCGTAATTATGAACTAAACCCAATTACAGACTTTTTTCTCATTGCACTTGACAACCATTCTCTTCTGCTATGAGATATATCAGTTCGCGATGTATTCTATGCATATGAAAAATTGGATACAAAACAGTCTAATCGAGACAACGAAGAGAAGTTTGCAGCTCTGTTTTGAAATAAATTGAAGGTAACATAAATCATATGACATTGATATACGAACTATTCTAAATGAGAATTCAAACAACATGTGTTATATGAGAATTAGCATCTCATTCTTAGGCCCCGTTTGAGATTGTTTTTTTGGCCAAAAACCTGCTTTAGTTTAAAGTTAAGTAGTTGAAGGTGTTTGGTAAAAATAAAATATCCCAATTATTTTAAAAGGAGTGGTCTTTTGACAGCAACTTTTAAAAGCGGACTCTGGGTTGCTTTTCAAAGCCGCTTTCAAAAAGAAGAGAGTGAACCTTTAATGAATTTTTTAAATTCCCAAAATACCATCATTCATTTTAAAAAATGACACCACCTCCACTTCCACATCCAACTCCATCACTTGCACCACCGGATTCACTACCTCCACAACCACCGCCACCGCCACCACTACCACCACCACCCCCACCACAACCACCATCTCCTCCACCACCTCCACCACCACCTCATCCACCTCCGCCTCCACCCCCACCACTGCCACCACAACCACCACCTCTCCAAAACCTCCACATCCACCACTAGCTCCACAACCAACACCACCACCACCACCACCACCATGCTGCCACTGCCCCCACCACCACCAGCACCTCCACAACCGCCATCCCCACCACCACCACTACCACAACCACCAACTCCACCTTCATCGCCACATCCTCCACCTCCACCTCCACCACCACCACCACCACCTCCACCACCACCACCACTACCAACACAACCACCACCTCCTCCAAAACCTCCACATCCACCACCATCTCCACAACCAACAGCACCGCCAACACCATGCTGCCACTGCTACCACCACCACCACCTCCATAACCGCCATCCCCACCACCACCACTACAACAACTGCCAACTCCACCTTCATCACCACCACCACCTCTACTCCATCACCACCACTACCACCACATGATTAGTACATAACACTTTCAACATCATGTCTATTTTAGTCATTATTCACAGTTACAACAATTTTATATTAAAATTTACCAAACGGTTTTGACACTACTTTTGTACTAACAGCACTTTAAAAATATTGTTTACCAAACATGGAGCTGCTTTACTTTACAGCTAATTATTTTCAAATAACAGAAAAAAGCAATTTTTTAAAAAAAATGATAGCAATCCCAAACTGGGCCTTACATATAACATATTATTTCATTTGTCTCCTGGTTGTGCCTGTTGTTAAGCTAGTGCAACCAACATTCTTTTTTCACCAAGAAAGTTTTCCTGAACCTCAAAGAAATTTAGCTAGGAAAACCTCTGGTGGGAAGGGAAAGTTAGGATAGAAATTGAGGCAGAGGCAAGGTTGAAGAACAATCGCGAGCACATGTGATATTACATAAAATGTAGCGAAGGAATTTAGAACAAGACAGGAACAAGTTAGGAACTTATAATGAAATTTAGGCCAATTTCCAAATTAAGCAAACATCTTATAATGAAATCAAGACAGGAACTTATAACAAGCCCTCATTAGAGTAACAATGTCCAAAAACACAAGATGAACACCACACCACAGCTCTGTTGCAAATATAAAAAAGATGAGATATCACTTTGAACAATCAAATAGTTCTTCATTCCTTGTCGCCCAAATCATTGAACGCATCGCGCAAATCATTGAGCATTTCATCCTACGTCTCCTCCACATGCAAATAAAATGAGTATCCATCAATAGGAAGAACCAAATTGTCCATACCACGAAGAAATTCAGAAGATTCAAAACCCTTGCACATAAATTTACTAATATGAGATGCATGTGCTTTGACATTTCATCGTCGTTGTCATTGAAACCAGACCAATCTCTGGCATCCAACATCAACAGATCTTTGCATCAGTGCAGCAACGTGACAAGACCATCCCGATTAACTTTTGCAACCTTCAAATTTAAGTACTTGATATTAGGCCCCAACTTCACAATTGACAATGCCTCACGTCCATGAACAGAGCCTTTGGACAAATCTAAACCATAAAAATTCTTGCAATGTGTTTGTATAATTGCAAGTATTTTCGCCAAATTTAAGCATGAACCCAATGATAACACCTCCAAATTTTTCCACTTGCCAATCAACTCGAGGTTCATGTGTTTGTATAAGTCCTGCCATTTTCCGTCGTCCATCTGCAAGAGTATGACAATGAATTAAAAAAAAAAAAAAAAAAAGATCGAGCACTGAGACAAAAAGATTACTAAATAATAAACAGAAACTTGGGAAAACAATCACCTTAAGTTGAAGAATGCAAGGCTGAATGCATATCGTAATCATTTATAATAAGAACCAACAAGAGAATTAATTGATGGAGTGCTGGAAAATTGTTCATTCAACAAGGACTTTCCGCATTCCAATGCAGTGCATGCTCTGGATGTTCAAAAGGACTTCTCGCATTCCAATGCAGTGCATGCTTTGTAGATTCAAAAGGACTTTGCACATTTCAATGCAGTGCATTGGTTTCGGAGGCTGATTAGGGCTAATCACAGTTTGATTAACCGGACCAAGTGGTTGGAACTGCCTACCAAACTGAAACTGATCAAGTTGATGAAGGAAATTATGGGACCAACATCGACCGGCCACTCTCATTTACCGACCACAGTCAGTTCACGACCAAGCAAATGGTTCGTTGCAGGTCGGTTTCAGCGAAGAAAGAGAGCGAGAAGAGAGAGAAAGAGAGGCTGAACTTGAAGTACTAATCATGCATTATTGCAATACTTAACATATGAAGCAGGTATACGTCCTGAATAATGAGGATGGCATAAAACGGCGCGGATGCTAGTGAGGGGAATTTATTCCACCCATTAAGGAAATGCCGATTAAACTCCTTTGTTGAAGACCTGATTAAAAGGTAACCATTAAAAACTAGAACCTCGATTAACTAACGATTATTCATGGATTTTGCACACGTAAGGCTCTTAATTACCAATTATCGAACACTATAAATATGGCCACATATGCATGTCCTGCATGTTGTGTATTAACCATATGCTATTGTTGAATGGAATGGTAATGATATACCAAGGTCATAAACTCATACTTGCATAGGAAAGAGAATAAGTCAACTCTAAATTAGATCATGACAATCTTTTTAAAAGTAGTCTAGTTTGCAATGTATAGAACCATTAATTTAGCCAATCACATATTCGTAGCATAAAGTTTTCCATACCTTCAACCACCATCTCCTTCCCCTCTCTCTATATAACCTTCAAATATTGGTGAACCTCTCCATCCGAGAGCAAAAAGACGTCTTCCATTTGATGCTGCACACATGAAGTAGCAAGGAGTTGATCATGAGAAACATTATTAATGGAACTGTGGTACTCAAACAAAATTATTAATGATTCAGGATCCAGGGAACTGTGGTACACAAAGCATCAACCAGTTTTTCTAGATTTGTTCTTCTTTTGATCCTGAAGAAAACTTCACTTTCATCCTACAAGTGGAAAGATAAAAATCACAAGACTAGAAATTACAAGAAAAAGAATGATGCTAGATTGGCCCAAGAGATTTGACATTATTAATGGAATTGCTTGAGGGCTCCTCTATCTTCATCATGTAGGTCTTTTAGGTGTGCAACGTGACCCGACAGATAGGTAATCGGTTCATAATTGTATATTATTTCTTACCCTTCTAGCTTATGATTTGGTTATGTTTTTGAGTTAAACTTGTGCTTTTAATCCTTTTTGTGTTTATCTTTCAGTTAATTGAGCTTTAGGTAACAATGATGGCTTTGGAGAACATAATTCATGCAATTCAAGCATGTTAAGGCCTAATTTGGATGAATTGATGAAGAGCTTAAAGACAAATTCATTATGGCTACAGCCCCCTGCCAGTCCAGTTCTGTAGGTCATATTCCAAAATTCAGCCCCATTGGATAAATCTGGAGTTCGTTACCTAGCAAAACAGAGCCATGCTCAGGATGGATTTTTTCAGCGCGGAAAATGAGTTAGCAATTTGTTTTGGCCTTAACTTCTTCCTCCGACCTTGGATTGGCCCAAATAACATATGGCTGGAAAGAAGACATTCTGAACTTCAATTTAGAGTGCTTAAAGTCCTAATTTGATTAAGAGAAGCCCAAGTTGTAAGCCCTTGAAGTTGCTGGTCATGCTGACCTCAGCATGTGCTGGTTGGATGCTTGGTCATGGTGAGCTAGACATGAGCTATCATTTCTGGTTGGAAGCTTGGTCATGGTGACATGAAGATGAGCTAGGGCTGCTGGTGGGATCTATTGGTGAAGTGCATCAACCAATTCAAGATTTTCTAATACAAGTGCATCACCCAATTTAGATTTTCTAATACAAGTGCATCAACCATTTCAGATTTTATAAAACAAGTGTTGTATGCATTAGCCATATTGAATTCAGATTTTCACTTCCCCTAGGCCTATAAATAGGGAGGTTCTCTAAGCTTGTAAACACACCCCAATGGGGGGAGCTCTCAAACACTTCTCTAGAGCTCCCTTCCCTTCTCTCCCTCAAATTCTCTTAGTTTCCCTTTGTAGTTCTCAAATGTTGTAACAAGATCCTAGTACTATAAATCTCAAGCATTTTTCCTTTTTCTTCTTCTATAAATTCTCCAAACACTTCTCTATTCTCTTTCAAAGTTCTCCATGCTCTAAAATATTTCCCAAACACAATTCCCAATCTCTTCCAAAATCCTCAAGCTTCCCAAACACCTTCCTTCCTCTTCCAAATTCTCCATGTCTCAAACACTTCACAAACACCTTTCTCTCCACTCCCTAAGTTCTCAAATTCTCCAAGTTCACAAACATTCTCCATGTTCTCCAAACACTTTCTCAAACAACTCTCTACTTCTACTTTCTTCTCCAAAAAGCCTCCATGTCCTCAAACACTTTTCCCAAACACTTCTCCTTTCTTCCTCAAAGTTCTCTTAGTCTCTCTTTAATGTTTTCTTAGTTGTAATTTATTTTTCTTGTAATGTACATTCTTTCTTAAGTATTCAAGTTTGATAAGTTTCCAAGTTTCAATTATGGTTTTTGTTCTTATTCATTATGCTTATAAGTTAATATGCTAGTTTGAATGATTGATCACCATTTAGGCTTGCATGTTAGCTATCTTGGTTTGAATTAAGAGTATACACCATGCTTTAATTCAAATTGAACTATGAATAGGAAGAGTATGTATGGACATTCGACAACAGGGATTAGATACATGCTTGGTTGTTTAAATTGTTCTTCTATGCTTAATGGGTTCCTAATGCTTAATTTTAGGTTAGACAACAAATGATCAAATTAGGGAATTAGGAACACAAGGTTATGACCACACACCATGGCTTAATCATACATAAGCTAGAATCAATCCATTAATCTAAATTGAACTTGGGAACTTATTTGCTTGAGTTATTTTCTTATTTTCTTTCTTTCTTGTTTCATGTTCTTTTGTTTTTGTTTTTGTTTTGTGTAGAAAAACTGAATTGGATTATTCAATCACCAATCCCTGTGGAATCGACCTCGCACTTACATATGCTATACTACCAACGGTTCGTGCACTTGCGAGTATCACAAGTTGAGGATGCAGTTGAACCCATTTTGGTGCAGCTGAAATCCACACAACAAGTTTTTGGCGCCGTTGCCGGGGATCGGTAACATTGTTTGATTCTATTTGGTTTTCCTACTTTTTTTTTATTTTTTATTTTTTTGTATATAACTAGACTGTTTCATGTTTTAAAGTTAACGACGTTAATTGACAAGTTGTGTTTGTAGTCCAACGGACAAGGACAATTGCCTGACAAGCAAGAGAACTGGGTTTGAGTCCCAACTTACACAACACAAAAGAGGTTCAAGTAGCATGTTGGTTATTTCTAGTTTATGGTTTCATTCACTTGCTCTTAATTAAATATCTTGTTCAAGTTTACATAAACACCATATGACTCTTAGACTGATTAGTGAATGAATGGGTAGATTTGAAGACAAACACCATGTTTAAAGTCTACTTAGTTCTCTATTGTTCTTCTTGTTCTTAATGGGTTTGGAATTTGTGTTTAGACTAAACACCATAGCTAAATGCTTTTTCTGAATACTTGATTAAAACCACACACTATATGGATAATCATATTTGAGAAAGAACGAACTTCATAAGCTAGTTTGATTTACTTTGTTGCTTGTTACTTTGAAGCATGAAATTGGACATGTGTTGATTTTCCTTTTCATTTTAGTTTTTATTTCATAATCCTTTAATTCTGTTTCAAGTTTTCTGTTCTTGTTTTAGTAATTTGTAAATAGCTCAATAAAAATGGAGAGAGATGACAACTTCAATCATAAAGATAGGAAGTGTGGAGTAGTGGGAGAAGTCGCGACCTCCAAATGCATCACACTCGACTTAATCACTTCAAGGGGGAGCATTTCAATCCTTTCTTGTTTTGTTTAGTAATTTTAAGTTTCTGTTTCTTTTTATAAAAAAAAAAATTAAAAAAAAAATTAAAGATTTTTCATATAAACTGACTTTTGGTCATCCATGAATTGCTTGTATATTTGTGTGTTTAAAATTAAAAAAAAATTGAAATTTGAGTTTTTATTTATTTATCCTTGTAAATTGCAATTTGGAACTTCTTTGTTTTCTTTTATGTTTTTTATGTTTTATTAGGTTAGTTTATTTATTTACGTGGTGTGGTTAGTTAGTTTATTTCTAAGTGTTAAAAACATATTTTTATTTCACTTCAAACACTGCATTACAAACAAAGAAAATAAAAAGGTAAAAAATAAATTTAAATAATTAAAAAAAAAAAAAAACAACAACAACAACTTCTTCTTCTTCATCTTCATCATCATCATCATCATGGCATGCCTCTATTTTCTCTTACTTGCAGAATCTGCAGCAGCTCCACATGGTCCTCATTTTTCTCTCCAGTGCTTCCACGTGCTGATTAGCAAGGAAGCCGCTTATGCAAGTCCGCCACCATAGCCTTCAAGGAAGCTATTTCCTCGCTCATCGCGGCACACTCCCGTGTTCTCGCCAGGAATCGCATGCCCAAATTGGTAGCCGAGACCGCATGGAGCACAATTAAGTTGTGGGACTCCTCCACCGCTGCCTTGTCAGAACCTCTGTGCCACATGCAGATGATCTGTCCGGAGTGAGCTTGCTGCTAATCATGCCTCCCAGCGCGCCTCATTCGGCATTGCCTCAGAAAGTTTCGGTATTACCTCAGCAAAGTTTGAGGCCGTACCGTGATGATATGTGGAGTCTGGGAAGATAGGGTTTTGAGGAGCCCTTATCTGCGCATTCGGTGGCGCAAGGGACAATTCAAGGTTTAGATCATCGAGGTGAGTGCATGAGGATGCCATTGTTTAGTTTTTGGATTTTTTGATGTTTTTCTCTGAATTTGCAGGAAGAAATGCGGGGTGCTCTTCTACTTCACCGAGATGAGTTTAAAAAGACTTATACAGACGAGGGAGCCGAAAGCACTTCGGATCTCGAGGTGCTATCCTGTGCTCCTTTCTCTCGGATCCCTTCATTTCTGGCGCAAATTGCGAGCGCGTTTTTTTAAAGGGAGCATGTCTACACTTTCACTTACTTTTCCCTCCCTGTTTTCTAATGTTTATGTTTTTGCTTTTTCAGTTATTATTATTTTTTTTCCAGTTGTTTTCTTCTTGTTTGACAGGTGTCTAAAGGATTTAGTTGGAAAAAAGAGACAAAATTAAAGATGCGTCTTGGACACCTGGTGCAAGAATTCCATCTCTTCTTTTAAATTCTTATTTGAATTGAGTGTTTATTTCAGTTTTTATGTATTTATGTATTTATTTTGTTTTTATTTAATTAGGTAGTATAATTTAAAACTTATAGGATATTCTTTGAAGGAGCTAAATTTTTGGTAACTCCAGTGAGCAACCGCAGTCTATACAGTGTCTAGGAGTTCTTTAGGCGGCACCTTCGGTGTCTAAGAAGTTTGGGTTTTAAGAGGGACCATTGTGACCCCTCCCACCTTCCCGGAATCCCCTGGCTGTGTTTTTTGATGCCCTTAACTGGTCATCCTTAAGTTTTTCTCTTAAAAAAAGAAGAAGCAATTACTTGTGTGTTTACTTAACTAAAAATAAAAATAAAAATGCATGTTTGGGTTTTCATGTTTATGTTTGGTCGTTGTTCTTTAAATTTAGGGTCAATTGTCTCTTTGAAATAGCATAACGTTTTTATTTCCCAATTTTTTTAAAAAAAAAACGCACATACATTTTAAAATTAAATAATAAATAAAAACTGAAATCATTTCTTCTTGGCGCTCGGTGTCTCGACCATAGGAGCTTTGAGTTTGGCCCTCTGGCTGTCCTCTTCAGGGGCTTCACGCACAGCCTCTTGGGGCTCATCACTTGAGCTCCCAAAGATCGCAATCTTAGCTTCAGTATAACTTTTCTCGCGATCTGGTTTCTTGCGTTTACCCGGTCGGTCAAGGTCCTCCAGTTGCTTTCTCATGTCGCAAGAGTACAACTCTACCATCTTTGATAGATTTTTATTCTCGTCTCGCAATACTTCTAGCTGGTGTCGATTCACCTCCACTATCCTTGACCTCTCCCTTTTCAAGCTTTTTATAGCACTCTGACACTCTTCAACCATACTTCGCTCTGCCGCCAACTGAGCTTTAAGCACCTCTACCTCATGGGACTTCGCAAGTAGGTGATGACCCAAACTTGCGACACATGCTGGACTCTGCACGCTCAGTGCCAGGGCATCACTCGTGACCTGGTTGTCATCCCTTGTCCTGAATACATGTATATCTTTGGGAGTCACTAAATTTCTCCCAACTCCAATGGCAACATCGTTGTCCAGGAGTATTGAGTCATTAACAGACACATGCCCCCGTGAGGAGGCAAAGTAGGGCATCCATCCTGGTGCTCCTGCTTGGCCTCGTGTTTGAGTCGGTGGAGCTAGGTTGAGATCCAACGAAAAGGGGTAGGAATAAGCCATTTGATTTCTCACTTTTTTTTTCTCTCTTTTTCTTGCTTGTTTTCTCTTTTGTGTGTTTTTGCGTTTGTGTTTTTCCCCTTCTTTTTCTTTCTTATAGATGTAGTCTTTGACAAACCCTAACAATTGCAGCATCTAAGCATTTTCTTGAATCCCCAGCGTTCCTTGACTCCCATAACCTTCTCACTTTCCAACCGTTTCCAACTCATTTGTCACGTCTTGCTTTGTCTGAATGGACGCGTTCAGCAAAGTCGTCGCGCCTTTGTATGGCCCCGTAATTTCTGCTTGTGGAGTCTGCGGCGCCTCTATGCGTCGACACGTGTCTCGCCCTGCCTCCTGGTCCCTTACACTAACCGAGACAAAATTAGGACCCATGTTTTCAGAATCCAATTCACGTTTCATCTTAAATTTTTAAAAAAATTATAATTAAAATTTAAACGTGTGGGCTTCAGATTTCATTTTGGGTTGGTTTTACCGTTGTTGGGTTAATTTCATTTTGGGTTGGGCTTTCAATTGTTTGGGTTTCAGTTTGTGTAAGACTATCTGTTAGGGCTTACTGTTTTGAGTGTTTTACTGTTTCGTGTTTTTTTTTATTTTTTAAATTTGATTGTTTGTTTTGTAATTTTTATTTTGTAATTGTTTTATTTTATTTTTGTATGTTTTGTGATTTTTATTTGCTTTAATACCCTTCATTTGTTGTTATGACATTGTTTGTGGCTAATTTTTAAACATTGAGGACAATGTTCATTTCTAGGTTTGGGGGTATTGGAGTTTAGCAAGTAAATTTGGTTTTTCTTAAAATTAAAAAAAATAATAATTGAAAAAAAAAAATTATTTATTTTTTTGCTTGTTTTTATTTTAAGTATTGTTTTGTTTTGTTTTTGTTTTGAGTCACTTTCCGAACACTTATGATGAGATAGTGATAAATGTTTGCATGACTTAAATAAAAATTGGATTTCATTTTATTTTAGTGTTTTTTTTCTTTATTAAAAAATAATATAAAAAAAATTTGGCATTGTTCTAGCATGATATGTTTCAAACCTTCTTTACACTTGCCATTTGTTTCATAATTTTCCAATTAAAGGATTTGCATGATCTAAAGAATTGTATGAAGCATAAATTAGACTTATATAACCAACCATATAAAGTGAGCTTTTGAGCCTTGTACTTCAATTCATGAGTGTTATATACATACTCTTATTTTCTTGTCATCTAAGTTGTTGTTTGATCTCATTATTCATTGATTTGGTTGAACACTTAAAAGTCATTCATTCTTGTGCAATTTGACTTCATGACATTTAAAGAAATGATATTAAGGCCTTCTTTGGATCGTTTGTGCTTTTCAAGCTAACCTTATGCATGCTTAAGCATGATTTTCCATTGTTAACCATTTTGAGCCTACATGTAGACCTTTTCTTTCATTTACCAATTTTATTTCCTCGCCTTAGCCCGAAAAACAAATATTTACATTTTCTAAGGAACTCATGAGCTTTAATTGGGATGTGTTTTTCATGCTAAGTTTGGGAAGAGGTGTTACATTTCGAAAAAAAAAAAGAAAAAAAAAATCACACAATTGGTGAAAGAAAAGAGAAAAGTGGTGGTTGAATGAAATTTCATTTTTGGGCCTTCAAAATAAATTGGTGTTTGTTGAATTAAAGGAAAGGAGTGAATCAATGTAAATGAAGGTATAAGGAGTTTTGATCATGTAAAAGAAAAAAAAAATCTAATCGTGATGATTCGAAATCTTGTAAATAATTATTTTATGCTCTTACATTGCGAGTTCCTTGGACTTTGTATTATCCATACCTTTCATTTCTTACTCACCTTACACCCTTGGCCCAATTACAACCTATGTTAAAGACCTAAATTGATCTTAAATGTCATATGGTTGAATTGCATTCATTTTTCTACTTTTAAGTGTTTGGCATCCTTCTTGAGATCATATTAATGCAAGTTCTTCATCTTTCTATTTCGAGTTAAGTCCTTATGGTTTAACTCTATTCTCATGTTTATAACTGAGTGATGCATTATAGCCCTCTTCTGAGTGATTCATTTGTGAGAGGACAACTTTGGTGAGATTTGAAGTTGAACTTATGCTTTGTATGATTTTTGAAATTGTGTGAAAACTAAGATTGGGGAATTTGTTGTATTTGGCTATCACACTACTACACTTTGAGCATATTGTATTTAGAACTTTGCCGCTTTGTAAATAATGTCTAAAAATTGAGCTTTTATTGTTAAAACGTTTAAGTCATGTGCATGAGTCATTTCTCTTCAGAAAATGTTCGGAAAGATTGTTTTGAGTTCTTTTTATTTTTGTAATTGTTTTTTTTGTGTTTTGTTTTCGTTTTTGTTTTTGTTAATGTAATTATGTTTGTTTTTGTTTTTGGTTTTGGTTTTGCTTAAAGACTAACAATCTTTTAAGTTTTCTAACCATTTTGTTTTGTAGAGTTAGAAAAACGTTTATGGGTATCGATAATTGTTAAACCCTCAGGAGACACAACTCCTCCTACTAGGGATGCCTAGAGGTTTAAAGGCTTGTTGCATATGCTAAATGCAATCGAGTTACCTACGAAAGTGGTTTAGTTAACTTCTAGTTTTGTTCTTAACTTTGTTTTGTGTTGTTTTGCTCGAGGACTAGCAAAATCTAGGTTTGGGGGTATTTGATCGGTTCATAATTGTATATTATTTCTTACCCTTCTAGCTTATGATTTGGTTATGTTTTTTAGTTAAACTTGTGCTTTTAATCCTTTTTGTGTTTATCTTTCAGTTAATTGAGCTTTAGGTAACAATGATGGCTTTGGAGAACATAATTCATGCAATTCAAGCATGTTAAGGCCTAATTTGGATGAATTGATGAAGAGCTTAAAGACAAATTCATTATGGCTACAGCCCCTTGCCAGTCCAGTTCTGTAGGTCATATTCCAAAATTCAGCCCCATTGGATAAATCTGGAGTTCGTTACCTAGCAAACACAGAGCCATGCTCAGGATGGATTTTTTCAGCGCGGAAAATGAGTTAGCAATTTGTTTTGGCCTTAACTTCTTCCTCCGACCTTGGATTGGCCCAAATAACATATGGCTGGAAAGAAGACATTCTGAACTTCAATTTAGAGTGCTTAAAGTCCTAATTTGATTAAGAGAAGCCCAAGTTGTAAGCCCTTGAAGTTGCTGGTCATGCTCACCTCAGCATGTGCTGGTTGGATGCTTGGTCATGGTGAGCTAGGCATGAGCTATCATTTCTGGTTGGAAGCTTGGTCATGGTGACATGAAGATGAGCTAGGGCTGCTGGTGGGATCTATTGGTGAAGTGCATCAACCAATTCAAGATTTTCTAATACAAGTGCATCACCCAATTTAGATTTTCTAATACAAGTGCATCAACCATTTCAGATTTTATAAAACAAGTGTTGTATGCATTAGCCATATTGAATTCAGATTTTCACTTCCCCTAGGCCTATAAATAGGGAGGTTCTCTAAGCTTGTAAACACACCCCAAGGGGGGAGCTCTCAAACACTTCTCTAGAGCTCCCTTCCCTTCTCTCCCTCAAATTCTCTTAGTTTCCCTTTGTAGTTCTCAAATGTTGTAACAAGATCCTAGTACTATAAATCTCAAGCATTTTTCCTTTCTCTTCTTCTATAAATTCTCCAAACACTTCTCTATTCTCTTTCAAAGTTCTCCATGCTCTAAAATATTTCCCAAACACAATTCCCAATCTCTTCCAAAATCCTCAAGCTTCCCAAACACCTTCCTTTCTCTTCCAAATTCTCCATGTCTCAAACACTTCACAAACACCTTTCTCTCCACTCCCTAAGTTCTCAAATTCTCCAAGTTCACAAACATTCTCCATGTTCTCCAAACACTTTCTCAAACAACTCTCTACTTCTACTTTCTTCTCCAAAAAGCCTCCATGTCCTCAAACATGATCGGTTCATAATTGTATATCATTTTGTACCTTTCTAGCTTATGATTTGGTTATGTTTTTTAGTTAAACTTGTGCTTTTAATTCTTTTTGTGTTTGTGTTTCAGTTAATTGAGATTTAGGTAACAATGATGAATTTGGATAGGAAATGATGCAATTCATGCATGTTAAGGCCTGATTTGGGTAAATGGAAGAAGAGCTTAAAGACAAACACATTTTGGCTACAACCCATTTCCAGCCCAATTTCGTAGGTCAGCTTCATGGACTTGGATCAGCATGCTATGGGGCTCGAATGAGCTGAAGATCTTCATGAAACCTGTTCGAATGGGTGTCTACTACAACATATCGAAATTTCAGCCCAATTGGACATTTGTGGAGTGCTCAGCCCGTCCAACACCCAACCTTGCTCAGCAGGATTTCCAGCTGCCAGCTTTTGCCATGTGCCTCCTTTTAGCCATGTGCCTCTCCCTAGCTATAACTAACTTTGTACTCAACATAATGAGTGAAGTGGGGAGGCATTCCAGCTATTAAAGAGAAAGCAAGAGCATATTTGTGAAGACAAAAATTCATCATGGCAAAGGGGACAAGGAAGAGACAAAGGTTAAAGTGCCATGGTGGAAAGGAGAGAGAGAAGAATGATGAATGATGAGAGGCATTTTGCTTCAGCCTTTGAACATGGGAATTAAATTGGCAGATCACTTTGGAGCTGGAGATCAGCTTTTGAGCTATTAAAGAGAAGCATGTGCATGCATGTGAAGCAAAAGAAAGAAATGAAATGAAATGAAGTCAATTCCAGTCCCTGTTTCGGCAGCCAACTTGCAGTGGCCAAACGGTACACTTCTACTGCTCCGATGGGAATACTTTCTTCATAGAAGTTTTTCCAATGGGTGTCTAGTATAACATATCCAAATTTCAGCCCCATTGGATACGTTTTGAAACCTGTGGCCTTCCTACACCAAGTCTGGTTCAGAAAACTCGTTTTTTCAGCAACCAAAAGGCAATCACATGGGTTGGCAACAAAAGAAGACCACATGGGTTGGCAGCAAAGGCAGCCACATCTGACCACCTTTGAACCCATGTGATGAAGGCTTGAGGTGCAGCAAAAGATGAAGGATGGTGTGGGAATTCATCATGATGTTCCTCCCTCTTAGCCCTATAAATAGAGAAGCCTTCAAGCTTCAAAACACACCCCAAGGGGGGAGCTCTCAAACACTTCTCTAGAGCTCTCTTCCCTTATCTCCCTCAAATTCTCTTAGTTTCCTTTCAAGTTGTCAATTGTTGTAATAAATTGATTTTAGTAAATTTTCCTTCAAGTTTTCAAGTTCTACTTTAATTTTATTTGTAATGTACATTCTTTCTTAAGTATTCAAGTTTAATTAGTTTCCAAGTTTCAATTATGGTTTTTGTTCTTATTCATTATGCTTATAAGTTAATATGCTAGTTTGAATGATTGATCACCATTTAGGTTTGCATGTTAGCTATCTTGGTTTGAATTAAGAGTATACATCATGCTTTAATTCGAATTGAACTATGAATAGGAAGAGTATGTATGGACATTCGACAACAGGGATTAGATACATGCTTGGGTGTTTAAATTGTTCTTCTATGCTTAATGGGTTCCTAATGCTTAATTTTAGGTTAGACAACAAATGATCAAATTAGGGAATTAGGAACACAAGGTTTTGACCAAACACCATGGCTTAATCATACTTTAGCTAGAATCAATCCGTTAATCTAATTGAACTTGGGAACTTATTTGCTTGAGTTATTTCCTTTTTCTTGTTTTATTTATTTTCTTTTCCATTTCTGTTTTTTTTTTTTGTAGGGAAATGAATTGGATCATTCAATCACCAATCCTCGTGGGATCGACCTCGTACTTACATATGCTATACTACCTAACGGCTCGTGCACTTGCGAGTATCACAAGTTGAGGATGAAGCTGAATCTATTTTTGGTGCAGTGAATCCGACACAACAAAACACTTTTCCCAAACACTTCTCCTTTCTTCCTCAAAGTTCTCTTAGTCTCTCTTTAATGTTTTCTTAGTTGTAATTTATTTTTCTTGTAATGTACATTCTTTCTTAAGTATTCAAGTTTGATAAGTTTCCAAGTTTCAATTATGGTTTTTGTTCTTATTCATTATGCTTATAAGTTAATATGCTAGTTTGAATGATTGATCACCATTTAGGCTTGCATGTTAGCTATCTTGGTTTGAATTAAGAGTATACACCATGCTTTAATTCGAATTGAACTATGAATAGGAAGAGTATGTATGGACATTCAACAACAGGGATTAGATACATGCTTGGTTGTTTAAATTGTTCTTCTATGCTTAATGGGTTCCTAATGCTTAATTTTAGGTTAGACAACAAATGATCAAATTAGGGAATTAGGAACACAAGGTTATGACCACACACCATGGCTTAATCATACATTAGCTAGAATCAATCCATTAATCTAAATTGAACTTGAGAACTTATTTGCTTGAGTTATTTTCTTATTTTCTTTCTTTCTTGTTTCATGTTCTTTTGTTTTTGTTTTTGTTTTGTGTAGAAAAACTGAATTGTATTATTCAATCACCAATCCCTGTGGAATCGACCTCGCACTTACATATGCTATACTACCAACGGTTCGTGCACTTGCGAGTATCACAAGTTAAGGATGCAGTTGAACCCATTTTGGTACAACTGAAATCCACACAACAATAGGCCGAGCATGCCAGTTGCAGTTGTAATGTTGAGTGGTGAAGGGTCATTGCCTCAACCTCAAAAACCTAATTTTTATAGTGAAAGGGATCTCAATGAACTGGAAGTCGATCCTTCTTCTAAAGCATTTTCAGCTAATGAAGTCACACTCCCTTTATACTAATGGAGGCTCGATAAACGATATTTCATGTTGGTGTGTTAATCTAGTGCTTTTGAAGTCAGTTTGAAAAGTTAAATATAATTAAGAGATTCCCAACCCATGCGTTAGCAAATGCACCCTCTATTTTTTATTTTTTATTTTTTTTGCTTTGGAGTTGAGGTGGAGTTCACACTACAAAAACACAGATGCTGACAAAAGAACTAGTATAAAAGCTTAAATGAATTAGATTTTTCACTTGAGGTGGTGAAATATTTCAATTTTTTTTTTCTGTTCTTTGGTGGGTTGGTTTTGTGTTCCTATGCAAGAGGAGGAGGAGACAACTCTTATTATTATTATTTTTCTCTGCAAACACGAGGGCATGATCAACTGTCAAAATCTATAACAGAAATGCAATATCCAAAGAATGAAAAGCAGTCCAACCAAGAAGAACCATCAATGGATGAATATTGAATGCATAAAGATTTATCAAGCTTCAAAGAAGAAGAACCAAACCAATCAATCTATTGCTTAACCAAACCAGAAATAAATAGTCAGAATTTGAGATTGGGGCCTAAAAACCGAACCTTGTTATTAGCAAGACCACATAAACTCCATGATAGGATAGCTTCATCATTTTCCTTCCACTGAAGACAGACACCAAGTTAGCAAATTTTGTACTTTTTTTCTTCTGAGCCATGTCGTCAATGCGAAGAGAGAATAGAATAAGGCGGAGTTGGCAAAGGGAGGAATTGTCCTCGTTGTCGTTGGTGTGGTGAGGTGAACATGTCGTTTGGGAGAGAGCCAAGAGAGAAGAGAATAAGGCGGGAAACAAGGAGAGAAATGGAATTAGATGAATTAAGAGTCTCATGATCTCTTCTTCTATGGACTTGACTTGTGCTTCATTGCATCGGCTTCCCAATCTAAAGCTCAAATTTGCAGCTACATTTTTTCAATTTCGGGTTTCAGACTTTCAGTCAATCGCAGTGTTCGAAAAATCGGCCTAGGTGGGCCGCTAGGTGGCAAGGCGATCGCTGAGGCGGGCACTTGGACTCGGAGGACATAAAGCTCTGCCTTGGCAGACATTGAGAAAGCCCAATCCAATGGAATTAACGCAGCAGCCGAAACCCAAAATATATATATATCGAAGCTTGAGTTGAGAGACAGGCTCAAGACCAAGTCTTTGAAGCTTGGAAGCACTTATAGAGAAGCGAAATGGCTGTGACTGTGAGTGCAAGCTTCATGTTCGTTTATTTGTCCCTTCATTTCACTCACGCACCACATTCCTCTGCGAGTGCAAGCTCCGTGTTCGTGAGGAATATATTTAAAGAGTATAGGCTATATTGTTAAAATATATTTGAATAGTTTAAAAGAGGGTATAGTCGTGCGGCTATACTTTTAAAATATGCGAATATATTTGAATAGTATAGCCGCCCGGCTATACTCTTTAAATAAACAATTTTGAAATATTATTTTAGGGTTTAGGGCTAAAATACCATTTTACCCAACTGGGCTAGAGTTATTTCTTCAAGCGATATTAGTGCTCAAAATGCTCGAATAGATTAATTTCTTTTTTATATAATTTTTTAAGAATTCCTAGAATACCATATAAAGAAATGAGAATATCTTATTAAGGTAAAAATTGTTACCCCAGCCAACAATCACAGAGAGATGGAAAAAGAGTACAGTGATTCCATGCCAAAAATTGTTAACCCTTGGCCTTGCTTTGCCTTCCATTACACGAGTAGATAGTGTGTATTCATAACAATTGGTCTGTTGAATTATTGATCAAGTATTAAATTTGCCGATTGGCAACTTCCTTTTTATTTTTCTCTTTCATTTCCAAGTACAACGTCAACTTGTTTTTTAATTTTTTAATTTTTTTTTTCTAGTACAAGCAATAGTCTAAAAGGGGAGAGGGATTTCTCACACACACACACACACAATTATGATGTCGTGGTTCGAACATGAGACCTCTGGGTTGCAAGTCATTGCCCTTTTTCCCTAAGTTAGATCCCGTTGACTTGTATAATAAATAGTAGATATACATATGATTTTCTGCATTTATTTATAAATGCAAACTACCATTAAACACATGTACTAAAGCATAAAACTGCACACGTCTTTATGGGAAGATATTTTCATACCTAAGCTATTGTTGCCCCTTCACATACGTCGCAAATTCTAAACCCATGACCTTCACAATATGGACATTTTGCTCCCTCTTCCACCCAATCCAAGAACTGCTGTCATTTAACAAAATAATTAAAACTTCATCCTGGATGGTAATGCTCGAAAATGAGAATATTAATATCTCTGTTTGAAACCTCTAACCTGTTCTTCAATGTTTGGCTCACCTGTTCCATCACATTCTGCAACAAAGAAATACAGATAAGCTACCAAGGGGACTGAGGATAGTTGAAACAAAATATGCAAAAGCACAAAAATAAAACTAATGCATATCATCATCAAAGCCATTGGTGTTCAACATTATATTTAAAAATCAGATCAAACAAAATAAATATACAAATACATAGTATGGGTGGATTTAGAGTACTTCTGCAAAAGTTTAGCGTAGCAAGGCAATGGTTTATAAACTTGAATATAGTGACTAAAATGGGAGACGGGCAGGAGGTACCTGTGCACAATAAGCGACCCTCCCCTCAACAAGTAAGACACCTTGTTGTGGTATTCATTGTCTTGCTTTCACCTCTTATTTTTTGGTTCCTGCTAAGTCTAGAAGAATCTTCCCAGTTGTTCTCTCCAAGGAGAAAAACACGATGCTCAGATACCTCTACTTTTGTAACACCTTCTTTCACAAGTGTTTGCTGGACCTCTGAAATTTCTGTTGCAGAAGTAACTGCAGCTCCATTTGTATCTTCCTAAACAACAGAACCCACACAACCATTAGAAGAATTACAATGTTTCAGCCTATGTAGTGGTTCACTATAGCTTATACGAACATGATCAGGTTGCTAGCTCAAGGCCAACAAGGATAAAAAAATCAGTTTACCAATATAATCAGCTTCATTTATTAGTATCCAAAATAAGTTACGTGTGTTATCAGTTACCACAACACATTACGTCACTGTCATATCGTATTTATTTGCATGTTAAGTGATTGTCTCATGAAACTGGAACCAAGAAACCTGATGTTAGAGTTCCTGAAAATAGAGTTGGAGCTTCAGGTCCGTTTCTCAATTAAGTAACAGAGCTTCTTGGTTGGTACTTAGTACTGTTTGCTACAATTCTTTACAATCTGGTTGAAGAAAATGAAGGCTAGTTCACTTCAAATTGAACCATCAAATGAGTTTTTGGCTCCTCTTGAGGAATGCAAGTAATGGCTTACCAAACCATTATGTTCAGTTCCAAGTGAGGAATGATATATTGGTCCTGAAACTTAAAACATTAACGGCTTCCACTTAATAAAGGCTAATGGTATGTCGTTAGAAGGCTATACCTTTTGTGCAGGAGTCAGAGTACTCCCTTTGTTATCCAGACCCTCAATTTGTGTCACCGTATATAATTGTTCAAGAAGTTCTGCAGTCACTATGCCATATTGAGGGGCGTCTAAGGAGGCTTATCAAACAAGATATTACAAGTTGACTAACATATATATTTTGCGTCGTGAAATTTTTGTTCAACTTGATGATTCTGAAATTTTACTCTTCATGCATTATACATAGTAACATCTAATGATAATTGAAACTTACTAGCCAAGTCTTGACAGCACGTTCGGTCCCGCTTAGAAGCTGGAAAACTCCATGTCTTCCTCAACCGAGTAAAATCCTAGTGTTTGCAATGCTTCATGTCAAATAACAGGAACATTATATTAGAACAAGTCGAAATCACAAATATTACATCCAAAAACGAAGCGAACGCTAGAAAAGGAAATAACCACGCAAGCCCAGTTATAGAAAAAGAAAAGAAACAAAAGTTAACAACTTTCTATACTAAAGAGAAAGTTAATACCCCCTTGTAAGTTGTAATAAACTGTATGCTGCTCAGTTTTCAATTTGCCAAATTTAAAAGTACCATTTTATAATTCAAAGACAACACTAAATCATAAACAAAACACAAAAAATGAATGATAGACTCCGAAAAATCAAAACTCGCCTTTCAAAAGCAAGCAGGCCTGCATAGCTCGGACCTCTTCACCTTTCGACCCCTTCCTCAAAGCATTTCTGCTCTTCTTCTTCTCCTTCACTTCGGAACGGCAGACACCTCCTCAATCTCCTCCTGAATATGGTCCAATTTTATGGCTCTAGAACTCAACCCTATCTCTGCCATTAGAATTTTCTCCGTCAAAATCTGCAACAAGCCGGCGATGTGGGGCTAGGCGGGTGCTAGGCGACTAGGCGGGGGCTAGGAGGGCGCTAGGCCGCTGAGGCGGGTGCTAGGCAGGCAGGCTGCAGGCGGCTGGGCGGGCCTCCTAGGCGGGTTGGGTCTTTTTTCGATGCCGAAATAGGAGGATGAAGCAGCCAACGAAGAAAACCCATCGAAGCTTTGAGGTTGATAGAGAAGCGAAATGGCTGTGACTGCGAGTGCGAGTGCAAGCTTCGTGTTAATATTTAAAGCGTATAGCCGTGCGGCTATACTCTTAAATATTCGAATATTATACTCTTAGAATATTCGAATATATTAATATTTAAAGAGTCTAGCCGTTCAGCCATACTTTTAAAATATTCGAATGTATTTATAAAGTATAGCCGTACGGCTATACCCTTTAAATATACATTTTTGTCATATCGTTTTAGGGTGTAGGGCCAAAATACCACTCTAGCCCATTGGGCTAGAGTTATTTCTACAATTATTTTATTTATACAAGCGATATTTGGGAATTTAAATTTAAATTCTTTCTGATACCTCCTATTCTAATGATTTCTAACTATTAGCCAATTGGGCAAGAATAAAGAAATGGATTTTATTTATAACAAATAATACAGGTTAAACCCATAAATACAACAACAAAAAATAGGGATCCGCCAACATTTTGTGGATCAAAGAAAGTTGAATTTCATTGTATAAAATTGTTTGGGATTGCTTTTTTTTGGCCAAAAACCTGCTTCACTTTAAAGTTAAGCATAAATAAATATCCCAATTATTTTAAAAGAAGTGGCCTTTTGACGCAGCATTTAAAAGCAGACTCTAGGTTGCTTTTTAAGGTTGCTTTCAAAAGAAACAGAGATGAACCTTTAATGAATTTTTTAAATTCCCAAAATACCATCATTCATTTTAAAAAATGACACCACCTCCACTTCCACATCCAACTCCACCACTTGCACCACCACATTCACTACCTCCGCAACCACCGCCATCGCCTCCACCACCACCTCCTCCACCTCTACCTCCACCACCACCACCTCCTCCTCCACCACCACCACCTCCACCTCCACCACCACCACCACTACCTCCTCCAAAACCTCCACATCCACCACCACATGAGAATATATACATTGGGAGACGCACATACATGAGATGCCTTTCTAAATTCTAACCTTATGAACTACACAACTAGCTAGCTCAACTAAGATATGGTTTTCGTCAAATAAAAAATTTCTTAGTCAACACCTTTTCTGGATCACCCCCACCTTTAAACATGTTATAGGTGTCTCACATGACAGGTTTCGGATCTTGGCCAATCTGCATTCATCGAGTATGTGGTTAGAAGAATTTTATTCAACTTTTCACTCAATACATGAGAGTGAAAAGCACTTAAAAAAGTGTCAGCTAGAATTATACATTCACTCATAAATATACTTGGTTATGCTTGCCAAAAGTTACTAGCTCAAAACCTAATTTAACTTCATCCATAATCTTCCTAGATAAAAAAAATAAAATAAAAACCTTAATTTTTTACTTTTATTCCAATGACATATCTAAGGCTAAAGTGACACACTTTGACATATCTAAGGCTAAAGTGACACACTTTTTAATTTTTTCCACATCAAGTATTATTGTTTGTCAAAATTTAATTATCTCAGTACCCAACAAAATCATATGGAAACAATAACCATCAAAGAACTAGTACCTATCAAGATAGTAAAGTGATAGGCCCCTTTCCCAAAGATCTGATAACAACCTTAGCCAAACACTATGTAACGTAATTCAGCAATTCCTATCCATAGCCAACACACTTTTAAATATATATATATATATATTCAAAGAGTATAGCCTGCTATACCAGGATTTTTTTTTTCCTTCAATAAAAGGTATAGCCGGGCGGCTATAATAGGGATTTTTTTATTTTAATTTTTTTTTTATTAAAGCTATACTGGGTCCTTTTTAAAATAAAATAAAAAATTTCTCTGATTTTCTTTTATCGATATGAGTAGTTTAGAGCATTATCTATTACTAGTACTTCATTACCCGAGTCTCCATTTAGGGCTTGCAGGATCCAAACCAATCCGCTAAAACCGACCAATCCAATCCAATTCAATCCAATTTTCATTGGTTTCGACAACATTGATGGATTGGATTGGATTAGAAAAATAGAAATCCAATTGGATTGGATCGGATGGCGAATCAAGAATTGAAAATCCAACCTAAACCGAACCAATCCAATATACAAATTAATATACATTCATATTGTATAATATTTACACTTTCATCTTGTTTCTCACTAATATATTAATCTTACTTTTGAAAAAATCAAAACGTTAACATATTAAATATAATATTATATTAATTTACATTAAAAATTAATATATTAATGTCATATCTTTGATCATATTGAATTTTGAATTAAATGTTATGGAAGAATATGAAGTTTTTTTTTCATAATTATTTTTTCATACAAACCGATCATCCAATCCAATCCAATCCAATGTACATTGGATCGGATTGGATTGATCTGTAACATCCAAACACATTGGATTGGATTGTAAAATTTGTAATCCAATAGAAGATTGGATTGGATTGGATTGGTAAAAAACCATTGGTTTCGAACCGATGCTCACCCATATCTCCATTGTCTCCTTTTGATTTTTTACCTTTCCCAGTTTTACCCATATAAAGAATTTAGCATTTTCCCGTTTAATACTTGTATTGTACACATACGTATGTATTTTCAATAATACTTCCATTTTCCATACATGTTTTAAAGACTTGGTACAATACACGTTTTGTAAAAAGCAAACATACAATACACTTATTGTACATATACTTACGTATTTTTTACAAAATTTTCAATAGTACACACAAAATTCATGTATTATATACATAATTTTCACATATTATTAAATAAAAATAATATATATTAAAATATTATATAGTGGCCGAACTTTTCAGTTGTAACTTGCCAAAGTTTTGCTGAATAAAATACGTACGTATTTTGTTCATAATTTCCCATTCTGTATTTTACTAACTATGAAAGAAATTGAGATGCTGAGATTATCTCTTACTTGTTGTAAGAAAAATGCAACATGGTGATTTTGCAATCTCTTTGCCAACGAGAACAACAATGTCAAACAAAGTGTTATGGGTATGGTAGTAAGAGAAGTGGTAGTATTCTTCATGTAAAGTGTTGTTTGGAAAGTGAAGCAATTACCAAGACCACTCCAACTCAGTGTGCAATTCTCTATAACAAATAATTAGTGCAGTAACATAATTTAGTATCGCTCAAGAGAACGAGGTAGATCAAAGGCAAATATTCCTACACAAAAAAGAAGAAGAAAAAATTAAACTCTCAGATTGATTTACCTGAAAATTCCCTCTTTTCAATATCTGCTTTGGATATGTTGAAACTTGGAGCCCCAACTCTCTTTTCAATATAATGGGGTCTATTTTTCTTATTTTTTTAATAAATAGTATGGCCATACAACTGTACAGTTTAAATATATTGTATTTAAAGAGCATAGCCGCACGGCTATACCTGTGGTGTTCCGTCAATTTTTCTTTCATAAATAGTATAGCCGCGCGGCTATAATGTGGTTTTTTTAATTTTTTTTTTAAATGAATAGCATAGCCGCACGGCTATACGAGTAAAAAAAAAAAAAAAATGGGCCGCCTAGGCGCTTGACGGGCTTTTCTTTTAATAAAAAATAATAAATAGTATAGCTGGGTGTTGAGGCCCAAAAAATCCATGGTTGGGCCCGAATAAATTCCTAGCCCAAAACGATATATTATTGAAAAAAGACCCAATTTGGAGTACACGAAAGTCTGCCATGCACAAGCCACACCCTGCATGCCATGCCAAATAAAAATCTGTCATGCTAGAAATTGATATTAAAATTATAAATATGCATTTAGCTATGCAAATCCATGCCAATTATCCTATCAAGTGTCATAATTAAAAGCATGTCAAACGACATGCCATGCCAAGCGGGGAATTATTATTTCATACCCAATCACACTACAAGCTTAAGTGGGCCCAAGCCACTCGAATGCCCGGGGCTTGCTTGAGTGGGTTGTGGTATGGATGGTAACAAATTGTCATGGGGCCCATCGATGGGTCGAGAAATGGAAGTCTCGGGTCGCTTGGGGCCTCGGGACTCAAGCCCATTTTTAGGCCCAAACGTGGGTAAGCACAAGAGAGAAAGTAGCCCATTGCCTCAACTAGAATAGCCCAACCAAAGTAGCTCATTGCCTCAACTAGAATAGCCCAACCAAAATAGCCCCATTACTCCAACTAAAATAGCCCAACCAAAATAGCCCATTGCCCCAATTAGAATAAGCCAACTAAAAGGCCCAACACTTGATCAGATTATCTCATCCATTGGATGAATCATGTGGTGGACTTAAAAAGCCTATGTAATTAGAATAAAAAGGCAGCACAAGTCTTGGCACTCAGCTGGGAGAGAAAATACGAAGGAGCTTGGAGAAGTCCACACGTGAAGGGCGCTGGGAGGCTTGGGAGCAAGTTCCAAGCAAAAATCCTTCAAGGAACCAATGGATATTAGCACGCAAAGAAAGATGTCATCCCTTAAACCAGGAGGCGCACCCACTTTCTTTCCTTCATCAGATTTGGCCATGGAAAGAGGAAGAAAGAGGAGAAAGAAGATGGGTGAGAAAGGGAAGTTCCCCTCTGAGGCGCAAGCTGGAAGAAGCCTGGAGCACCCAAAATCCCTGATTTTGTGGGATTGGGCAGAGCTGACTTTGCCACCATGAAGTAAGTCAAGAAAGAGGATAAGAAAGGAGGAGGAAAGCTTAGCTAGATTGGGAAGAAACCATTAGGAGGAAACCCCAGCAACTATAAATAGGGCATCTTCTACCCAACACAACACAACCCACAACCTTCAGAGAGCAAGCTTTCTCTCTCTCACTTACAAACCCAGAAATTTTCGTGCTTTGCTTGCCCATTTCCCCCATCTCCCCTGCTTTGGCAGATTGCTACAGCTTTGAGCAGAGTCACTGTCAAGTTGCCAGAAGCTACGAAAATCACCCAAAACTCTCCTCCTTAGAACCTCTCTTCCCTTCCATTAGAACCTCTGCCCTTCGTAGGAACCCACAACTCTCTCTCTCTAAAGTGCTAAACCCATGATAATTTTGCTCCCATGCCACATGCCTCTCATGCCAAGCCCGAAAGTTTAACTGTAAACATGAAGAAATTATCTGTAAGTTGCTGTTGTTTTGGCTGGTGAAGATAACCAAAATACTTCCTAAGGCCTTGATGCCCTTTCGAAGCATTTTGGGGCTTAATTTTCGAACTCAAACAAATGGGACAATTTCATCAGCCCAGCCCACTCGCTGCCGGAAGAAAAAGGCCCCTACACCGGGCGGCTATACTTTGTAAATATAATCTATTTAAAGCGTATAGCCGGGCGGCTAGACTCAGGATTTTTAAAATTTGTTTTAATAAATAGTATAGCGGCATGGCTGTACGTTTAAGTGTGAGGAACTTCTTGGTATTAATGCAACTAGACAGGCCTCTATAAGAAACAGAAAATTATCTGAAGACCATCTGCACTGTAAAATGTACATCACAAAAGATATACATGACTATTAACGCAAGATCAATGGTCTAACTGCTTTTATTGCCTCCTTAGCGAGTTGCTCATCCATCCCAGAAGAGAAGTCTTTACTTTTTGCTAGTTACTTGGCCCTACAAACTCTGTTCAACCTCCTATCTCCAACCGTTTTTGCTTCGAAGAGAAATCTTTCGCATGTAGCACATAATATATGCTTAGCCAATCAGTATTCTGGTTCTGTTTTTGCATTATTTGGGTGAGTTCACAGAAAATGATCTATGATCTGTAAGATTACAAAGCATCTACTTGCATGTAGGGTTATTTTCTGTATTACAAAGTAGGGTTTTTATTTTTGATGCATAATATAGTGGGGTTAACATGAAAGAGTCAGGTGATTGTAAATGACACATGATCTCCATGTGAAAAGCATAGTGCAAAATCTGGAAGACCCCCACATAACATTGATTGATTGTGACTTGAAACAACTCAGTATAGCAAAGATATACATATGTTGTCTGAAAAATAAGGTAGTGAATGATAGGTAGGGCATGAAGAAACAGGTTATCGCCGCCATTATCCTCTGGACCTCAATGAATATGACTGAACAAGAGTAGGCTATGTCCACCCGACCAAAACATGGACACTCACAAGCACATTCTTACCAACAGTTACAAGTTCAAAGTATTCAAGTCCAACAGGAGTGAAGTAAAAGTTGCAATGTACTTTTAACATCTCGATAAATGGTTAGAAAAGTTGTCCACGATATAATTTGAGATTCAAAGGGGTCGTTGGAGCATTTCAAAATTTTACAACTTGAATTTACAGTACAAGAGGTGGAGGAGGGTAAAGTAGAACCTTGTTGAGCTTTGTCATCGCTTGGGGCAGTACTTTGTGTTAGGAAATTACGCAGATTTCCCTATAAACCAGATTAGTGAGAATGCGAAATAACATAGGAACTAACACACACAAATTTGATAACGGAGTTCAGCCAATTGTGCCTACATCTCCAGACCTGCTGCAGATCATTTTACTAAAGGGAGAAAATATACAAAGTGTTTACAACACTCACAACTCACAACCCACCCCGAATTATACTAAGAATTTTTCCTCACAAAAATTCTTTCACAAGCTTTTTCTCTTAAGCTTTTCTCTCAAACTCTCTCTAATTCTCTAATTCTCTAATTTTAGGAGATGCTCTACAAATGAGAGCTAAGGGATTTATATAGGCTTCAAAAAATATGGGTTGGTGGAATTTAGGTAAGAAATTAGACAATGGTTATGCACCTCCATTGATAATTGCCTAAGATAGGCACCCCTTATTTTTAACCAAAAAATGGTTGGTGCCCATTTCCTTGACACTTTGTATGCAGCATTCAGAAACAAAGCAATTAACATTAAAAACTAACAGTCTACAGTTGCATTTAGTCTAAAACATGATACACGAGAATTACAACGAGAAAGAAATTACGACTATATTTTTCATTCTGTGTGGATGGTATTTCTTCTGTGGTGGTGGTGCCTGATCAGCATGGATGGATGCCATGGTTTGCCATTCAGCCTTTAGCCACGCGACCATTGGACTCGGCACCTGATGCTCCATTAGGCTGCTTCCCAGCTGCTCCATTAGGCTTCCTCCCTGCAGCAACGTTGCAATACAGGCGCCTCAGATACGACATGGCTACCGGGTCTTCCTGGAAAATAGAAGTGTCTCAGTATGAATCTTGGGGTTTTGATGTGAAACTCAGATATCTTAAATACCTCTCGGCAATGGAAATTTTTTTTCTTATGAACCGGGTTTAATTAATCCACCATTATAGAAGTGTTCAAAGTATGTCAAGAACTTACAGAGACGAGGTTAATGACTCTAGAATCCCTCAAGCTCCTAGGGAGACAGAGGCTTAAGCTGTCAACGTCCCTGCTGTGAAAATTTCAAACACCAAACTTGCTTATAATCAAACAAATGAAAGTAATGCCAATATCTCTGGACCCTTAAGAATAACTTAATTACTAACGTTAGACCATCTGAGAGCCTGAGAAAGCAGTGAATGATGAGCTTGAGCAGCCGGATGGAGGGTTCTTCGGGAAGCTTATCGAGCATCCTACTAAGAACTTGAGTGATGACATAGAATCTATCCGCGAAAGTGATGCAGTACTTCATTCCCTGATCACTGATCAGAATTCTTTCAATTATGAATGTGGCCACCTGTACATTCAAAGGCACATCAATCTTACGCCTTATGATCAAACAAGGAGACAGATGCAAATAGGGTGCAATTCAAATTGTGATTTCCCTTTGTCCAAAAAAAAAGAAGCAAGGGACTTGCATCTCAAATGGTTAAAAGCATTTGGTCCTGCATCATCTGAGGTCCTAGGTTTGATTTCACCCATCCCCCAGTATTGCTTGTATAAAAAAAAATGTGATTTCCCTATTCCAGGCAGAAAATTCCTGTTATCTGTGTGTTTTGTTTCCAATTACTAAATTCAAGTGACAATTGCTACATAAATTACCATACAGAAATTCCCAAATTACAGCCATGAGTTTTGGAACAATTATATGTATAAACTTCCTTGTTACTTACAGTTCTTGACAGTATAGTGCCAACTTCAATGCAGCGGATGCAGTAGCAGAACACTTGAGTTTGGAGAAGGAAAGTGATGATGTCTTCATCATTATCCTGAACAAGGAGGAAAAGGGGGTCCAAATTATCATTATTTCATGAAGTTAAAGAACATTAAATTGTTGAAAAATAGAAGGGAATGAAAATGGGATTGAAGGCATAAACATAATTTCATACATATACCTTCACAAGGGCACCAATAACACCCAAGCTGGACAGCCTCAGATATTCATAAGGTTTTTCCTTGCTCTTAGTGCCGAGGAAAGGGTAGATATACATTGGAATGTTGGCTGCACACAGCATGTATACAATTCAATTAGATGCATTGCATGACTACAAAACTCAAACTATAACTTCCTCTCGTTACTTTATTATAGGAAGCCCTCTTCTAGTAAGATAAGTCCCAAAAGTAAATGAAGTCCTCATGCCTGGGGCTCGTCTGGTGTCTAGTACTGGATTGAATTGGATAACTCCCTATATTTAAAGCATGTTTTGACGAAGAAACGAACTTCTTTTTGACCAATTTGAAGGGGCAGAAGATGAATTACTCATGAAGAAAACTTGTCTCATCTAATCCCCAGTAAATAGTAGGATAATAACATTTTATAACTTATATCCCTCCTAATCCCCCCAAAATGAAAAATTATTCACATCTACCTTCATTTCTTCCTTCAACATACCTTAGATTTAGTGACTTCTCCAATCCATTCCATTCGTAGGTGCTAAACGAGCCCATTATTTTAACAAACTTACCTTTGACAAATAGATTTCTTGTCTCTGGATGAGCAGCTACGCACTGTAAAAACAAAATAATAAACATATTAATTAAATGCCATATACTTGTACAAAAGCAACATGACAATTGAAGCTTACTTTCGTAGGTAATAATTCATTACAAGAATAAAGAATTCATAAAAACCATCATTATCATTAATTCCTAAAATGTATGCCATCAAAAGTTCTCTTGAATTGAAGTATGAAGAGACTGACATGAGAACTAAAGAGAAAACAAAAATGATAGAGCGAGTACATATAGGTAGGTAGATATAACCTGATATAGAGAGAGTGTGTTGCATGCTCGATTTGATGCCTCCTGAGTAAGAAGATGTGGAGATGTGACCATTGGGTACACTTCAAGAATTTCCTAAAATGATGAAAATATAAATAAATCATCATGAATATCAATCTCGAAAATTAAGAAATTTGCAATGAGAAACATCATAATATATATATATATTGGGAACAAAATCTTATAAAGCTAACTCAATAATTAAGTTATCTCTGTCATTTAGTTTTTATGTGTTTAGGCGTTAATCCCACCCATTTCATCGGGAAAAAAAAAAAACCCAAAACCAAAACCAAGCTATGCGCCGTACCTTTAACAATGTATATGTTGTGCCAAAGGAATGCCACAGCAATGGAGCCAAGTCCTCACGAATTTCCCTGATCTGTATATTGAGGACCACAAACAATTAATAAAAATTAAAATAAAGAGAAACAAAAATAGTACCCAGTAATATATATGCATGTGGCTAAACTTTTTATTTTTATTTTTTATATAAGTAATATTCTAAACTAAAATAAGGGGGATTGAAAGAGTCGGAGCACAACCGTTCTCACCAGCTTGGCTAATCTCATTTATGCACATGTGGCTAAACTAACCCACAGAGATATGCTCATACAAAGCACGTGGCAGATATAGACTGGTGACATGCAAATACATTTTTTTATCTTGAAAAATTATAGAGCTAATAATACTATGAAATCGTTTTGAGCGACATGAATCATGTACAAAAATATACCAAGAAATATATGTATATGAAATGCATAAACATAAGAAAAGAAATCAGATACGAAAATGATAAATGTATATATGATCATGATCAGTCATGACCTTGGAGAGGCGTTGCAGTGCGTTTTCTCGGGTACGTCTATCGCGAAGCTCAAGAATCCACTGCTCCACATTCACCTTTTTGAACGGGTCAGCATCATTAGGCCGGGTCGACACTGAGTTGATTTGACCCGATGTAGCTTCCGGTGGCGGCGATGATGATTGATCGCCGAGCAAAGATTCAGTGATGACAGCCATTAATTATTGGAGAAATGAATTAGAAATGCCAAACAATAAAAGAGAAGAAAATGCCTTGGTCTCTTCAGATCTCTATTTTCTTGTTTAGTGAGTGTAGTGAGGGAGGAGAGTGAGAGGATTGGTATGGAGGCGTTTGGTTGGGACTTGGACTCCTTCAAGAAGGCCTCTTATTGAGTTTTTATAGCCTGGCAAAAGTGGCCTTTTGGTATTTATTTTACTTTCTTTCCTTGTTTTTGGATATAGGTTTATCTTTTTTTGATTCCGTAATTTTCAGAATATTTATTGTGCGCGCCTTGCATACTCCGCTGGACTTTCACTCGTAAAATACATGGGAGCCCAATGTTTTTCCCGAGTCTTCTTAACTGTGGGCGAAAGGCGCGTTAGATTGAAAGAGAATTCCTTAAATCTCATAGCTTGAATTCTACTTAATTATGATGCAGCGCATTTACATGTATCATTCATTGGTCTCTCGTCTGTAATTAGAATCTAATTGTAATTAGTGGGAGTCAAAATTCTTAATTTTTGTTGTATTTAGTCATATTTTGGTTGGAATTAGTCATAAATGCATATTGTGATTTTACAGCTTTTTTATTTTTTATAACATATGTGTGGATAGTTGTAGTTTTGTATTATAATAACCATTTTATTGGTTAATTAAGGCATAATGGACGTTTCAATAATTCTCTTTTCCCAAATATTATAACTACAAAAAAAGAACTTCACTATATGAATAATGAATTTGCCTTGTACAAGAGTAGATTATTATTTATAAGTAAAATGTGAACATTTTTATTTATTACACAAGCTGACAAGAAAAGGATATAAAGAAAAAAGCACATTAGTTAGGTTAATTGCCCTAGTTCCATTTGCTGACATGCAAACTAGGCTAGCTTTTGTCCTCTTTTCCTACGTCCCTCAAGCCTACAACAAACTTTTAATAAACCCAATAAGCTGTTTGGATGATACAAAGTTACTTCAATTTTGTATATAATATTTGAATGATACAACATAACTTCAAGTTTAACAAAATGTGAAAACATCATAGAAATAGTGAATAATTAAGGAAAAAGGGGTTGATGTCAATTCTATTGTTCATGTTAATCTTCATAATTATCCAAAGGATATTGCTTACCTCCTTCCCTCTCTAAGGAGATATTCCTCCTCATTTCTCGAATCACAATTTAATACATATGCAAAAATAATTCTTCAAAAATATAAAAAGAAAAACTTATGCATACACGTCACTCTTATTGAGTGTAATATAGGAGCTCCTATTTACATGATAAGATAAGAAGGAAAGTATTTTCCTTATTCAAACAAAATACAATTAGGAAAAACAATAATAATAAGGGAAAATTTATCATATAGCCTATCCAAGAGGAACTATAGTCCATCAGCGGCGCAGTGGCAGAGGGATCCTTCCACAGAAGTGCATGAAAAGCAAGGCCAAGACAGCTGATTTGAATATAGTGGGCATTGGGAATTCCATATTTGCCCTTCCCAAACAACCCTTTGAGAAATGGCCATAAACACAGCACCACCCAAACACAGCACATCATCTCACCTAGCCCCGCCCCATCCGCACCATGAGCCGGTGGTTGCATCCCAAACAAGCCCATGGCTAGGGCTGTGAAGTGCACAAACAAGAGGGTTGTGGCCGGCACATATATTGGAGACTCATCAAAAGTGAACCTACCAGCATGGTCATCACTTGAAGAGGAATTTTGGTCCTTTTGTGTGACTTCAAATGCCACCTCAGATATACCCAAAAGCTTGAACACCACGGTTACAACTCCAAATAACGATGTAGTTAAATAGGGTATTTTCCCCTCTGGCCCCATTCTCACCTGGTTCCACCATTGATTGATTGATAGGCCAGATCCCAGGTAAAAACGTAAGGTGTACAAAATCTTCAATAGAAACACAGCAATAAAGATTATGAGAGCCGGTTCTTTGACCTACATAAAAAATAGCATTCGAACTTGAAAAGGAGATACTAAATTTATTCACAAAATGATGTGATAGTATTTGATTGATTTTTCAACAATGATTGTGAAAGTATTTTGTGACTTTAGCATTATTGTACGGATTTGTGTTATAAAATAGTAAATTAGTACTTTGTAATTTGACAAAATTAAAATGACATGAATAGATGACTTAGTTTTACCTTGGGCAAGAAATGTGAGTTGGTAATGATACAGTAGGCTGGCAGTATAGTATAGCATAGATCAGGAATGGACTTTAGGCCCCAAATTGCACGGTCGTGTAGGCCAAGCACTGCCTAAATGAAGAAAAAAACGAATGAAATTCAATTATCTTGTGTGTTTTGATTTACAATGAGTAACCAATATATACAAGAGGAGGGGCACTAACCATGCCATTTCCTCAATTAGCTCCTTGACTTAAGGAAGAGTAAATTACAAGTAACTACAACAACAAGAAATACAACTACATGACAGCCTAGGATAAACAACTAATCTGTGGGAGAGGTGAAATAACCAGCCGATAAAGGAAGTGAATTGTCCAGCTTATAGGCAGCTTAGGCCAGTTGCAGGCAGGTGTTTGGTAAATATATCTGCTAGCTGGTCATGACTTCGAGTGTACTGTGTTTGAATCACCTTGGATTGAACATGAGCACGGATGTAATGACAGTCGACTTCTATATGCTTGGTCCTCTCATGGAAGACTGGATTAGAAGCGATGTGAAGTGCGGCTTGATTATCACAAAAAAGAAGCATGGATTGGCTATGGCAGACCCTAAGTAGAAAGTAAACCTTTTAACCATATAAGTTCCGCGGGGGTTCTGCCTCTGCACTTGAACGAGCAATGATGGTTGCTTCTTGCTCTTCCAAGTGACCAAGTTTCCTCCCAAACACCACCACCCCCCACAACCACACACCCCAAACCCCCCCCCCCCACCCCATAGCAGGTCATGTAGGCCCAAGCAACTCCCCCCCCCATAAACGGGCCGGCCCCCCCCCCCCCCCCCCCCGCCGCCCCCGACCCCCCCCCCCCCCCCCCCCCCCCCCCCCCCCCCCCCCCCCCCCCCCCCCCCCCCCCCCCCCCCACACACCCCCCCCCCCCCCCCCCCCCCCCCCCCCCCCCCCCCCCCCCCCCCCCCCCCCCCCCCCCCCCCCCCCCCCGGCGCCCCCGCCCCCCCCCCACCCCCCCCCCCCCCCCCCCCCCCCCCCCCCCCCCCCGCGCCCCCCCCCGCCCCCCCCCCCCCCCCCCCCGCCGCGCCCCCCCCCCCCCCCCCCCCCCCCCCCCCCCCCCCCCCCCCCCCCCCCCCGCCCCCCCCCCCCGCCCCCCCCCCCCCCCCCCCCCCCCCCCCCCCCCCCCCCCCCCCCCCCCCCCCCCCCCCCCCCCCCCCCCCCCCCCCCCCCGCCCCCCCCCCCCCCCCCCCCCCCCCCCCCCCCCCCCCCCCGCGCCCCGCCGCCGGCGCGGCGGCCGCCCGCGCCCGGGGGGGGGGGGGGGGGGGGGGGGGGGCGGGGGCGGCGCGCCCCGCGCGCCCCCGGGCCCCCCCGGCCCCTCAATATTATTTGATCTTCACCCCCCCCCCCCCCCCCCACAAAAAACCACAAACAAGCAAAACAAAAACACCAAAACAGACAAACCACCGGTGGAAACAAAAATAACTAAAAAAAAAAATAAAAGACTAAAAAAGCAACCCCCCAAGGTACAAACAAGAAAAAAACAAACAACCAAAACGAACAACATAACTCAAAAACCGACAGACACAACGGGTGAAACGTGTGCCAAAGCAAAAACAAAAAAAACAAAGAAAACAAAAAAAAAATAAAAGAGAAAAAACAAAAAACAAAAACAGACAAAAGAACAAAGGTGACATGAGAACAGAAACAACAGAAGGAGAAAAAAAACACAAGGGTGAGACAGAAAAAATGAAAAGAAAAAAAAAACAAACCGGGGCTAACAAAAAGGGAACCAAAAAGGAAAAGATAAGGCAAAAAAAAAAGAAAAAGCAAAAAATGAAGAAGAAAAAAAAAAGAACAACCATAAACTTTAAAAAAAAAACCTTAACTCCCCAAAATGAAAAAACAAAAACCAAAAAAAAAAGAAACAAAGAAAAAAAAAAAAAAAAAAAAAGAAAAACCTAAAAAAAAAACAGAAAAAGGAGAAAAACCAAAGAAGCATCTCAATACTAAACTCCAACTTAGCATAGAGGGTAGCAAAGATGGGACTATTTTTGCTGAACAAAATTTCTAGGAGGCCTGTGACCCATCTCTTCCTTTGGGTCAACATAATATGAGAAGATGAGGGTGCAGAGCCGACAAAGCCTGGTGGGTCTGGCATGCATAAGATAGACTTCCAGCCCCTTGCATGGATCTTCATCCCAGTTAGGATATCTTCTGTGACTGATCCATAAACCCAGCCTACCTGCAATGGATCAGCCCAACTATGTCAAATTTTATGAGTGATTCTAGCCATATGCTTTTCCATAGAATCACTTTTGAGGAGAAGTATCTCCCGCCTGTTTCTCCATATAATCACTTTTAGTGATTTCAAGTGATTATGGGGAGAAGAGTGCTTCTCCATAAAAGCGATTATTGACATCTCCATAATCAATTTCAAACTAGCCTTTAAACTAACCAAGAGTCATTTTTAAATAAGAACAGAAAACATATATAATTGCTCAAACCTTTGTCCCCCACAATGTATTGTGCTCGTACGAAGAACCAGCAACTTTGTTGGCTGCCTCAACAGCACCAGAAAGGTCATGAGGATGATCAATTTTCTCTGATAAAGTATGAGTTGCAGATTCGATTAACTCCGTGGAATTTCCAAACCGTTCTTGATCCAATGCCACATCCCTCAGATTTCCTTGCAAGTTAGAAAATTAATCAAAGTATAGATATGAAACTACTCCACATCATTAAAGCTATATCTTTGAGTGCTACTTATAAGGAATTTTAGGTACCTTCACTATCCATAAAGGAAAAACCGTAGATAACTTTACGTCTGTGAAAACATCCGGTCCCTGCATAGAGAGGTCCTTGCATCCCAGCGAACCCTGGCCAAGATGTCTACAAAAGATGGCCCAAAAGTCAATTACCGTAGGTCCCTAAACTAGATCAATGATGCATGTCTAGGTCAAAAGATCCAAAAATATTTTTTGTTTTTATCCAAGGAAGACTTTCATTCAAACAAAAGCCACCATCAATACAACTATAAATTCTACATCCCGATGCAAAGTGGTCCCGTTAAAATATGATCAGTGAATGAAATTCAATGCAGAAAAAAAACTACTACAGCACAAGCAAATAATTAAAACATATATAATGTGCGTGTGTGGTTGTAAATATACGCACTTTTAGAGGGACAACCATTTGGTTTCCAAATGGATCATCTTTCAAAGTGTCGTAGAACATTTGTGGGTACTGCACAAATGCACCTTCTTTTTCGTGCTTGAAGCCAAGCAATAGGCACATCGCATACAGAACGATCTTTGAATTGTTGGCATACATATCGCAGTCCACGTTCAACATAAATGGAGCATTTGTCATCACACCAGAGACCCTGGTCTATACATAATTGGTCACTTGGAAAATCAGGGTATTTCTGATAAAATTATATAGCAATTACTAGAATAGAATGTATTCAACATGTATTTAAAAGATTTAAAATGCGAAATACTATGGTTTTCTTTGGCTGAAAGGAAATTATCACCAAAACATTCATGGCGCCAGCCTTGTGGTGATGTGATTGATCTGAACGCTTCTCCCTGGCTACATAAACTAAATGTGGAACTCCATTATTCTCTTTGTTCTCCCAAATTACCTGTGCAAACTTGATCCAAATTAATGATTGAAAAGACAATCTGTCAAACATAAAGAGAGAGAGAGAGAGAGAGAGAGAGAGAGCACCTTGATTATGGTGGGATGGTTTCTTTTGTCTATGTCAGCAAAATCCCCAGAGTCTCCAGAAAAATCAAGGGTTGCCAAATTTTGGACAGCATCTTCAATTTTTTGGCAGAGCTTTTGATACTCATCCTACAAAATCAAAGATGACATACAAAGATTTGTACCATGAGCATGAGGATAGCTTAGCTAGATATCTTGAACCTTTTGTCTTCTGCTTGGTGCTCACTATGTTCGGATATATACAAATTTAAACAGGCATAAGGCCAAATTCTACCTTCATTTTTGTCCATTCTTGTAGAAACCCAATTGGATTATCACTTGGCAATTTGGAATTGCCAGAGAAGTATCTGAATGGAGCTCTAACTTGAATATTATACTTTTTGCAAAAGGGTACCCAAAACTGAGCAAATTTAGAGGCTTCAGTGAGACAGTAGAGGGTGAGAGGTGAGCAGCCATCATCAGAAACATAGCAAGCTAGCTTGTGAGATGGATAATCTACAGCAAGAAGAGAGAGCACTGTGTTCACTGTGATGATGGGCGGCTCTAGCTCTGCATCTGCTGTTGTCACAAACATGTCCACTGCAGGAAGCTCTGGCACCCTAATTAAGCATATTTATTAACATTAATCAAACATGTTATCAATTTGGTCAAGAGATTAATATATATAATTGAGAAGTGACTTACTGTTGCAAGAGGTTTTCAGGGTAAGTTTTGTATTCAACAGGGGTCCATTGGATGATGAGGTTGAGAACCCAATGGAAGGTAAACCAAGACTCACACAGGAAGGCAAGAAGCCAGACAAAACCATGGTCAGCGAGGGAGAGGAGACGATAAACAAGGAGACAGATGAAGAGGAACAAAATTGCAATTTCCTGGGTTCTCTGTAGTGTGTTAATTTTAAGGGGTGTTTTTTCACAGAGAGGAAGAGATTGAGAATTAGCCATTTGGAAACAGATAGAGGTGTGGATGAGATTTTCAGTCTAAGGCGGCCAGTGCCATCTGAGTGAGGATATAGAGACATAAGATATCAGACAGGCGTCAGCATCAATCATTGTTATCTATCTTAATGAATTAAAACTTTTGACAAACAAATGAAGGCTAGTTGGAGCCAAATTAACTTATATGTGCTTGGTGTAAGTTTACCATCTAAGCTTGATGTACATTGTTGGCTCCCTCTATAATCGCTCAAGTTTTTCAAAGCTAATGGTTGTCTACATGGTATTAGAGACTTCTTTGTGGATGGTTCTCAGTTCAATATTAAGTTTTTGATGTCCTAACACATGATACCATGAACAGAATAACAAAAGATTGTAGCCTTTTTTATTTTTATTTATTATTTAGTTTTTATGTAGGAAATGATATGACTTAGACCGTGGTAAATCAAATACAGATATTGTTGACGGGTGAAATTGAAAAGCCATAAATATAAATGCAACCTCACACGTAACACAAATATAAATGCTACGTCCATTGTGTTTTGTATTTATTATTTTTATTGTATATATGTAGAGGTATTAAAATTTGAGAGAAAGGGGTTGATGTTACATTCTACTATTCATGTTAATCTTATAATTATCCAAATACAATACATGCAGGACAAAATATAATAAGGGGAAAATTTATCATTTAGCCCATCAAGAGGAATAATTGTAATCCATCAGCGCAGAGGCAGTGGGATCCTTCCACAGAAGTGCATGAAAAGCAAGGCCAAGACAGCTGATTTGAATATAGTAGGCATTGGAATTCCATATTTGCCCTTCCCAAACAACCCTTTGAGAAATGGCCAAAAACATAGCACCACCCAAACACAGCACATCATCTCACCGAGCCCCGCCCCATCCGCACCACGAGCCGGTGGTTGCATCCCAAACAAGCCCATTGTCAGGGCTGTGAAGTGCACAAACAAGAGGGTTGTGGCCGGCACATATATTGGAGACTCATCAAAAGTGAACCTACCAGCATTGGCATCATCGTCTTGGTCATCACTTGAAGAGGAATATTGGTCCTTTTGTGTGACTTCAAATGCCACCTCAGATATACCCAAAAGCTTGAATACTACGGTTACAACTCCAAATAGTGATGCAGTCAAATAGGGTATTTTCCCCGATGGCCCCATTCTCACATGGTTCCACCATAGCTTGATTGATAGGCCAAATCCCAGGTAAAAACGTAGGGTGTACAAAATCTTCATTAGAAACACAGCAACGAAGATCATGAGAGCCGGTTCTTCAACCTACATAAAAAATAGCATCCGAACTTGAATACGAGAGACCAAATTTTATTCACAAAATGAAGTGATAGTATTTGATTGATTTTTCAACAATGGTTGTGAAAGTATTTTGTGACTAGCATTATTGTACGGATTTGTGTTATAAAATAGTATATTAGTACTTCATAATTTGACAAAATTAAAATGACATGAACTAGATTACTTAGTTTTACCTTGGGCAAGAAATGGGAGTTGGTAACGATACAGTAGGCTGGCAGTATAGCATAGCATAGATCAGGAATGGAATTTAGGCCCCAAATTAGACCGTTCGTGTAGGCCAAGCACTGCCTAAACTCCAACTTAGCATAGAGGGTAAGAAAGATGGGACTATTTTTGCTGAACAAAATTTCTAGGAGGCCTGTGACCCATCTCTTCCTTTGGGTTAACATAATATGAGAAGATGAGGGTGCAGCGCCGATAAAGCCCGGTGGGTCTGGCATGCATAAGATAGACTTCCAGCCCCTTGCATGGATCTTCATCCCAGTTAGGACATCTTCTGTGACTGACCCATAAACCCAGCCTACCTGCAATGGATCAGCCCAACTATGTCAAAATTACTTCAAAGAGAGAGCGCCACTTAAGGCTCGTTTATGAGTGATTCTGGCCACATGCCTTTCCATAGAATCACTTTTGAGGAGAAGTATCTTCCGTGACTGACCCATAAACCCAACCTACCTGCTATGTCAAAATTACTTCAAATTCCATTCTTGCGAGTAATGTTTCAGTATTACAGTCATATTGTAACAAATGTATTTACTTACTAATATTATAGTTTAGATTCATTCAATATTAATTATATTGTCTACTCAATTTATACAACTAATGAGTAACTTGTTAGTTAGTACTCTTTGCCCCCACATAACTCAACTAATGTCACATAATCCAATTATGTCCCCCTCATGGACAAAGTCTTAGGACCACCACTGTCCACCAAACTCAATATGCTCTCAATGATCTTTCACAGGATATGTTGCACTCAAAAGTTAGTGATTTTCTGGATGATGGTGTCTGGGATCTGAATAGCTTAAGGGAATGTCTTCCTGACAATATTATTCAATTGATTCTCAGTGTTCATGCTGGTTTTCAGGGTAGTGGGGCTGATCAATGCATTTGGCAGTTCACTCCTAATGGTACATTCTCTGTCAATTCTGCTTATAATTCTTTCCTCTCTGATGAAAATGCAGTTACTTGGAAATGGCACTTCATTTGGAAGCTCCCCCTCCCCCCTAAGGTGAAAACCTTTTTATGGACTGTTTGTCAAAAGAAATTCTCACTAACGTCCAACGGCAGATGAGGTGCCTCACTCAGGTTCCCACATGTCCGAGATGTGGCTATCTAATGGAGACTATTGCTCACCTTTTCAAGGATTGCCCCTCCTCTCTTGACATTTGGAATGGCCTTCGATCTGGTGTTGGTAATAACATGGGTTCTATGGACTTTGAAGATTGGCTTTTGTTGAATCTGCAATCTAAAAATAAGGTAAATCATGGGCTACCTTGGCAGCTGGTTTATGCTACTTTTTTGTGGTTCGTCTGGAAATGGAGATGCAAAAAAGTCTTTGATCAAAATTTTATTATGCCTCTTGATCCCCATACAATGATTCTCCAGTATGCGATGGATTGGGCTACTGCAACTAGACCCTCCTCTAGCACCTATTCGGACTGTGACTCATCTTCATTGGCAAGCACCTTTGCTTGGTACTTGCAAGGTCAACACTGATGGAAGTCGAAATAATATTCCTGGAAGGATTGGTGCTGGTGGTTTATTAAGAGATGCTGATGGTGCTTGGCTTAAGGGATTTACTGGAAATTTGGGAGTGGGTTCTATCCTTGAGGCAGAACTATGGGGCATTTTCTGGGGGCTCTCTTTAGCTTGGGATGCTGGGGTTCGGGATGTGGTGATTGAGTGTGATTCCAGGTATTGCTGTGGACTTAATTAATAACCCAACTGGAGCCAACCATCCTCTCTATAATATCATCAATTGTTGCAAACTAAAGATTCATGGTGATTGGAACTGTGTTGTCCAGCATATATACCGTGAGATGAATACTGCTGCTGATGCTTTGGCTGCAATGTGTGCTGATTTGGCTCCTGGCATTAACATCTTTGAACTGCCTCCGACATCTATTATTGACACTCTGGCTGCTGATGCCACTGGCACCTCCAGACCACGCTTTCTTCCTTTGTAATCTTTCTGCTGTTGCTGGCCCTTTGGCCCTCCTTTTTACCAAAAAAAAAAAAAAAAATCTCAAGTCCGTCAGCGATGACGGTGTGACTGTAACCCCTAGAAACCTTTTTCATTTTCATCAATCACGACAAGAGATAGAAATAATTGTTTCATGTACTCGAAGCACCGAAGGTTTTTTAAGGATAAAAAATCCATTTTCCCACCTTTCTCACCACTTAAGTTAACGTCACGCTGACATCAGCTTGTCCATACAGCAACTCAGGCCAGTCTTGTTTTTCAGGCTTGTCCAATTTAGTGGGCCCACTTCTTTCCATGGCAACTTTTCCTTTGTGGAAGTTGTTTTTGGAGCCTATATCCCCTTTTGCAATGACAAAAAGAGATGGATGGAAGTGCTCATAAGCTAACTAGCGACATATAGTTAAATTTTTTTCTTTGTTAATAACAACAACAAAAAACATATATAATTGGTCAAACCTTTGTCCCCCATAATGTATTGTACTCGTACGCAGAACCAGCAACTTTGTTGGCTGCCTCAACAACAGCAGTGGAAAGGTCACGAGGATGATCAATTTTCTCTGATAAAATATGAGTTGCAGATTCGATGAACTCCATGGAATTTCCAAACTCTTTTTTATCCAATGCCACATCCGTCAGATTTCCTTATAAGTTAGAAAATTCATCTAAGTATACAGATGAAACCTCTCCACAAAATTAAAGTACTTTTTCTTTTGATGAATGAGAGCTACTGATAAGGAATTTTAGGTACCTTCACTATCTACTAAGGATAAACCATAGATAACTTTACGTCTGTGAAAACATCCGGTCCCTGCATAGAAAGGTCCTTGTATCCCAGCGAATCCCGGCCAAATTGTCTACAAAATATAGCCTCTATACATTAGTTAGATGCATGCATGTAGTACAAATATGTAATATCCTAATCTGTGGTACAAAATTCTAGGCTCCGATATGCTACAACGTGGCTTCTTTAAAATCTTTCTATAAGAATCTTCAATGAGGAAAATCCGATAAAGAAAAACGAGTATTATACAGCACAAGCAAATGATTAAAACATATATAATGTGCGTGTGTGGTTGTAAATATACGCACTTTTAGAGGGAGAACCAGTTGGTTTCCAAATGGATCATCTTTCAAAGTGTCGTAGAACATTGGTGGGTACTGAACAAATGCACCTTCTATTTCATGCTTGAAGCCAAGCAATAGGCACATCGCATACAGAACGATCTTTGAATTGTTGGCATACATATCGCAGTCGACGTTCAACATAAATGGAGCATTTGTCATCACCCCAGAGACCCTGGTCTATACATAATAAAACTCAAAAATTGGTCACTTGATAAAATCAGGGTATTTCTGATAAACTTATATAGCCATTGCTAGAATTTATTCAACACGAAATACTATGGTTTTCTTTGGCTGAAAGGAAATTCTCACCAAAGCATTCATGGCGCCAGCTTTGTAATGGTGTGAATGATTTGGACGCTTCTCCCTGGCTACATAAACTAAATGTGGCAACCCATTAGAAAGCCTTTCTTTGTTCTCCCATATTACCTGTGCAAAATTGATCCAAATTAGTGATTGAAAAGACAATCTCTCAAACATAACGGGGGGGGGGGGAGAGAGAGAGAGAGAGAGAGAGAGAGAAACCTTGATTATGGTGGGATGGTTTCTTCTGTCTATGTGAGCAAAATCCACATAGTCTCCAGAAAAATCAAGGGTTGCCAAATTTTGGACAGCATCTTCAATTTTTTGGCAGAGCTTTTGATACTCATCCTACAAAATCAAAGATGACATACAAAGATTTGTACCATGAGCATGAGGATAGCTTAGCTAGATATCTTGAACCTTTTGTCTTCTGCTTGGTGCTCACTATGTTTGGATATATACAAATTTAAACAAGCATAAGGCCAAATTCTACCTTCATTTTGGTCCATTCTTGTAGAAACCCAATTGGATTATCACTTGGCAATTTGGAATTGCCAGAGAAGTATCTGAATGGAGCTCTAACTTGAATATTATACTTTTTGCAAAAGGGTACCCAAAACTGAGCAAATTTAGAGGCTTCAGTGAGAGAGTAGAGGGTGAGAGGTGAGCAGCCATCATCAGAAACATAGCAAGCTAGCTTGTGAGATGGATAATCTACAGCAAGAAGAGAGAGCACTGTGTTCACTGTGATGATGGGTGGCTCTAGCTCTGCATCTGCTGTTGCCACAAACATGTCCACTGCAGGAAGCTCTGGCACCCTAATTAAGCATATTTATTAACATTAATTAATCAAACATGTTATCAATTTGGTCAAGAAATATATATATGGATCCCTAAACCCTCAAATATTATTTGAGGGACATCCTTATAAGGCCCATTTTTTATTATATTTCACTAATCGAAACTGTCTATTTTGTAGATACTCATTTAAAGATCATCTCTATAAATAAAAAATCACTAGAATCTGATATCATTTGACCACTCAATTAAATTATTGAAATTTTAGTACTTAATTATTGAAATTTTGGTACTTTCTTGAAGCACCGTGTTCATTGATTTTGTAAGACACAATTAGATATTAAAACGGTTTCCGATTTATCTAATTTTTTACAAAGATGATCTATGAATGTAGATTTAAAAAATAGATTGTTCGAGTTGTTGAAAATAAACTCTTAAAGACTCTACAGGGTATTCCTCAAATAAAATTATTTGAGAAATCCCTCAATATATATATATATAGAGAGAGAGAGAGAGAGAGGAGAGACTATTAATTCCATGTCACACAAGATTAGCATACTGAAATTATATATGTACAAGTACAAAAAGATATAAGTGACATACTGTTGCAGGAGGTTTTGAGGGTATGTTTTGTATTCAACAGGGGTCCATTGGGCGTTGAGGGTGAGAACCCAATTGAAGGCAAACCAAGACTCACACAGGAAGGCAAGAAGCCAGACAAAACCATGGTCAGTGAGGGAGAGGAGACGATAAACAAGGAGACAGATGAAGAGGAACAAAATTGCAATTTCCTGGGCTCTCTGTAGTGTGTTAATTTTAAGGGGTTTTTTTTCACATAGAGGAAGAGATTGAGAATTAGCCATTTGGAAACGGATAGAGGTGTGGACAAGATTTTCAGTCTAAGGTGGCCAGTGCCAACTGAGTGCTGAGTGAGTATATATAGACATCTGGTATCAGGAATCAGCACCTTCAAACAGATCAAGGCTAGCTGCAGCCCGATTGACACATTGCATATACACGTGGTCGGTGTAAGTTTACCATCGAAGTTTGATATTCATTGTTGTTGGGTCACTCTCTCACTGCTTAAGTTTTTCGAGGTTAGGAGTTGTTGACATGGTATTAAAGCCTTTTTTTGTGAGTGGTTTTCAGTTCAATTTATTTTACCCATATTTTTTTGGCTTGCGAGGTCTCTCTCCTCCTATTGGTTTACCTCTTCACGTGCATGGTGCAAGCTTGACATACATTATCAACCCATATTTTCTAGCAGCTTAAGTTTTTGAGGCTAACGATGACCTAACACATGATAATTCCATATTTAAAAAATAGCATAATATTGTAGGCCCTTTTGTTTATGTTTCTGATTTAGTTTTTCTCTAGGAAATTGTATGACTTAGATCGATGTTATCAAATATAAGATATAATTAAGTTTTACAATCGGATCTCGTTATACTTATGCTTGCCAGTTTTAGTCCAAATGCATAAAGTTGATTAACATATTGTACCCTTTGCAAAATTAACTCCTGCACAAGGTGCAGAACATGAGTGTGAGCCCAGCAGACTTCAAAATGGTGGACAAGGGAATTCCATATTTCCCAGAACCAAACAACCCTTTCAAAAATGGCCAGAGGCAGAGCACCAAGCACACACTGCCTGCAACCTCTAATCGGCCTGACCCGAGCCCATCATGAGCTGGTGGTTGCAGCCCAAACAGAGCAGAAGCCAAGGCGGTTAAGTGCAGCAGCAAAACGGTAGTGGGAGGCACAAACATTGGGGACTTGTCAAAGGTGAATCTGCCTGCTTCAGTGCCTTTCTCAGTTGAAGAAGATTGGTCTTTTTTTGTTACTTCAAACACTGTCTCTGATATGCCTGAGAGTTTGAGGACGATACCAAAAAATCCAAATAACCAAGCACTCATTGTGGTTATTCTTCCCATTTTTTGGTTGTTCCACCATGCTCGGATTGATAGACCGCTTTGAATATACAGTGATATATTGTATATATTGGTCGTGACAAATAGAGCTATTGGTATATAGTAAGCCAGTTCTTGGGCCTGCATCAATTTTTACGCATTTGAAGTTGTCAGAACGTATACTTCAAGAGTTATTGGTTATCTCAACTATCGCACGTGACGTAAAATCTATGAGATTACGAGATATGTAAACTCAGATATATTCTACTTGGGAAAAAAGTTTGTTTATGTAGAGGGATTGAGAACCTATATTTCTTTTACCCTTATCAAATTTTATTGATTTTCTATGAATTCATAATTCGTGCTCACCTTGGGGAAGATATGTGTGTTGGTGATGATGCTATAAGCTGGTAGAGCAGCATAGCATGTCTCAGGAAGTGACCGTAGGCCCCACGTAATGATCCAGAGGTAGGCCAAGCACTGCCTAAATTGGAGGTGAGCAAATACAGTACCAAATATGGGACAATTTTTACTGAGTAGCACTTCAAGCAGGCCTGTGGCCCACCTTTTCTGTTGGGTCATGGAAGCAGGCCCACCTGCTGGGGTGCAACCCAGAAAGGCAGATCGGTCTGGTGTACAATATATAGATTTCCAACCTCTGTTGTGGATTGAAAGCCCAGTGAGGATATCTTCTGTTGTTGATCCATACATCCACCCCACCTACACAGAAAAGAAAAAAGAGACTACATTTTAGACTCCTTTTTTTTTTAATATCATTAGACTAAAAGCTAGTTGACATTTCACACCGGCATACCTTTCTACCCCAATTGGTGCCATATTCGTATTCACAACTTGCAACTTGGTATGCAGCAGCCTCAATAGATTTCAAAAGCATGCTTGGACATTTTGTCTCCCCTCTCAAAGCATCAGCAGCTGATTTGATGAGTTCCTTTGAATTTCCAAAGGTTTTAAGTAATACTTGGTTGCCTAATTTTCCTGCCACAAATAAACAACCTAAGATATATATATATACACACACATGGAATGGAAGAAGGATTGGACATTTGATTTGGTTACCATCAGCCTTTTCAAGATTTCTTTCTCCAAATTTAACATTATTAGGGGACAGACCATAGATGACTTGTCTTCTGTGAAAACATCCTGTTCCAGCATAAAATACTCCTTGGATTCCTTGAATCCCATGCCCCATGTACTATAAAAATTAAAATAATAAAAAAGTTGTTCATCGTTAGTAAATAATTAGACACAATAATTTGAATTAACCAGTAATTAATCAGTGATTAAGATACTAAACTAATTATCATTTTGCTTTGAGCTGTACCTTCCAAATGACTGTCATCTGATTTCCAAAAGGGTCGTCCTTGAGCCCGTCATAGAAGATTTGTGGAAATTGAGCAAATGCAATTTCATTTTGGCTCTCATTGGATCCAAGCAGTATGCACATTGCATGAAGAACAACGCTTGGGTTGTTTGCAAACATGTCACAGTCTACGTTCAGCATGAAGGGGGCATTTGTCATTAACCCAGACACTCTGGTCTGCACCAACATATATATAATTCAACAATTAATTAGTTAAAAAAATAATTAATTAAAATGATGACAAATATATGAAATAATTCATACCAAAACATTCATAGCCCCGGCTTTGGAATGATGTGAATGCTTTGGCCGCTTTTCTCTGGATATATAAACCAAATGGGGCAGTCCATTTGAATGACCATTCTCCTTGTCCAGCACCACCTTCAAAAATAAATTTAAAAAATCTAGCTAATGAGCTTCTAATTAAGCTGGTTTTAGAGTGCTTTATTTTTAATTTTTAATTTTTTTTTGGCAAAACGGGTAGAGATTCAATTGAAATCAAGGAAAAAACTCATAATTCATCAGTAAGAACACATCCCCAAATGGAGGTTCTTGCAATACATAAACTGTAAAATCTTAACCAACTATGCACAAGTATTACAAGACAGTGAGAACAAATATACATCTTGAATCCCAACTCACATGAAATTACAGATAAGAAGGACCGAAATCGCTGCAATAACCAGTACTTCAAGAAGGTGGAGACAAAAAACAATCCCTCAAACATCGTGGACAGAAAACACCCCAAAAGTGGAGTGCTTAATTTGTTAATTATTTTTCATGGGCTAATTATAATTAATGCTTGTTTTGTTGGAGAGTAAAAATAACCAGTCAAATTGGTTCATGCGAGTCTTTTTGCTCTAGGACAAAACCGTACTGTAAAGTCTCTATAAATGTACATCCACGCCTCAGTGAAGTGTCACGTGGGTCGCCTTGTCGTCTCAGTAATTAGCCTCAAGTGGGTGACTCAAAATAAACGTGTATATATATCAACGGTTGGTTGCCAATCGTTCATACAACTGTTGTTAGTACGGCCCTATTACTATATTTACTGTTTTTATTTCATATATTTCTCGGCATCAATTAAAAGGAGAAAAATTTAATTGCAACGGGAATATCATTATTTTGCTATTCCGGCCAAATAGGTATTATCACACATGTCATAGTATTATTAGCGAAAAAGCGCACAATAATATTATTCCCGTTTCATTGAAATCTTTCATCCAACTAAAAGGTAGATTTGAAAAGACAACTTTAAAAGGGGCAGGGGCATATGAGTTAGGTAGGTTATAAGTGAGTAATTAAGACTGCGAATCTGTGCTGTACGAGTCAATGTTTGCAGAGTGTACCTTGATTATTGCTGGATGATTATTGCGTTCTATATTTGAGAAAAGTGAAAAATCTTCACTAAGATCAAATGGAATAGATTTGCCAACAGCATCCTCAATTTTGCGGGTAAGCTGCATATATTCATCCTACAAAACATGAAAACAACTACATTTGTCATCACATTACAACATGAAAACAACTACATTTGTCCACATTGCAAACATTTGCACTTGAATATTTGTAACAAAATATCTGGGATATTTTTCAAAATAAAAAATAAAAGACTAGAACAATATATGAAATTTGACCTTCATCGTTTTCCATTCTTGCTTGAAATCCCCTGAGTTATTACTGGAAGGTATGGCATCACTATTGAAGTATCTGAAAGGAGCTCTAACTTGAACATTGTACTTTTTGCAAAATGGAACCCAAAGCTTGGCAAACTTTGATGCTTCCACGAGCGAGTAGAAGGTGAGAGGGGAACAACCATCATCAGACACATAGCAAGCTAGTTTTTCTGTTGGGTAATCCACAGCCAACAGAGAAAGCACAGTGTTTATGGTAATGATAGGTGGTTCCAGCTCTGAGTCTGCTGTGGTCACAAACATGTCCACTGGGGGAAGCTCATGCTCAGCCATCCTACACATATAAAACACAAAACAAAAGTTATGATATCGAAGTTACGAAAAATGTTGTCTTATTAGAATGTCTGATAACATAAGATATTATATATGTTATACAAGATTGGCTGATTACAATTTAAGATGTTTATGTTGTTAGTCAGACTCTGGATCTGAACCACAAAATGAGATGTGAAATGATGTTACCGTTGTAAGAGACGGTCGGGGTATGTTTTATATTCCACAAAACTCCATTTGTTGCTGATGGTGATTACCCAGTAGAGGGTAAACCAGAGCTCACATAGGAATGCAACGAGCCAAGCAAAACCATTGTTGCTAAAAGAGAGGAGACGATAAACAAGGAGTGAAAGGAGTAGGAACAAGATTATAAACTCCATGACTTTGTGCATGGTGTTTTTGTGCTCCAACCTTTCATAGAGAGGGGAAGAGTTTGAGTTGGCCATTGGAATGTAACCTAATGCAGTGAGGTGAGGGTGTTTGAGTTTTCTGCAGCCTCAGCGCTTATTTTGCTGGTGAGTATTTATAGTCGTGCAGTAGGTCTAATTTGTGGTTGCTTGTTTATTCTAAACATGTATATAATCAGTCTCAACTTTTGAGAGTATTTGTCCCACATTGAAAAGTTACCGGGGACCAAGTCTGGGTTTATAAGGAGTTGGGCTACTCCCCCCATTGCCAATTGGTTTTGGGGTGGAACCTCAACTTCCTTCATGATATCAGAGCCATGGATCGATCCTGAGTTCTTCTGCATCCGATGTCTATGCCTTGATATTCTCTTCTGAAAGTCCATGGAAATCGACGTATTTGATTCCTCCACTTCATTCTTGGATTCTCAATTAATTTCAACAAACTGCCTTTCGGGTTTCTATTCATCTTGATATTGGGGATTTTCATTCTCATCTTTGATTCAAGTACATCTCAATTGGGTTTTGTTGCTGATTTTGTGATAATACTCAAAAGTTTCATTCTAATGTGGTGAAAAGTTTCATTTTGCTACTTCTTCCCCATGAAACAATCATAAAATAATGAAGAAGAATTGCAGAAGAAAGGGTTTATAAATACTAATTAATTTGGTGCCATGTGTTTTCCTTCCTTTTCCTCTGTCATGATGGATGACACACGCTTTGACTCTGAATATGAGGCTCTGAGCTCAGCCTTAAAAAAATGATAAGATATATAACCACTACCAATGTCCTAATTCAAAGTCTGAAATAGATCTTCCATAAAAAAAATTTAAAAAATAATAAAGGATTGTCTTCCATAGTTATCCATATGAGCAAGTGGTTTATTAGGCTATCTAATAAGTCATAGGCCAAATATAGCTCTAAAATAATATAAAATACATCTCCAGTCAAGGGTTAAAAAACTTTTATTTACATTTAGCCCTTTAGCACTCCAACCGAGCCACTTGTAGCTCAGCTTTAGCCTAGGCCAAATTTTTTTGTAGGTCTAGTACATGTACTTTCCAAGAAGATAAAGTATCATGCGTGGGCAAGAGCACGAAACATCTTGTGCAATTGCAAATCCAACAACCAATATTGAAGGAGTGTTGAAGTCATTGTTGATGTCAGCTAGCTATTAGGTTTTTTTTAATAACGTTTTAAAATATTTTTAAATTCGTTTTGTTTTACTATATATATAATTGATTTCTGACTCAGAACTATTGATTGAAAAGTTACATTTTTTTAATTATTTAAAACCTTTTTAAATATTTTAAATTCGTTTTGTTTAAAAAATTTGTTATGACCGTTGAAAGTCAAAACCATTGAAACGCAAAAAAAATTTCCTTTGTTAGCTTTATTATTATTATTATTATTATTTATATTTAAAAATTTAAAATATGTCTATAAATACCACAAAAAATTTCTCACTCATTTCATTCCACATTTCTTACAAATTCGATCACATTCTCTATTTATTCACAACTTTCCACACTCTTTCTTTTTGTCAAATATTTTCCACATTCATTTCATCCAAACATTTCCTATAAATTTATTTTCTTTACTTATTTTGTTATTCACATTGTTTAAAAATATCTCGAACTTTGAAGGGATGAAATGGTCACAAAAGAAGATGAACATCTTTGCAAGGCTTTCATAAAAGTCTCCGAAAATAGCGTTGTGGGTACTAACCAAAAAAGCATTGGACTTTGGGAACACATCTCACAAAAATACACAGAGTCTATGGAAAGCATCATCAATCCTTCCATTTACAAAGAAAGGAGATGAAGTTGTGAGATATTTAATAAAAAACACTCTATTTATTGACATTTGAAGATGAAGATAAGAGGTGCCACGTTGACAAAAATCTAATCAGAAATCTGGATAGTTGCTCCGGGACCAACACGTGTCACTCGAAAATTATATTCGAAAAATTCTTAAAATTCCTTCAAGATAAGGCGTGCCACGTGAACACAAAATCTTATCAGAAATCATGTTAAATGCTTATCAATGTATACATGTCATATATGGAATATTGTCTCTAAATAGTAGTTTAATTAAATTAAATAATACATGGTTGTGGAATGTATGAGTGTTGTACCATAGTTTTTCTCAAAATAATAAAATATGAATGGCCCTAAAAGCACCTCCGGCACAAGCCCAAACCCGGGCAAATGGCAGCCCCAAGCCACAAACCCCCCCTCCAACACACAGGTCTAGCTCGGGCAAGGGGTGGAACTCGCTAGCCTGGGCAAGCCCAAGGGCAAGAATCGACTAGGTTGTTGCCCGAAGGTTCCTGACGTAACGGCTGTTTTTCAAAAAAAAATTCCAGTTGGCGTGTGTATTCCAGGTGCCAATAGTAAAAAAAAAATTTGAAAATCAGCCACTGACGTCATCGCTTACCCACCAGCCGACAGAAACCAACGGCTACAAGCCACGTGGCTTCTCCTGGAGCCTCCAATCCAAAAATCTTATAAAATCCAACGATTGTCCAATTTTTGGCTACAAAATATCCAAAAAATTCATGAATTTTTTTCTATAAATACCTACCAATATTATTCACTTTCCACACCAAATCTTCATAAAAATTCATCTCTTTCCAATATTTTTCACTTTCCATACCAAATTTTCTACTACAAAATTTCATTTGTGCAAAATTACAAATGACCTCTTCCATCGAAGCCAGAGGGTCGTGGACAAACGTTCGAAGAGGTCAAAATCTTGGCGACGAGGTAAAAAAAAAAAGTTTCCGTTTTATTCAATTTAATGTTATTTTTAAAAAATATATTTATTGCATTTCCAATTTCTTTTTTTTAATGGATTATTCAAGGCAAAATAAAAAAGAGGAAAACCATTACACATGGCTCCTCAAGTGAACAATGCCCGAAGTCGGTTCCAATGGTGCTTTCCGTGTCGGAAACAATGACACTATTACATCCTTTGAAGGAAAATACTCCACCACGTCTTGATCCGGTGGAATCGCCTCCGTTAATAATTGAGTCTTCCTTGTACTCGATTGTGTCGGACTATGAGGACCGAGAGTATTTCAATTGTATGATGAGTGATATGTGAATTTTATAATAAATATGGACACGTAGCAACCGAAAATCTTATCCGAAAATCTTATCTGAAATTTTAGGTGAGAATTTTATAATAAATAGTGACACATGGCAATCGAAAATCTTATTAAAATTAATGGTTTAAGTTTAAAAAATAGAAAATAAATTAAAGTGAATAGTAATTGCCCTTAGGCATGCCTTTTGGGTTGGAACCAAAAAAGGCAATGTTGCCACTATTCACATAAATAGTGAGAAATCTTGCTTTGCCTTTGCCTTGCCCTTGCTCTTTGGGGTGGAGGTGCTCTAAAATATAGTCATGCATGGTTGAAGATGGAAAAATTTAGCCTTACAGTATTCTTTAAAAAATTAATATTTTGGAGGGCTAAATTTATAGCCTTGGACTACATTTAGCCTTATGACTGGAGATGTCCTTATAAGATATAAATAAGATGATTGATAATGGCATGATAAACTGAGAAATTAAGCATGCTCCTTACCTAATTATCTACTTAAGTAATTCGTCTTTACCCATCTGATCAATTTCATCTTTGTTTAGAATCTTGGGATAACTCTAGCCAATTGTGCATTTTTGCTCACCACTTTAACCATAGGTGTACCCTCACCACCATCCTCAATATTTGACATGTGTCCATAGACATAACCATAGTTAACTTTTGCTTTGTATTTATGGAATCATTATTATACTTATGGACACGTGTCAAATATTGAGGATGGTGGTGAGGGTACACCTATGGTTAAAGTGGTGAAAAAAATACAACCTATGAGGTTGGCTGGATTCTCAGAGTTCATGTTCTGACTTCTGACATGAAAAATAGATAGAGATTTATGTGAATAGCAGTGATTGATCACAAGGGAAGATATATACAGATATTGGGAAGATGAGATATATAAAATTATAAATTACTAACAGAGAAAATAAAATGCCACATGAGATGTATTATCTTTTTCTTTTTTATTGATTTTCCTATAATTTAGTTAGACAACTATTTCTTTTGAAGAAAAAATTTAGGTGATTTGATAATCATATCATTTTTAATTTTTAATTTTTAGTGACTGCTACTTATCCTCACTTCTATTCTCTATCTTTTTTCTCTATACTCTGACACAAAAACTGAAAAACTGAAAAATTAGAAACTAAAATTGAAATGGTTATGAAACGGATCTGAAATTGTCAACGAGTGAAGAATGTATATCAAACTAATCGTTGTTTTTTTAACTCCAGACAAACATTGGCTAATTCTATGCCATGAAACTTTGAAGTTCGAGACAAATCATAAGAGTTTCTCAGTCTTCCTCTTCCAACTTTTGCTGCGAAATGCAGAGATGGAGTTGGCGCTTTCGAATTCGATCAACAGTTATATGCAAATCCAATAAGATTTTTGATCTGACACTCCCACTCTTTGTTTTTTTATATCAGACCAGAGGGACAGCCCAACATCAGTCCTGACGTCATGATGTTATTTGATTTGAAATAAGAGAGCATACTTGATTTGAGCTCTGCAAATGCCAACTGTACTGTACGTATAATTATCATAATCACTATTGGTTGGTGGGTGTATATTATATGATTAGCTCTTTCTTGAGGCATGAAGAAATTATTGGTATATGATTGTAGTGTGTGAGATAGATAACGTGACCATTAGTATTTTTTCCGGCAAGATTATAGTAAGTGAGATAATCACAACGTGACATACCGACGAATATACACAAACTAATAACATGTGAATATTATAAGCTGAGTATTTTTAGAATGACATTATTGTTTGTGTCCTAAATTTAGTTATCACGTTTTTTTTTCATCGGAAAATGTGATGGAAGAGTGTCATGATGGACCATAGAATTGGTGGACCAGAAACACTTTGGGAAGAATCATGAACCGAGCAGCAATTAGGAAACATGTAACACACTTGCAATAAACAGCACCATCTCCAACTGGTTTCTCTTTCAACTCTTGATACACAGAGATTCTCAGTGCCCAAACCACTCTCAGTGACTTCAATTAACATCTTCAACTGTGTCATTTCCCTTCACTTACACAATGAAATTTAAGCAAAATTTGGGGTTCAAAGAGGGCTTAGAGAGGATGAGATGGTAGCCACGTATTTGTGCACAAAGTGTAGAACAGTAATGTGAAACCAGCAGACTTGAATATGGTGGATAAGGGAATCCCATATTTCCCAGCACCAAACAGCCCTTTCAAAAATGGCCAGAGGCACAGCACCAACCACACACTGCACACAACCTCTAATGGCCCTGACCCGAGCCCATCATGAGCTGGTGGTTGCAGCCCAAACAAAGCAGTAGCCAGGGCTGTTAAGTGCACCAGCAAAATTGTAGTGGGAGGCACAAAAATTGGGGACTTGTCAAAGGTGAATGTGCCTGCTTCAGTTCCTTCATCGGTTGAAGTAGATTGGTCTTTTCTTGTGACTTCAAACACTGTCTCTGATATGCCTGAGAGTTTGAGGACGATACCAAAAACTCCAAATAACCAAGCACTCATTGTGGTTATTCTTCCCATTCTTTGGTTGTTCCACCATGCCCGGATTGATAGACCGGTTTGAAGATACTCCGATAAAGTGTACACATGGTAAAGCACAAACAAAGCTATTGGTATATAGTAGGTTGGTTCCTGGCCCTGCATTGCACATTTGGAGCAGTTAGAAAGAATAGCCGTGTTAAAAATAATAGTATAACACTAACATCTCGAAAATTTGTACCCGAATAATGTGGCAACGCAGATAGTATATTTCAGTTATTTGATGAACAAAATTGATGATCTATGTTGTATGTAGCATATATTTAAGTTGCATCAACCCTAAAGTCCAAGGATGTGGGTGTGCTCTCACCTTGGGCAAGAAATGTGTGTTGGTGATGATACTGTAAGCTGGCAGAGCAGCATAGCATAGCTCAGGAACAGAGCGTAGGCCCCAACAAAGGAGCCAGAAGTACGCTAAGAACATCCTAAATTTGAGGTTTGCAAATATAGTATGAAATATGGGACAATTTTTACTGAACAGGACTTCAAGCAGGCCTGTGGCCCACCTCTTCTGTTGGGTCATGGAAGCAGGCCCACCAGTTGGTGCACACCCTTGAAAAGCCGGTGGGTCTGGTGAACAAACAATAGATGTCCAACCTCTCTTATGGATTGAAAGCCCAGTGAGGACGTCTTCTGTTGTTGATCCATACATCCACCCAACCTACACAAGAAAAGAGATCAACAAAAACATAGACAACAAAGAAAAAGGAACTTGCAACTTTGAAAAACACACTATCACTTAACCTTAGGGAAACTCTTAAAAAACACACTCTCGATCTGGAGGGGGTAAGTAAACACAGATAACTGCTTTTAATCACTTGAGTTACAAATCTCTTACTTATTCCGGCTTTTTAAATCCCAACTAATATGACAAAATATAAGCGGACATACCTTTTTACCCCAATTGGTGCCATACTCGTACCCACAATCTCCAACTTGGTGTGCAGCCTCCATGGATTTTGAAAGCATGTCTGGATATTCTGTCTTTCCTCGCAAAGCATCATCTGCTGATTTGGTGAATTCCTTTGAGTTTCCAAAAGTTTTAAGTAGCTCTGGTTTTCCTCGCAAGAAAGCTTAAAAAATTAGGATCGCGCATTCGTCGAGCTTATACTCTTACTAACAAAACAAAATTAAGAGACATTTGGGGATGAAGACAGGGATTTGATTTACCATTAGTCATCTTGACATCATTTGGAGAGAGACCATAGATAACTTTTCGTCTATGAACACATCCTGTTCCTAAATAAAAAGGGCCTTGAATTCCTGCTATTCCACGCCCGGCATACTACCATATAGTAACAAATATATTAATCAGTTCACCAATGTAAATCATGCTCTTCATAAACTATGATTTATGGACCGTCATAAACTTTTTGATATGAAATTAATTTGCATGGGGTGCACCTTCCACAAAACTGTCATCTGATTGCCAAACGGGTCATCCTTGAGTCCGTCGTAGAAGGTTTGTGGGAATTGAACAAATGCATTTTCAGTTTCGTTCTTGGATCCCAGCAACATGCACATTGCATGAAACATCATGTTTGGGTTGTTGACCAACATGTCACAGTCTACGTTCAGCATGAAGGGAGCATTTGTCATCAGCCCTGACACTCTAGTCTACACCACATGTCACAGTCTACGTTCAGCATGTTGATCAACAATTAATTAATTTGGTTAAGATTACTCAAAACAGAAGGAATATATTAGTTATAAGATGATGATGTCTTTATATCATTATCGTTTACAAAACATACTGACATGTTATCGATAAATATTTGATGCGCATATTTCTATATATGAAATTGATTATACCAAAACATTCATGGCCCCAGCTTTGGAATGATGTGGATGCTTTGGCCGCTTTTCTCTGGATATATAAACCAAATGTGGCAGTCCATTTGAAGCACCTACCTTGTTCTCCCATACAACCTTCAGAACAATTGAAAAAAAAATAAATTAAATCAGTCTTCTAAGCTCGATCCCTATGTAGAGTAGTTTATACATAGATTAATAAAGTGAATAATGACTTCTTTTTTTCCTCTCTAACCTCTCTTTTTTACTGTTTCCTCTACCTCTCCAAACCCTATTAGCCGAAAAAATAATACCAGAACCAAAACTATACTAAGCTGACTCTAATTGTGTTAAATTTTAGGACAACAAAACCAAGATATTTGTGTGTCTGTCTCTGTAAAGTTGCTTTCGAGAAAAGCCACCATATATACAGAGGCAAAAGGAGCAGACAATCCAGCAATTCTTAGCTGTATACCTTGATGATTGTTGGATGATTATTGCCCTCTATATCTGAGAAAACTTCAAAGTCTCCGCTAAGATCAAATGGAATAGATTTGCGCACCGCATCCTCAACTTTGCGGCTAAGCTGCTCATACTCATCCTGCAAATTACACATGAAGACAAACAAGTTCATTTGTCATCATCCCAAGGAAATTCGTGTTCTCGTGTTAGACAGTCTGACAATATAAGATGTTTAATCTGACAAGATAAGTATGATCAAATTTGACTAAGAAGTACCTTCAGTGTTTTCCATTCTCGCTTGAATTCGTTTGATTTATTACCAGAAAACATGGTATTATTATTGGAGAAGTATCTAAAAGGAGCTCTAACTTGAACATCGAACTTCTTGCAAAATGGAACCCAAAGCTTGGCAAACTTTGATGCTTCCACAAGCGAGTAGAAGGTGAGAGGGGAACAACCATCATCAGACACATAGCAAGCTAGTTTGTCTGCTGGGTAATCCAAAGCCAACAGAGAAAGCACAGTGTTTATGGTAATAATAGGTGGTTCCAGCTCTGGGTCTGCTGTGGTCACAAACATGTCCACTGGGGGAAGTTCATGCTCAGCCACCCTAATAATTAAGAGCACATGATTAAACATCAAACTGAAGAAATTATTGAACTAATAATAAATGGACATTAAAAAAAAAAGGGATGTGCATACATGATCGGTGTTACATACCGTTGTAAGAGGCGGTCTGGGTATGTTTTGTATTCAACAATGTTCCATTTGTTGTTGATGGTGATGATCCAGTTGAAGGTGAAGGAGAGCTCACATAGAAATGCAATAAGCCAAGTGAAACCATTGTTGTTGAAAGAGAGGAGACGATAAACAAGGAGTGAGAGGAGGAGGAAGAGGATTATAAACTCCATGACTTTGTGCAAAGTGTTTTTGTGCTCGAATCTTTCATATAGAGGGAGAGAGTTTGGGTTAGCCATTGCAAAGATGAGAAGAAAGTGAGGGTGTTTTGGCTGCCTAGCTAGCTCAGTGTTTATATGTAGCTACGTGCATATACTTATAGTGTGGTCTAGCTGGCTTTGCAGGTTTGCTTGGTTTTTTTAGTACACGTGGCATAGGATTATTTTCTAATGATATGGTGATGAAAGCATATCCACACTGGAAGGACATATTTGTATTACATATTGCATGAAAAGCCGGCAGCTTGTGGTCTATATTAAAATGTGAGAATCCAACTAAAACACGTAGTAATTTCATTTTGTTCTCTCTCCTTCCTTTCGTCCAAAGTCAAAAATTAAAAAAATGTTGAATTGTGTGACATGTTTCAAGGTATGATTGAACAAGACCACATGGCCATAGCATTTGGTGTGCCGGCTATAAATTCTTTTTGGCAAAAAGACATTTGCATATGCTTGAGGCGTGCTTCAAATTGTATGTTCCATATATATCATTCTAGAGAACAATGGTATTCAATTATTTGGGCGGCCACCATACGACTTTCACTCTCCATTTGGACCAGTTGGACCATTTGATTCTAATTTTTATTGTAATTACCTTTTAACTTTTGGGCAACTGCAGAAGATGACTGATGTCTCACACTTCTAATACAAACAAAACGAAATCTTGAAAGTGGATCTCTTTTCTGTGGGGGTTGTGCGGATGAAAACTCCTCTTAGCTATGAATTCTAATTTACATAAATTACACTGTAGGCTGGAATTTTCCGAATTCCAGCATGCACCATTGCTTGCCTCACAGCAGCAGCACGATCCCATCTCTCTGTCCCAGCATTAATGCTTGACAAAACCACGTATCGTCCACAATGTTGTGGCTGCAACTCAAGCAGTTTCTGCCCAACTTTATTTCCCAGCTCGGCGGTCCCATGAATCTTACAAGAACCCAAAAGAGCCCCCAATACAGAAGCATCAGGCTCAAAAGGCATGCTCTTGATAAGCTCAGTTGCCTCCAAAAATAGGCCTGCTCTGCCCAGGAGGTCAACCACACACCCGTAGTGTTCCATTATCGGTTCAACCCCAAAGTCATTGGACATTGATCTAAACAATTCCAGACCAAAATTCACCAGCTTTCCACGAGCACAAGCTGTAAGAACTGCGACAAATGTAACTGCATTAGGCTGCAACCTTTCTCTCTTCATTTTTTCAAACAAGTCCAAAGCCTCCCGCTCCTTACCATTCAAAGACAGAGCTGAAATCATTGCATTCCAAGTACAAACTTCTGTGACTACCATCTTCTTGAAAACATTTGCGGCACTTCTCACGTAACCCATCTTCCCATAAAGATCTATCAATGCAGTCCCCAGAAATGCAGTCAATTCAATCTCTTTTCTAATAACATACCCATGTATTTGCTTTCCCCAATAAAGAGATCCCCACCCATCCAAATTAGCACATGAAGAAAGCACAGTAACATAAGTAGCTTCATTTGGCTTTACAAAACAACCCATCAAATCCTCATGCACCATCATCTTAAAAAACTGAATCCCCTCACTGAAACTCCCATTTCTCCCGAACCCATTAATAACACTTGTCCACGAAACCACGTCCTTCTTGGGCATGCTTTGAAAGAGCGAAACAGCCGAACCCATATCCCCATTCTTCCCAAACCCATCAATCATCGCATTGTACGCTACAACACACGGTTCAGCAATTTCCTCAAACACCTTGCGAGCATCACACAAAATACCAAACTGAGCATAGAAGTTAACAAGCGAGGTTTGTATAAATGGGTCATGCAGAACGCCCCGTTTCACAACTTGGGTATGAAGGAGCGCGCCCAAATTGGGGGAGGAGGAGGCAGAGGCGGCTTTGATAAGCGGAGGGAAGGTGTGGCTGTTGGGCGGGGCTTGGTGGGCAAGCATGTGGGTGAAGAGGAGGAAAGGCTTGTGGGCTTGGCTGAAACCGAGATGGGCTCTAATCAAAGTGTTGTAAAGGAGGGTCGTCATCCATTTTGAAGCTGAGCTAGGGTTTGGGCTGTGGAGGAGATGACCGTTGGAGATAAGGCGGGAATGGATTTGGTTGACTTGGTTTGGGTGTTTTAGGAAGCGTTGGAGGAGTTGCAGTAAACACTCGGGAGATGACGAACGTGGCATAAGACCAATTCGTGTGTTGCATGAGACTTTTACATCTGTGTCAAAAAGCAACCCAAATGTACAAAACGACGTCGTGGTGGCATTTCTTCGTCTCTGTAATAATTACTACTGTTTTTATTTTTGTTGAGTGAAATTTCAGTGGAGAATGTTGGCATCAGCTGCTATTAATCTGAGATCATCATCAGCCTCCAGAGCCTTCTACAAAGCTCTCTCAAACTCCACCGCCGCTCCTTTCTCACTCGTACGGACTCTCTCTCCCTCCGTTTCTCGCTTCTCAGTCCGCTCTATGGCCGACTCTGCTGCTGCCCCATTCAAGAAAATCCAAATCCACAGAGGCGATACTGTGAGTCTTTTGCTTTTCTTTTCTTTCTTTTTTTCGAATTTCTGGTATTGGATTTCTTTTTTCTTTCAATGGAGGCTGTATGATTTTTTCTTTTGACAATTTTGACTGATGGTAAAAGGGAATTTTGATGTTTTTGAATGTATTAGGGAGGAGATGAGATGGGGTTTGTGTCGTTTTGTTAGATTTCTATGTTCGAGTGAATTGGAACTATTTCCATTTATGAAATTAATGTGATTGTGATGGAATTGTTTATATGATCGGGCCTGGATTGATTATAAAATAAATAAATAAAAATTGCCCATGTTGTGGCCTCTCGGAAAGTGGTGCATCAACTCTTCTGAGGCTTGTGCGTTCATATCTATGGTTTGTTGGTGATGTTGGCAAATGGGTAACATCCACGCTACCTTCTCTTCATGCTCTCCAACTTTGTTCTTAGATTTCACTTGTCTCTCAGTTTTGTTCTATTGACACATTTAAGCACACTAAGTCTTACTGCTGAACTGCAACTATGAAGTTGATTGTCTTGACAGATTGTATTTGGAAACCATTTCATTCTTTCGTTGCAAATGAACTGAACTTTTTAATTGAATTGTTCGTGATAATACGTTTTTGTGGTTACTAGCTGCTACTAAAACTTGTTTCTGATTGTTCTTCTTCTTTTATGTAATTGACCAGGCATTTGATGCATATGTTGTTGGAAAAGAAGATGCTCCTGGGATTGTTGTACTTCAGGAGTGGTGGGGTGTGGATTTTGAAATCAAGAACCATGCTATGAAAATTTCTCAACTTGCTCCTGGTTTCAAAGCACTTATCCCAGAGTAAATTCGTTAAGCTTACTTTAGTATCTATTAGTATTATGTGTATGTTTATTTAATTACTTGCTGCGTTTGAATGCTAAGTATCTTCTTGCTTAATTTTTCTAGCTTGTATCGGGGAAAGGTTGGTTTGGATGTTGCAGAAGCACAACATTTGATGGATGGTCTTGATTGGCAAGGTGCTGTAAAGGATATCCAAGCTTCTGCTAATTGGCTGAAAGCAAATGGTTCAAAGAAGGTGTGACGCGGTTTACTTCTTGTTTAATTATATAATAATTGTCTTAGTAGCTATAATTTGGGGGGGGGGGGGGGGTCTGGGGTCTGGTTTGTCTTATGGTGTATATATGTTATGGAAATATGAAAAACCAAAACGGGAAATACACGAAACAAGGTGTTCACTAATATAGATAAACAGACACTGCCAACCAGCCAACTAACAGCAAAAGTACATTACATAATATCTAAGCGAAGTTATATTTTATTCGTCAATGATGCCTTATTCCTTCTGATATGTTTGTCCATTTTTTATGATCTCTTTGAGACATTCAATCTTAAGCCTTGTGATGCCTAACTTTATTATACAACAAAAATCGCCACAGAACAGTTGGACGATTGTTATGTCATATTGAACAGATAGGTAAGTCAGTGCTAAAATTTGAAGTTGATATTTCTTTTTCTCTATTAAGTGCTATAAATATTCAGGATGAGAATAACCAATGTAATGCATGACTAGAAACTGCTTTGAAATGCCATGATCCACAAAATATCGTAAGATTCTGCTGTGTTCTGATAACCAGTCCTCTTTCGAAGTTCGCATCACTAAAAATTAAGGTTATATCAATCAGTTATGATATGAAGAAGTTTAGAAAGTAAATTCATTTGCTAAATTAACCTATTGTTTAATCAAAATAGGTTGGTGTTACTGGATTTTGCTTGGGGGTGCTCTCTCAATTGCAAGTTCTGTTTTGGTCCCTGAGGTTGATGCTGTTGTTGCATTTTACGGAGTACCGTCATCAGAGCTTGCAGACCCTGCCAAAGCTAAGGCTCCTGTTCAGGCTCATTTTGGAGAGCTTGATAATTATGTTGGCTTCTCAGATGTGGGGGTATTGATTTTTCTTTTTCTATCTTTCAGTCTTGATTATTTTTGGTTACCTTTCTTTATTTTTTTTCTGAATTTCTTTTTCTGCACTGAGTTGTTGATGCCTTATGATTGTGTATAATTGACATAGCAAAATTCTAGGCCCATTCATGTTCTGGACCCCCTATTGGATCCTTGTTAGACCATAGCCTTCAAATTTATTTAAAAAATTACTGATGCTGAAATTGGATTTTGATTTTCAGGCTGCCAAGTCTTTGGAAGAAAAGCTGAAAGCATCAGGAATCCCGTATGAGGTGCACATTTATCCAGGCAATGGGCATGCCTTCATGAATAGGTCTGAAGAAGGTGTGAAGAGGAGGAAGAACATGGGCATGCCTGATGAGGATGAAGCTGCAGTTCAGCTGGCTTGGTCTCGCTTCGAGTCGTGGATGACTCATTATCTGTCTGCCTAAGTTTTTACTAGTCTAGTTTTATATATCCAACATACGCTCTACTTGCTGGTTGCTACTATCTCTTATCTCTAGTAGGATATATCCTATCCAGACTTGACAACTTCCTGGTTTGGCTAGCAATAGTATTTAACTTCTTGTCAAATATATCTATCTTCTCCCTATATTTGAAATTTGGATGCGCTATGCCTACTTAGATTTTGGTGATTTCTGGTTTCCTCAATAGTCTGATATGCTTATCAGATGATTTTGTGTGAATTATGTCTAAATGTCTCTAAATATGCATCAATAAACATATATAGAAATGAATAGATTGTTCACCGTATTGCTATTGCTATTGGGATGGTTACCTTTACAGTCTTTTTCCTTTGTACTCTTTTTGTCCATTTGATCTCATAAACTTTTATCGCTTTTTTTTATATTTTTTATTTAAAATGAATAGATTGTATGTGAAAGGGGTGTGCATGCGCTCATTAAATTAGGTTTAGAAAGAATGCATGTGATGTGAGGAAGTCGATAAAAAATGTAAAATGTTGAATGTTGAATTGTGGAGAACCAGACCTCTTAACCGGCCTTGTACTGCATACCAACTTTTGAGTTGGGTTTGGCCTCTCGCAAATTCAAATCATAATGAAATGGACCACATCCTTTCAATTTAATTTCCCTGCAACTTGGAATTTGAGATGACCAATTGGAAATGAGTTGTAGAGAGAGGGAAAATAATGGCCTTCACACATGTTGTTTCTGTCGTCAATTCCATTTGAATGCTTGAAAAAGAAATGACAAGAAAAATTGGCGAAGTTTCTCAGCTCTTTGTCTGATACGGATGGTGGCATCACCTTCAGCCTGTGGCCTATGGCCAATAAATATGCACCTTAAAATACACACAGAAATCAACCAATTTCTGTCCTCGTTTCAATGGAGCCTTGACTTCTTCCATTTTGCTTACCGACTTCCAACTTTACTGATCAACTAATTTCCGGTCTAATTGTATTTCTTCTCTTCTCAATACTAGAAAATGTCAAAAATTCAAAGATTTCCGCCCGTGTTGTGAATTATATGAGTTACTAAAGCATTTAAAAAAACAGTGGTGATTTTCCACAACAATTTTGTCTACTTACACTCCATTTTATAACTGAAAAAGGAGCGTAAGCGGTCAAAATGGAAGTGGGGAAATCATTACCCTAAAAAAACCGTATAATAATACATAAGCTTCCATTCGCATTCCTACCTTACCCCATTAATGGGTTCAATTTTGGAGTTTGAATCTCTAGACGTCAGGTGCTTGGACATTAAATCTCTAAATGTTTTTTTATAATTAAAAAAAACCCCAGAAAAAAATGTATAATGTGAGTCTAGTACGGTGGTCTAGTTGCTTAAGCAAGGCGAAATTATTGAGCAGATGAAGACTTTTTTTTATGCCATGGCATGGACCATATCTAGAACATTTTCCTTTTGTTTTATTTTGACTAGCCGAGTACCGTGAGCTCTTGTTTTCTCGAATATTATTAACAAAATTAGTTGGATTTGTGGTCATACCTTGTGGCTATGACTTTAATCTAATTTCTTTGTTCGTCGTCTCGTCATTTCAACATCAAATTATAACTAAAAATTACAAATCTGTCAATATGTGCTAACTTTTAGGACACTTCGTCAAGGACGGTTCAAAGTCTAAAAACCCAGCCATTCATGGAGTTTGCTTGTTTTTGCACAGAGTACACATAACGCTCATCAATTTAAAGGGCAAAGTTGAGGATAAAAAGGGAGAGGGGGGGCAAAGTTTGCTGTTAGGTTGACAATAAATTATGGGTTTTGCCTGCTTTCATATAAAACTATTGACTGTAATGAGAAATGCACTGTCAGAGAGCAGCAGAGAGATCTATATATACATACAAAAAGAAGAAGAATGCTTTGGGAACTACTTTCTGTTTCTTCTCTTCATATTTTTTTATCCATTTTTTTTTGCTTGTTTCATTGGTCATCAAATTGGCTTTGAATCTTGAGAGAAATATATTTGAAGTTGGAACTTTGACAAAACTGATGGATATATCATATATTATACTATTGACTATCTACATTAATTATATAAATTGAGTAAATTATCATGATAATTTAATTACATGTAGAATAGACTACCATAGTGTCATGGGGTTTGAACTTAAGACCACTAGTTTGTAAGTCAATATTTTTTTCACCGGGCTAGATCCCTGTTTGCACATTTGGAATAAGTTTTGAAAAATATGAAAGCGACGCCTTAATAACTATTGTTATGGTTTGATTTTTTCAAGCTTCATCTATTTTTAGTTTTTCTGAGTTTGCACTCTTAGTTGGGATGACTTTGTTAGAGTTTATTCGATATTGCGTGATCGTTAGTGGAGGAGCCCTTAAATGTCTTAATTTTGATGTTAGATCCTTCTGTTATTGTAATGTCCATTTGTTGCTAGTTTGTATTGATCTTTCGTGGCTATTAACTTTTTATGTGAATAATGAATGCAATCCTGAAATATCTATTAAAATGGTGGCATAAATGCATACACGTTGGTCCTTCCTTCGCAACATGATATTAATATCAAATTAAATCTGCTAGCTGTGTGAAAATATCCATCACTTTAATATACAGTTCTAGGTTCTATGGTCCGCAGTGCTTACCTATCTCCATTATGAATATTTATTTTAATTTTAATCAAAAAAAAAATATTTATTTTAATCTTATTTAAGAAAATGAAATAATTATTTTATATTTGTTTAATTTAATTTTAATACATGATCTTTGATTTTGGAGTATCCACGCTGCACCATTATCAGGTTTGTCAAATCTCTGTAAAGGGTGTAGACGCACGCATAACCTCATCATCAGTCTAAGTCTTCTCCAGCAGCCCAGTTAACCTAATAATTTATGATCTTGAAATAATTAATAAATTTATGATCAGATTACGCACATTTTGATATATAGTCTCCTTTTATTGAGAAATTCCTTACGGCACACCTTTTAATGTCTGTTAATTTTGAACAAATCATAAGTCGGCAGTCAGATAAGCCTTTATCAAAACGTTCTTTCTGTAGAATTTAATTAATTAATTAATCTAATTCTTGGAGTGGTAGTTTTGCTTGAAGTATAAGACAACAAGAAGGAGCCGCAATCACTGAAACAATCCTATCGTTTGCCAAATAAATGTGTTTATAAATGTATGTAAAACTTCAAATGAAGTAGGTTTGGGTTTATAAAGCAATTCGTCACTCAATTACTTAGTACTTTGTCTTACCTAAGTTTGCCGTTTAAAAAGACCCGACTAGTTCATTAATCAACCTAATTAGTTAATTAATCAAGAGCTAATCCGCTAACTTTGTTGGTGTATATTGATCTTTTGAGTAATTTAAATGGGGTTGCGGAGTGGTTATAAGAGATAATATGTTGAAAAAATACACCAACAATACTCGAAAACAATTTAGAAATTTACACTAAGTTTGAGAACTACGTATTGTAGTATTCAACAGATTAACCGACCATATGCATGCATGAGATTTCAAATATATGTTAACCGACCATAAAACAGCAAAAGTAGCTTAGCACTAAACTAAACCAGTCCATGAAGTAATTATTCTAAAAGCGATTCTGAAGTTGCGCTTTTGAAGCCAATACAGGAAAAAATGCACACGAGACATTAATAAAAGCAGTTGCATGAACTTTTGAGAACCCTAGCAGCCTGTAGTAGGCCGATATTTCCCTCCACACTTGCTTTGTTTTCTTCAATTCCCATAATTGTTGCCCATATCTGTCCCTACTCATAAGCATGCACGTTTTCCCCTGTTGCCAGCTAAATTTGTAGTCAATCATTTATTGTATACAAGAAAAGAAAATAGGCTCCATAACATAATCAATGTGCTCATTTGACCATACACAAAAAACCAACGAGCTCAACTCTTTTCAAACTTACACGAGAAATATTACACGGGTCGAACGCGTAGTGAGCCGTTGATGCATATGAGTGATGTGTGTGAGCAACCGATTATAACATAATTATTCTTATAACCGAAAGTATTTATTACCAGTGACTTATGAACTGCATTTGTTACTTTTGAAAGTGTACTATAAAATAGGCAGAAATATATACTATTTCAACTTTCTAGTGACAAAAAGGACTCGATTAATTGAATCACGTTTTATTCCTGAAATATGCCTTGCAAAAAATACAACTATTTTTTATTATCATCTTTTTGAACCACATATATTATTAATGCCGCCACCTTTCTATTGGACCCTATTTTCTTTTTCAAACTAAATAAATATTGCACCCTCCTTTCCCACATCCTTTGCCTTAGCTTGCACAAAAAGTATGCATGAAAAAAATAATATTCATATGCAAATTGAATTACCACATGTGGATGGAAACTTTATTTGAAAGAAGAGTCTGGTTTCTAATTTGGTTCTGCGCACAGGACATGGTTTACTTTTGAGTTGAGGAAATTATAAAAAAGCTAACTTTTATTTCATTATATTGCTTGCAAGTCACATGACTCACGTCTAAGTAGGCAGAGTTGAATAAATGAAGAGGATTGCAGCTGGTAGAGGAAAAAGAAAGACGACCCATTTGCTCTTTTTTGACGACTTTTTATTTGCCCTTTCAAATAATGCGGCCCCTTTCATTGACCACAATTGGAAAGCCAATGTATGTGCATGATCATGCTAGACAAAAGGCAAAATTAATGGGAAACTAAATCACCATCATCGATTGGGTTTAGTTAAACACGTATGATTAGTATAAAACCCGGTCTAATTTGTTATCAAATAGTAGAAAATTAACAAAGCAGAGAAACTCGCAAAATAGGCAAACTAAATTTTGTTTGCTCAAATAGGGTAATTTGAAATTAGCGTCGTCGTCGTAGTTTATCCGCAAGTAATAGAGAAAATAATGATTGTCTAAGTAGTCCATTTTTATCAGCAAGTACACTTGTTTAACTTTGCCTTTCAATAGGTTTCTTGGATCCTCTATTTTCAGACTACTTTAACTATCATCTCTTTATCTCTTAACCCATAATTGTATCTTTCCTTTTCTTATAAAAACTACCATGAAAGAGATACCTTTGCATTCATTTTCATTATTTATTTAATACAGTTATATTAATTTTCCTTTATTAAATACTGGAGTGATTTTTAAGATAATAATCACACCGTCACGTGGTGTCAATTTTCCTTTATTTTCTTAGTAACTTACCTCAGATTCATGCCGTTTACTTATATTTTAATATGTGAGTTAGTATCATTCCGTGACGTAATGACAGTAACGCTAAAAAATTATCAAAGAATTGCACATGCGTGCGTAGACACTAGACCGTCTAATACAAGAAGCCAAACATACAGTTGCGTATTCGACATGCAAGAAATCTTTTGCAACAATCTTCACTCATTGGATTTCAAATTTTAAAAGCGATGCCCATAATTTTAACCACACAAAACCATTATAACATTGTCTCTTTTAATAAGGGAAAAATAACAAAAGGAACAAAACAAAGTCAAGAGGCGAGACTGATGGATGGACCATTATTTCAATTTTAGTTTTTATATTAATTATCATTTTTGTTTTCTTGTTTAGCATTTTATTCCAGTGGATCTGGCATCTATATTTTAAAACAAAAGATTGGATCCATTCCAGTGGACGGGGTCAACCCGTCAGCCCCGGTCCGAATAGAACCATACGGTGGTACGTGTCTTAAGTCCGAGTGGGCCCCTCCAAGAAGCCAATGGACAACCCCCATATGGGACCCGCCCCAGGTTCATATAAGAACCGTTGACTCAGACTACGCTTTCCACGAGCGAAAGACGCCGGGCCAATCGGGAGCCGCGAACGCGTCAATCTATCTCGACATCAGACCCAGATCGGACGACTGCCCTTGCGTTGGACCCACATGATGTGGGGCCCAACTAACTGCCTCCTCCCTCATAAATCTGTGGACAATGCTACACTGCGAGTCTGTACCATTGAGATTAAGAAAAGCTCTAGGCGTGTATGAAGACGATGGACACATCCCAATCACTGATTTATTTTTAAGTTTATTTGAAATTTTCCATTCCAAAATAAAATAAATAATTCAATCAAGACAACGAGTTTAGGTGGGTATAATTTATTTCACTTTCTTCTTCTATTGTGTACAAAATGGAGGTCAAACCTATCTTCTTAGAAAATATATTGCATTTATTTAAGTAAAATCTTGATTTCCATCTTATTTAGATTTTAATTTGAAACCGAATACTTCAAAAAGAGTCACCATCTTTCAATCTTTTCACATTACTACCTAAAGTTTTACAATATTATCATTTCCGACATTCATCTTGTCTCATAGTATGTTCATTCGTTAAGAGCATTTTTGGAAAAAATCCTTTCTCCATACAGTTTTGGTGTTACACAAAACTCACCTTATAAGGAAAAAATTTCTTCAAAATTAGTTTTATTGTCTTTTAGAAGCCGGCCCACACTTGCCGTGTAAATAATTAACAAAAGAATATACGGTCAAACAAACGAAATGTTCAAATCGATAACATTTTAAAAGTCTGGGTCGCGACATGAAATTTTGAAAGATGATGACCTTCTTCGAAAATCACCAAGACTTTTAGTTGTGGATTTTGTAAATAAGCTCAAAGTTTTATTATTACTAATAAACTTTCCATATTCTTTAAATAAAAAATAAAAAATTCACCATGAAGATGAACCCAAAAGTCAGATCCTTGTTAATGACCTAGGCTTTACTCATGTGACCATATATATAAAGTGTATTTAGTCATACCTCATGTGATATGTAAAGCAATATCCCAAGTAGCTACCAAGAGCATTAAGTCCCCTTCCTTTTTTTATTTTTACCTTCCAATTTGATCATCCTCTTCATCCCTATCTTATCATTTTCACAACCTCCTCCCTCCCCCTCATTTCTCTCCAATCCAAATCCAACAATCCCAAACCCAATGTTCAACAGAGAACACAACACCACCACCAGTCACCAGTTGTTGCTGCTACTCTCTTGCTGATCAAAATTTGGTATTGGGTCTTCTTCTCTAGTCCAAGCCCCCCTTTTATTGCCGAGTCCATTGCACTCTCTTTCTCCCCCTGCGCTCACACACACACTTCCACCTACACACACACACACACACGGTCTCTCTCTCTCTCTCTCTCTCTCTCTCTCTCTCTCTTCTCTCTCCACAGTTTTCTTGGGTTTTTATGGCCAAGGGAAGTGGACTCTCCATTGATTCAGATCCATTTGGGTTCTCTCTCCACAATCCCATAGTCCTCAACTCCTTTCAACAAGACCAATATAACCAACACCAACCCTGCAGGACCAAGAAGCAGCAGCAGCAGCTTCATCACTCCTCACTCAACATGGACATGGACGCCTCCACAATTCACCAGAGGTCTCCTCCTCCCCCTCCTCTTCCTCCTCCAACTCTGCAATTCTCAGTCAACCTCAACTGCACCCATGAAGATGTTGATAATCATCATCATCATCATCACCATCAGCACTCTCCTGAACCACCGTCCAATGAAAAACGTAAAGTCATCGACGAGAGGGACTTCTTCGCCGATAACAAGAGCCATGTTGATCAAGACAAGCCTGCCTCCGCCGACCCTGCTGATAAAATGGACTTACATGGCCCGACGGATATGGAATTCAACGTAAATGTAAGCGACCCTTTTCACAATTTTGCTTCATCTTCATTGTTATTATTGATTTCTCGGCGTTCTTAATTCAACAAATGTTGTCCATGAGATTTTAATGAAGTCGGAACCTTTTTCGACAAACAGTCATCATCGTTTTCTTATTGTTTTTAGTTTTTGTTTATGTGTTTATAGACTGGCTTGAATCTTCTCCTTACAAACACTAGCAGTGACCAATCAGTGGTGGATGATGGCATTTCGTCGAACATAGAAGATAAAAGAGTTAAAAGTGAGGTACAGATACATAATTTAGCTTTTGCATTTATTTAATTTGTGACTGAATTTTGGACCTGATTCTTGGGTTATTGCTAATTTTCTATATTTAATATATGTTGATGTCACTTTTTGTTTTCTCAGCTGGCTGTTCTTCAAGCTGAGCTTGAGCGAATGAACTCGGAGAATCAACGTTTGAGAGGCATGCTTAATCAGGTGACTACCAATTACAACGCTCTTCAGGTGCATTTGCTGACTGTGATGCAAAGCCAGAAGGCTGAGCAGAACAGTAGCGCTGCTGAAGGCGATGGAGTGTTTGATGGGAACAACAAAGTGGTGGTGGAAGAAAAGAAGCTCATTAATGGCAATGGATCTCCAGTAGTGGTCCCTAGGCAGTTTATGGATCTCGGGTTGGCTGCCAATAATGCTGACACTGATGAGCCTTCACAGTCTTCATCTGAAGAAAGAAGCCGCGAACGGTCTGGATCCCTTGGAGAGAATGTGAAGGTTGCAGGGCATAGTGATGATCAGGAGAAGAAGGAATTTGGAAGAGGGATTGGGAGAGAGGAGAGCCCAGATCAGCCATCACAGAGTTGGGGCCCTAACAAAGTTCCAAGGCTCAATTCTCCCAAAGAGGTTGATCAAACTGAGGCTACCATGAGGAAGGCAAGAGTTTCGGTCAGAGCTCGATCAGAGGCACCTATGGTATGTGTTTTGGACTATGTTGGAGTTTTATATACATGACGCATCAGATTTTGTACCAACATGTTTGCTAATTTGATAAATTTTGTCGGGTTTATAGATCACTGATGGATGTCAATGGCGAAAGTATGGACAAAAGATGGCAAAGGGAAACCCGTGTCCTCGAGCTTATTATCGATGCACCATGGCTGCTGGTTGCCCAGTTCGTAAACAAGTAAGCTCGCTCGCTTAGGGTAACATTCTCTTATTAGATATGCGACATGTTATTTTGTCAAACTGTTTCTATTTTCGGTTATGATTCACATGTTAATCTTTGATCTCTGTACTAATTTTAATTGCTACTATGATCAAACAGGTACAAAGATGTGCAGAAGATAGGACAATCCTAATTACTACATATGAAGGCAATCACAACCACCCATTGCCTCCAGCAGCCATGGCAATGGCATCAACTACTTCATCCGCGGCACGAATGCTACTCTCGGGGTCTATGCCGAGTGCAGATGGCCTAATGGACTCAAACTTCCTCACCAGGACAATCCTCCCATGCTCCTCTAGCGTGGCCACCATCTCAGCCTCAGCACCATTCCCTACTGTTACATTGGACTTAACACAGTCACCAAACCCTTTACAGCTTCAAAGGCCACCAGGCCAATTCAACATCCCATTCCCAAACCCATCTCAGAATTTCACCAATGGACCTGTCTCATTGCTGCCTCAGATTTTTGGTCAAGCACTCTATAACCAGTCAAAATTCTCTGGCCTGCAAATGTCACAAGACATGGAGCGTGCCCAACTGGGTCACCAACAGCAACCAGCGCACCAAGGGCAGCAGCAGAACTCATTGGCCGACACTGTCACTGCAGCCACTGCCGCCATTGCAGCTGATCCAAACTTCACTGCAGCTCTGGCAGCAGCCATCACCTCCATTATTGGCAATGCTCATCCAAACAACAATAGTAACAACGGCACCAACCCTGCAACCAACTCAAACAACAACAATGGCAACGCCACCAGCAACAGCAATAAACTCAGCAATTCAAGCTTTTCAGCCAACTAAAGCAAGCTTCTTCTTCTTTTTTTTCTTTTTTAGTTGTCCTTTGTCCTTTTTAGGATTTTTTTTTTCCTTTATTTGGGCTGGGAGAAAACAAAGTGAGAATATACATGTTTTTTTCTTTCTTTCTTTCTTTTTTTGGGTGGAGAGGGATTAATTAAACATAGATTTTTATATTCTTTGTCATTCGAATAACATCATCAGTATGTTCAAATTGTATGTCAGTACAAAGTCCCATTAAATTGAAGAAAACAAACTAAGGAAGAGGAAAGAATGCAAATTGGTTTTCCTTTTTTGGATGCATCCGGAAATGGAGGGGTTGGTGTTTTGTCAGCCATCTCCTCTTTTGTTTTTTTTTTATGTCAATGTTACATGTTTTTCCAATGTACCAAACAAAAGTTACAAGGAAAGAAAAAGAACAAAGGAAAAGATAAAGCAAAATGACAATGTGGGGAAGAAGAATAATGGGATTTGGTTCTTTCTTGGAGTTATGTGTATCAACTGGCAGTCAAGGGAAGGAGTCAACAATACCGTCTCGGAGTTATTCAAAAGACTGGGGATTGGTTTGACACGTAAAGAAAGAAAGGGACAAAGAGAGAGACTTTTTGGTTTTTGCCCCACACTCTTCCCTTTTGGGATTAGTTTGGCCTTTACCCAATTTCC